>CM024761.1:114579101-115051192 GCA_014218235.1 Colocasia esculenta | reverse complement strand
CATGTTACCACGGCCTTTCTTCTCTATCTTTCTCTCTAGCTCAAAGCAATAATCCTTCGCTTCTTTTCTCTCTGCCTTCAAAATAGAGAGCTCCTAAGGTTAACGAACCAAGGATCCTGAGTGGAGGGAGCCTCTAACCTTTGAACGGTGATTGTCTCAGCACTGCGGCTGAGAGGGAAGGAGAGAGAGGAGGCTAGGATGCCAGGGCATCGGCCAGATATTCTGAGAGCGAGGAGTATAGATGTAGATAAGCTGATGAATTGCTTGCTAGGAGTGTGACCAGATCCTGATAAGGCTTGAGCTTAGGGTCACGAGTGCGATAGGTAGAAAGGACTTGCCAAGAACGAGCTGAGAGTCTCCTATAATCTTGAGATGACGCGCGCCTAAGAGATAGGAGCTTAAGACCGGCAAGGAGAGCCTCATACTCGGAGATGTTGTTGGTGGCATAGAATTGAAGCTGATAGGCTAGAGGAATGGTGATCCCTTCTGGGTGAGCAAGACAGCTCCTATGCCCCGTCCCCTAGAATTGAGAGCCCCATCGAAGTGGAGCGACCAGAAGGGATCGCGAGAAGAGTGACTAAGTTTTCATCGGGGAATTCCTCTTGAACTGTGTCACTATTGGGAAGAGGAAGGTGAGCAAGGTGCTCAGCAATGGCATACCCTTTTATGGCTTTCTGAACTATGAAGGAAATATCAAATTGGGAGAGGAAGCTTTACTAGCGTGCCAATCTGTCGGCGAGGACTGGCTTCTCAAGGAGATACTTAATAGGATCCATTCTAGAAATCAAACTCACCTTATGAGCTAGGAAGTAGTGCTTCAATTTCTGCACTACCCAAACTAGCGCTGCACATGTTTTCTCCATTGTGGTGAGTTTGAGCTCGGAGGATTGAAGAGCCTATAGGTAATAGACTGCCCTTTCTTTGTCGGATTCATCATGCTGAGCAAGGACAGCTCCTAGGGAGTCCTCAATAGTTGACAGATACGGATCAAGGGTTTCCCAGGGATGGGCGCCTGAAGCACGGGAGGATTCATAAGGTAACTCTTGAGCTCATCAAAGCCTCTTGGCACATAGCATTTCATTCAAAGCTGACTCTCCTTTCAAACAGTTCATAGAAGGACGACACCTTTGAGAGTGCTGAGATATGAATCTCCTTATGAACTGGAGCGACCAATCAAACCTCGAAGCTCAGATATGTTCTTGGGAGGGGCATTTCATTTATTGCCTTGGCCTTGTGTGGGTCTATTTGAATCCCCCGTTTGCTAACTATGAAGCCTAACAGCTTGCCCGAAGAAACCCCGAATACGCACTTCTTTGGATTCATCTTTAATTGATACTCTTGTGCGGCGAAATACCCTGGCAAGCAAGAGGAGTGTTCTCTTCTGGTCTGAGACTTCACCACGATATCATCCACGTAGACTTCAACATAATATGAATCATGTCATGGAAGATAGCTAGCATTGCTCTTTGATAAGTGGCAACGACATTCTTTAATCCAAACGGCATGACCACATAGCAATATGTTCCCCATGGGGTGGTGAAGGAGGTTTCTCTTGATCCTCCGGGGCTAGACGAATTTGATTGTAGCCTGAATACCCATCCATAAAAGATAGAGTTTCGAACCCTGCAGTATTATCAATCAGAACGTCCAAGTGAGGTAGGGGAAATCATCTTTAGGACATGCCTTATTTAAGTCCCGAAGTCTATGCAGATTCGCACCCTTCGTCCTTCTTCATGACCGGGACGATGTTCGCCACCCACAATGGATAGAGGACTACACGATGAACTTAGCCTTGTGTAGTTTATCAATTTCCTCTTTCATTTTCAAAGCATGTGGGGGAGGAACCTCCTTAACTTTTGTTTGACGGCAACTGCCCCTGGCTTCAAGATCAGCCTGTGTTCCACAAATCAGGGTCAATGTCGGGCATGTCATCGTAGGCCAGGCAAAGGAATCCTTAAACTCCCTCAACATTTCTATGAGCGCTTCTTCTTCTTCAGAGGGAGGCTGGAAGCTATGGTTAAAAGCCTGGGGTCCTCTTCAGTTCCCACGTTTACCTCTTTAGTGGGCTCATCGACTGCTGAGGTAGGTTCATCGAATCTCTTCATACCACTAGCATACGCCTCAACAGCATCCTCTATCTCACAATCATTCTCATCTAATAGGTCTCCTTTGGCTACGATTTCATAAATTCCAAAACCATCGTCTAGTCCTTCCTCTATATGTAGATCCTCTAAGTTCAAAACTACTGCTTCCTGGACGAACTCTTCGACAGCTAGAAGAGCGCCACACCTTTGAACTAAGTCAAGCAGATACCTTCGGGGTATGCCATTACCCTTCTTCTTCCTAGATGAGGACGAGGACTTGCTAGATTCTACCCCCGATTCTAAACTAAGCCCAATATTTACAGGAGATTCTGGAGGAGTGTACAGAGGTGTATTGAATGAGCAGAAAATGGTGCGGCAGGGCCGCGAGGGTCCTCTGATGGGACTGGAGGAAGAGGTGGGCCACCCGAGCTCAGGGGTCCCGGCTGCAAAAATGGGGCCAGGGGAATAGAAGGCCCCTTGCCCAGAACGCCCAATGTGACCATGTCGGTCAGTCAGACGAAGGCACGATTTGCACAGAAAAGGAGAAGGTGGGGATCATCGTCTGAGAGGAGAGGAGGAGTGCAGAGTGACAGGATCGCCGTCGAAGCAGGAGAGCAAGAGTGCGGGGTGACGGGGATCGCCGTCGGAGTAGAGGAATGCAGGGATGACGGGGATCGCCGTCAAGGGAGTAGGGGAATCAACAACTAGGGCAGAAAGCAGGGAGAAAAGAGTAGAAGACGGGATCGCCGTCCGATGAACAGGGAAGGAGAACGGGATCGCCGTTCGAAGAAGGGGAGGAGGAAGACGGGGATCGCCGTCCGAATAAAGAGGAGAGAAGATGAATGGGGGGACACACATATTTTTGGATTTTAGATTTTCTATTTTTTTGGAGTTTTGGATTTTCTATTTTTTGGATTTTCTGATTTTCTATATATATATATATATTATATTTGTTTTTTTGAAGAAAGGAACTACATTACATTAAAGGCTCGGGAGAAAGACAGAACCGAGCCATTAAAGAAAATGGTGAAGAGGGGTGAAGGGCGAATTAACGCTTCAACGGCGTCGGGAGAGAATTGAATAATAAAGGGGGGAGACAGGGAATAACATCAAAATTATAAACAAGTATGGGTGAAATTAAGATGAATGGGAGGCCGGGAAAACCCTGGCCAGAGCTCCTTTGCTGAAACGGTTGAGTTGGTTGGCTGACCTTCCTCACCAAATCCAAGCAACTGTCGCTTGGTGGTGGTTGCTGATGCTGATAATACTGCTACTGCGGCATGTCTTCTTCGCTGAATAGACGATTTACTGCAGAAACAAGGTCTTCTAATTTTGAGTCTTCTTCCCCAGCTTCTGGTTCTTCAAATAGCAGACTGACTGATGAGATGACATCTTCCTGATCTGGGTCCTCTGTACCTGCCTCAACTTTCTTCTTCTTATTGGCCACTGCTCTTCTAAGGACTGGTAAGCTGATTTTAGCGCCTCTGTAGTAGTGTTGTATCCGGGCTGCACGGGCCCTCTGACGAAGTGTTCATACAAGGACCAGGTAAGTGGGCCATGGTCCGATTGTGAAGGAAATGAGAAAGCAGCCCATTCTGAGTATCCCAGGCCATGTTTTGTGAATTCTTAGTGCTGGCCACAGTCTTGGTTCGCCCTTGGAGATGGGCACCCAGGCCTTTCCTGACTGATAACCCAGTCTAAACATGATATCCCACCCTTTATATTTGTGCTCACATCTCTCCTGACTGCCACTACAGGGGGAGAACAATTGGGCGGTTAGAAGAGAATGTATAGGCCCAATATAGTTGACATCAAGCACAGAGATAACGGGCTTATTGGATGGCCATACTGATGGCAGCACCCTCTAAGCTGCTTCTACTGTATGTGTCGTTGCCACGCTTTTCACCTTGACTATTCGCCCTTGGAAGGGGAACTTCAACACTGATGCGCTGTAGATGGCACTGCCCTAATGATTCAATCCATGAGCGCCCTAAGATGGCCTTGTAAGTATGATCAATGTTCAATACATAGAACTCCACTGACATGACTAGTGGCCCCAATTCTGCTTGTAATGTGATGACTCCATGGCAGGCACGTCGTGAATTGTCATAAGCAGCGATGGTGGTGGGGTGGGCTGCAGTTGACGTCCGATATATTGCATGCTCTAAGGGTGCTTAATGGACAAACATTGATAGAAGCTCCCGTGTCCACTAGAGCTGCATCGACGGCCACTTTGTTTATGGTGAGTGTCACACATAAGGGCATTTTCTGGCTTTTGGGGCAGCCAACTCACCATCAGAAAAGGTAATAGTGGGTCCTTTGTTTACAATCGAGAGCACTGAAGGCAGATTATCCAGGTTCATGTCTTCACTGACCATGACCCTTTGCAGAAAGGCCCTTAGGGCGTCTTGATGAGTCTGTGATCTTTTGATTAACTCTAGTATGGAAATCTTGGCGGGGGTTTGATCCAAATGCTTCAGGATATCATATTGAGTCCCCGGGACCGGATCGATTTCTTCCATATCTTGCTGCTGCTGGTTGCTGTTTGTTGCGCCGTTTGACCTGGCATGGACACGGATGCGATAGGGTACATCCGATGGAACATTCGCCCGCTTCGGAGGGCAAGATTATGGTGGAGTGGAGGGTTTGCGGTGTCAAGGATAGAAGGGTTGGCTAGTAAGGGTGCTGGCGTAGGGGAGAAAGGGATGTTGCTGGGTGGAGGGATAATGGGTGACATGACGGGGGAATAGGATGGTGAGGTGATGGTAGCAATGTGGGGCGTGAAGGAGGGAGGTACGGTGGATGTAGGCGCGGGGGTAGTGGGTGACGTGGGAAATAACCAGAAGCTGGCCCACTTCATGTTGTCATCGAAGGCCCACTGAGCTTCTGGTGGTGGATGGTGGATGACAGGGTTAACATGTGCGGGTGGAGGAGGTGGTGGAGCTGGCTGGGGTTTGGAGCGGGCTGATGTTGTGGCATGGGGTTGCGGATTATGCCTAGGTCATTCTCCGGCTGCTGCGGCTGTTGTTGTGCTGCTGCTGCTGATATTGTTGTTGGAAGGGTTGGTATTGCTGCTGTTGTTGCTGTTGCTGCTTGCAGTTGTGTCGCCTATGCTGTTGCTGTTGTTGCCTCTGACCCTGTTGGTCCCTCAGAGTCTGGATTAATCTTTTCATCTCTGCCCAGTCAATTGGTTTTGCTCATGAAGATCATATATCATGTCCCGGAACTGAAAACAATCCGACACATTATGGCCGGATGGCGGTGATAGACACAGTACTTTGTTTGATCGGCCGCCATATTCCAGTTCGCCTTCTCAGGAGGGAGTCTCAGGGCATTCAGGGACATGAGGGCAGCAAAGATGTCGGCCAGGGACTCGGGCAAAGGAGGGTATTGGGCTCTTTTGGTCCATTGGGCTTCCTAGGGCGTAGCCATTTTGAGGTGGAGGGACCTGGAAGTACTGGCGCTGATCTTGTGGAGGATTTTGTCCTTGGGGAGGTGGCTGTCTATTGTTGTTGTTGTTCCATGGCTGCTGGGCTTGCTGGGTGTAGGGAGACCTACCTACCTGGCCTTGGGGATTGCTAACTGCACCCACTTGTTCATTGGTTTGGATCCCCTCGGTGACTGGGCCTTGCGGCCTCTTGGTGTAACGGGCCTTGGGGGTCTCAAACATAGACTGTATAGGCGAGTCTTTAAGTTGGGTCTGAAAGAAACGGGCTCGGCTATATAGCTGGTGCATGGTAGAAATATCGTTCATGGCCAAAATAGCTCGGTAGGTTGGAGTGGCATTGGAAATCAACAACTTCACCTTCTCCTCCTCAGGCATGAGGCAGCGGACCTTGGCGGCCAAGAACGCCACCGATCAGCGTAGGTAGAAAACTCCTCTTCTGGCTTCATTTTTCGGCTACTAGATCCACAAAAGAGTATTCGGGTCCCACCCGATCTTGGAATTGCTGCAGAAACCTCTCTTGAACAACTTGGAAATCCTCGCTTCCTCGGGGCAATGAGTAGAACCATTCCAAAGCCGGACCATCCAGGGATTTTCTGAACAAGTATGCCATGAGGTGGCGGTCATACTTGTGTGGTGCTGACTCGTAGACAAAGTCTTTCAGATGAACATAAGGGTCCCCTACCCCAGAGTATCGCCGGTAGACAGGAAGCTCAACTGGGGTGGCACCCGGAGGTACTGGAAGGATGGGAGGGCATATCAGCTACCTTCCGAGGATCGATTTGCCTCCGGAGGTCATGAAGCTCCTTCTTCATGCTCGTCCACTCCGCAAGAAGTCGGAGGGAGACTGGACTTGATGCGCAGAAATAAGGGACCGAGGTTGCTCGAATGAGTGAGACCTCTCACGGGGAAGGGGAGCTGGTTCGGCCGTATAGTATGTAGTTGGGGGAGATCGAGGTCGGACCTCTCGCGGAGGAAGGTAGCTCGTTCCAAAAAATGGATGGCCCGAGGGCGGAGGGGTGTAGGATCTGCCCTGATGAAGGAAGGTGAGGTGCTGAAGCGACATGGGCAGAGGAATCCGCCGGTCGGACTGAACTCTGACCCCGGGGAGATAAAGGATGTTTCCCCTTGGCGGCAGCTATAAAACTCTCAGACTTGGTCCGGAGTGGGTGGGAAGAAGCTAGCTGAATTGTGAGTGGTGGTCATCACCCCCAGGAGGAGAGGCAGGACGGGATCGAATCCCAGTGACGGAGGGAGGCTGGATATGCCCCGGGAGTGTGGCATAGAGGGTTGGGCCACCTCCTCGAGCAACCCGAGAGGAACAGCATCGTCGGCAAGGACCCGAAATTGGTCCATGTCGAAGAGGGGATTATGATAAGATAAAAGAAAGAGGGGATTGACTCGATCTCCCTAAACAATGACGCATACACCCCCCCCCCAGACTAATAGGGGGTGATACAGACAATACCTAGACTCAATCACAGTAAGAAAGACTGAGAGGAGGAGGGATGAACACTCAAGTTGCCATATTTAAAGCGCAAATTTTTTAAGGTTTGAACTTGACCTTTAGATGAATTAATAAAAGGATGTCACTCGGTCAAGTGGACCTTAATGGGTATGGACTCGAGTCCTCCGGTGAAGCTAAGGGATGGTATACTCACACGCAAAGGGGTGGCTTAAACTAAGGGGTGCAACTGGTACAACCAGGCCGGCGAACCGCAACGTGCGTACGGTCACGGGGTCTTACGGAGGTCCTCAGAAGGTGGGCCCGAGTCAGCCTACGAGTGCTCGTAGGTGAGAGGACTCACTCATCCAAGGGGGAACCTAAACAAATGGGTTTCAATAGCGTATGCAATGGCCTAAATGTCCGAAATGTATGCACAGGTGATAGATGAGAACCAAACAGGGCGACCAAATGGCCCTCGGGTAGAGTCGCGGAGGCCGTGTACACCGTGACTTATCGCGACAAGGCGACCTGCCGTGATAGGAACAGAGGCTCGAAAACACCAAAAGGTCTTCAACTAACTCAAACAGACTACCCTATCAAATGAAAAAGACACAAAACAGCAAATCAATACCACATGGACCAAGAAGCACACAAAACCGATTCATGAGTCAAAACAGTATCATACAAAGCATACCTGATGACGCGACGCCTCTCCATGACGCGACCTTGTCGCATCCTCGTGATACGCCGCGACTAGAACTGAAAACTTAGAAGTAAAAATAAAAGGAAAATCCAGACCCTAGCAGGATTTAACATTCAGAACGCACAACATATGATATAAGGAGATATCACAAGGATGCATGATCTGATAGAAATAAGACAAGGCAGATAGAAGGAAGAGGAGACTGACCTGATAACGCATCCTCGACAAATGACGTGACCTGATCGCGTCGCTGCGATAGGTCGCGACAAGAACAGAACACGAAAAACACAGGGAACAATGAATAAGAGACTAACAGGGCACTAAAATGAGAAACAAGAAGAAAACATGGCATGCAAGCAGTCAAAATCCATGAGGGTGGCAGTGAAGGTCCCACCGTGATCGCCAAAAGGTGTAATCACAAGGATTGACACCCCCCCCTCGACACGAACAAGTACTAAATCTAGTGGTGTGTGAACATGGAATGTGATCGCAACCTAGCAAGCTGCCTTATAAATAGAAAATGAAGACGGCTAACTTAACTAGGAAGAGGAGAGAGAAGGGGGCGGACCTAGTGTCGCGGCAGCCTTAGCTGTCGCGACAGTGCTGATAACGCGTCGCTGATTCCAGTCGCATTTCTTGTCGCGTCGTCCTCCGCCGCCACGTTCTCTTTGTACGAGAGTTGTTGGAGTGTGGACCTTCTTCTCGTCTTCTAGCCGGCCGGAAGGCAAGAGCTCCTCGTGGATGACGCTTGGATGCCTGCCACAAAAGAAAACAAACAAAAGGAAGCCCCATTAGAACACGTTAAACATAGTATCTACTCTAAAATAGAAAGAAAGGATAGAAACATGGAGGGAACGAACCTGGGGGTTTTTAAACCCCTTTGGGTGTAGGAAAACGTTGGTGTGTCCCGAATATGTTCTATCTAAGAATAACATGAAAAATGCATGCAAAAGAAGGAGAAAGGGAAAGGGAGAGAGTGATCCACATTAGGGTGACTCCTTGGCGTGGTTGTAGCTCGAAGGATCGTCCAAAAGCTCCAGGAGAATTCTGAAGTCGCCCTTCACGTCCCGTGCTCCATAGATGATGAAATGGGTTGCTTGGTGGAGAGGGATGTGAGGAAATGGAGGAAAAGGGTGGCTGCGAGGCTAAGTATTTGTCAAAGGAAATTTTGGCAGCCCTTCGAGGTAACAATCAGGCTCTCCTCATCCTTGAGGAGGGCCTCTCTTTATAGAGCCATGAGAGAGAAATGGGTGGTATTATCTCTTCAAAATGGTCAAAATTCGAAATGGGAGATAATGGCCTTTTAAAATTGCAAGGGAGAGTCCAAGGGATCCTCACAAGAGTCCCTAGGGCCAAAATCTCGCCCCAAGGGGTTGAGATATTTCCTAGGATAAAGCTGGATCAATAGGAGGATAATAGGGGTTGTTGCAGAGTGTGGTGTGCTCAGACGTTGTCGCGGCGTATCGTGGGGTCGCGACTAGAGACGCGACGGGGCGGGGCGTCACGACAATAAGCCCACGTGCATGGATATCATGCATGGGCTGTCGCGGCGTCCAGGGCAGTCGCGACTATAGTCGCGGCGCTACGATATGTCGCGACTAGGAAATCAATTATTTTGCATCTATTAGCCAGTTACATGAAAGATACGAGTTAATTGCATAAGGACTCTCCAAAATAATAATAGGCGGGATTTCAAGGCAATTGTTAATGGGCTCGATCAAGGCTAATGATGGGCTCAAGGTGAGTGACCAACTAGGTCTAACTAGGATAACATGAAATGTGGTTCAACCCATTAGTCGGAACCAGATGTCTACACCCCCTCTTGGTTTGCCATAATATCGGGGCTTTCAAAATAGATGCAAATTAATAGATATATTACTTTCTTATGTAAACAAAATTGTATATTATATTGTATATTTAAATAAAATACCTACATATATTGGACTATACCAATGAAATTTAAGATAATTGTTTATATATAATTTTAATATATTAAGTTTTATTACATATACTTAGTTGGATAGATATATCAATATAAATATATAATTAGATTTGTAAAGCCCTCAATTAACTATATCTATTAATTTAGATTAGTATAAATATACTTAGATATTTAAATATATTTACCAATATATATAAACTTGATTATGTCTACTTAAATATATTAAAATGTCGTCAACACATGTCGGAGGCTCCAAGCCACCCTCTAACATATGTTAAATGTTTGTCAACATGCATAACTGGCTCACAATATATATTCGCTCAATAATATATATATATATATATATATATATAATATATATTATATATATTATATATATATATGTGTTAGGATATGTTTTCAACCATTGACATATCTTCACTCACAAATCCTATCTTTCTTATGTGTAGTGGGACATATATAGCTAGATCCTTGATCAACATTAATATTTATGATTCTAGAACAAATAATTTAAATATGTTGATCAACTGACAGAGGATAAAAGAACGGATTTACTAAGTGAAAATTAGTATGGGTTATAATTATTTTTAAATCAAAAGTTATGTAGACGGCTTCCATAAACTTTATGCATACGGAATAGCATATGTAGATAACTGGGGAGCTATCTGCATCCACTACAGGAAAATCAGGCTTTGCTTACGTCCAAACACTGTAGGTAGAGAACCGAAAATCGTAAGCATAGCCTTTACTTACGGTGTTACCCTACGATACGGTTTCGTCAGCTAAGCTCCGACGGCAAAGGTCTAGAGGTATGGTGTTTTAAACTCCGTAAGTATAGAACTATAGTTACGGTGTTGGTAGCCGTAAGTAACACCATAAGGATATTCTCTTTTTGCTACGACGATGTAACCGTAGTCATATTTTTGTAAGGATACTTATTTACAGCTGCGAACATCCCTACGACATTGTAAACCATAAGCATGTGTCCTTATGGCCATGTACACCCATAACCAAGTATGTTTCCCTACGGCCGCGTACACCATAAGCAAGTATGTTTCCCTACGGCCGCGTACACCATAAGCAATTTTGTTTCAGCAAAAAAAAATAGTAATGTATTCAGATGGATCCATATTCACCTACATTTAGAGATCCACATTCACAACAAATTGGATCAACACATACACATCCACATTTAGATCCACACATTCACATTTGGATCAACACATATAGATCCACATTTAGTTCCACACATGCACATCCACATTTAGATCCATAATCCACATTTAGATCAACACATACACATCCACATTTAGATCCACACACACATTCACACCCACTCATTCACAATGCACAACACATTAATAATATAAAAACATTAATGTTTAACAAACAATAATGTTAATGGAAGATTACATCAAACATCATTGTTCACATACCATATTGGTGTTAAAGTCCGCTCAGAAGAGGAAGTTAATTGTTAGTAAATGAAATTGTTCACATGTGGGAGGAGATGAGATTTGTGATTTCTCCAAATGAACTTGCCTTCTCCTTCGACCAAGAGAGGTTGCAGCAGACAAAACTGCAAGAGCAACAATATGTGGTCAATAAGTACTGTGTAAGAATATGTATAACAAAAGAAACAATATGCTTAATAAACAGTAATGCAGGGAAATACATCATCAAATTGTTACACTTGTATCAATAACTCGAGAAAGTCTGTGTAGATGACTGGGTTACTTTAGATGTGATCTGTATACATTTATAGGACACAAGTTAATTCAGATGTGAAGTGACTGGGTTACTTCAAATGGTTTACATGACTGGGTTACTTCAGATGTGAAGTGACTAGTAAGCAAATTAAAAAGATTTAAATAGTAGCTTGTGAGTTTGGAGGATGACATCTCTAATCTCCACATCAACTTGACATAATTCTTTTTCTCATTCAACTTCTCAAAGAGGGAACGGGAAACTACCATCAGCAATATATTTAGCATAATGAAAGGTCACCAGCACAATAAAACTACCATCAGTTAAGATTACATGTCGATAAGCAAGTTTTCCCTTCTTTGAGCAAGGGATGAATCCTTGTATATGTGCATATGTAACACTGACAATTGACCATGTTTCATGGAAGATGTTCTGAATAATGACAACCATGCCTTTGGCCCATGTTCTGAAGAAGATCTAGGAAAGGTGGGGTAGCAGAATGGTCAGTCACAGAGGTTGATAGCTAAGGTGACCAGGTAACTGTGGGTTGAGGCCATCATCAACTAACATATTTGGTAAGATACACACTAGATTGAACTGTGTCCACACTTGCATAGACCAAATCATGTGTGCATCACAACTATATGTTTATAGACAATAATATTCAAGTAGCATGGAACCTTCTTTTGCAACAAACAGTAAAAACAATTCTCAATAGTTTGTAATTTAAAATGGAATATAAACAAAAGTGAAACCTCAGACTCAGAGTCAAGCTGCACAAGAAACTCTTTTGAAAACCATAATCTAGAGTTGCCTTTGAAGGAGGAAACTAAAGGTGTAGGCAGCTACTTTTGAGAACTTATAGAAACATTAGTTGAGTAGAGTTTAGGGGAAAATTCACAAAGTCTATTATAGAAGGATTTAGAAACTATATTGCAAGAAAATAAATTCACTAGCCCTTTCTCTGATTTTGGGGACAACTCATGTGCTCCTGAATTCCAGCCAGCATTTATGGCTTCTGGTTCCTATGAAGGCAGATGAACTTTATCACTTAGTGGACAAGAAGGTGTTTTTGTTCAAGAATTTTGTGAATAGGTTATTCAAAGAAGCTACCACACCCAAGAACAAAACCCTAAGCTACAACCATTTGATCACCAGCCAGAACGACAATTTTGCTTTCCCATATAAGTTGGTTTCTAGATTGGGGAAAAAAAGTGAGCTGGGTCACTAATGATCTAGACTATAACTATAATGGGGACTTTTTTTTCCCTTTTTCTAATGCTGTGTGGGAATACCATTTACTGACACAGATTTAAAGGCAGCTGCTATTAGTGTATCTGCTCACTCTTACAAGTCAGACACGGTTTGAAGGGAGTAGTTGTGGAGGCTATGGCTTAAGGTCAGATACTGTTTGAAAGTGAAGGTGGCAATGCAAAATGCAGATTCAACTTAACACTCCAAATTAAGTCTCAGATCCAGTGCAACTCAGATGTTAAAAAATTTGGACCATATTATGTTACTTACCAAAAAGGGTGGAGGTGAAGATCAATCCTCCTCAAGCTCAACCTATTACATGTAAAAATATAAATAACATCAGAGTTACAATTAGCAACATATAAATAAGAATGAGATAAATATAAATAAACTTACATATTCTCTGAACCATATTATGTGACTCCCAACAACATCGTTCATATTTTTTCTATCTGCATCTTTGATAAACAAAGATGTAGTTGGGTCATGGGCTATGAGTAAAGAACCTCATAGTACTCACCACCTAACTTTTTCCCATGACCACATTATCATTATCATCAGACATAAGACTGCCGCTGGCATCTACTTGTCCAGAGAAATTTAGGATCCTCACCCTCCTCCCCGCCAATGAATCCTGTTAAAAATTTTGGATATAGATGTCAGATATACATGCATTCCAACATATTAAATCAGTTAGATTTCGTTTATCTTTTTCCTTTGAGAACAAACACTTGCAGAACTCTGCACAAGTATATGTAGATTGTCAAAATTAAGCAATTTTAATATTGAAGTATGTCAACAGAATCTCATTACCTCATTATTGCCACAAGACTCAATTTTTTTCATTCTTTCTTCGAGAGCATCAATTTGTTGTTTTAGGCTTTCATTGTCCTAAAGCAGCTTTTGTTCACTTCTTGAACCCCACAAGCTCTTTGGGGTAGGGCCCGTGCCAATGCCATGGACTCTTCCAGTTTCGTCCCATCCCATAACTTGCTCATAAGCATCCCCCATGCTTGCAATTGAGCTTGATGCACTTGATTGTTGCGTCAGCTTAATGTCTCGAATTTTCTCCTACAATTTGAATGAAAAAACATGAATTTGCAGCACTATCATAAAGAGAATTATGTCAACATTAGAATATACAAACATAATGAGAATTATGTGAACATTAGACAATTAACAAAGCTAATTAATTATACAATCATTGCAGCACTCTCTTCTTTACTAGACCACCAGCTTTCTTTATACGGGTCCTTATGAATAAGTCCCCACGATCAAGAGTGGCCCTAGTTTTTAGAAACTACAACATTGTACAGAAGTTAACTTAGACATAAACAAATTTATTTTTAATAGATGAACTGAGATGCTATGTTGAGTATATTGTTACCTCCTCTTGATATATGTCAGCAAACTTTTACTACCAGCGCAGTGAAAAAATGTGTGTTGGACTTATTTTGCTTGTTTATTTCACTGCGTTTCTACAAATCAAAATGACAACTGTTAGAATAATTATGGATATTAATGTATTTAGACTAATTGTAATCCGATTCCAATTACCTTGAATTCCCCCGAAGACCATATCTGAACAAGATTTTTCCATTGATCTTCAACTACTCTTGTGTCTAAACATGCAAAGTGTTGTTGCACTTTTTGATATGGCGTGAAGAACTTCGTTCTCAAGTCATACTTCCAAGACCTCCATTTCTGATCTAGATCCTTCATTACAAAATCACGCAAGCTAATGGGAACATCAAATTTTCTTTGCATTTTTAAAATAAATAGTTAGATGTAATCAAGTGGAATAGAAAATTAAACAAACACATGTATTACATCACCTGGATAAAATCCTAAACATCGTCCTTGTTAGACGATGGCATTACCCTCCAAGAAATGCAATCGATCGACAGTTATCCCCCATCCTTGCCATAGTGCCCAAAATTATTTCAGTAGCTGCCTCCCCTCTCCTAGTGGCTGCCCCAACTGATTAACATTCACTGGTATGTGTTCATTGCTTTGCAATCCATGTACAGATCGTAACATTGTTGGACCTCTCTTAACCACCATAGAAGTGGAAGCAGACTGAGCATCTATGTGAAATTCTTTTCCCTTGCAGGTCCTCTTTAAATTTCTCTATACTCTTCCTCTTGAGAACCAATCAACTGTGAGCTGCAAAAAAAAAAAACAAACAAAAACATTGAAGATATTCAACCATTGAACAAAAGTAATATATAGTGTGAGAAAAAGAACAAGTAACGTTATTCAACTTACAAAAGATGGGTAGTCATTTGTGCCAAAGGATGCGGAGCAGCGAGTATGAAACAGAATATGAAATAAAGAACCATGATCCCATTTTGTGCTCCCCTTTTGTTGGGGCACCTACAACATGAAAGATATTAATGATATTTTTATTTTCCGTTTAGATATACAATTCAAACACTCCAAATTTAAAAGATTACCTTCGGCACGTGTAGATCAATTACTTTCAGTTCATCGGCCACTACTCTCATCTCTTTTCCCTTCATATGCATTCTTTAGAAACCGCACCATCATACCAAATATACTTTTATACATTTATATGTTTCGAAAAATATATATGAAAAATATAAGATATTACTTTTTCAACTCAAGTATTTTAGCAATAGTGTACAATTGTCAGGCACAAGTATTAGATTAATGCAAGCCTTTCAATAGGGTACATCCGCTATACTGAACTGGGCCAGCAAGCATTGCTTCGTTAGGTAAGTGGATGAGAAGATGTACCATTATATCAAAAAAGCTTGCAAGAAGATCATCTTAAATCGACACAATATGTTTGCAATTTCTTGTCTAAGTTTATAGAAATCACTTGACGATGAAGTCTTGGACCATATTAGAAAAGAAATTGCATACATCATTAATTGTAGATCTTAGCTCCTTTTGTGTCACTCCCCTCATTGCTACTGGAAGCAATTGTTGCATGCGGACAATGAAAATCATGACTTTTTTAAACCCCCAATTTTTCTTAGGATCATTGGGATTTACATGCCTTGATATGTTTGCTGCATAGCCATCTGAACTTTCACACTTTTCAAAACCTTGCAAATCGTATCCTTCTCCATCTTGCTCAAAGTGAACATGGTAGGTGGAAATAACAATCTATTAGAATCCAGAGTTTGACGTTGAAGAGTGGCCCTTATAACCCAATGTTGGAGATCCATGTCGAGCTTTCAACCATTTTTGTTTTGGCATCAACATCTAACAAAGTTCCAATAATACTATCACAAACATTCTTCTCGATATGCAAGACATCAAGATTATGTCTCATAGTAAGGACTTCCAATATGGTAAGTCCAAAAAAAATACTTTTCTTCTTCCATTGGTATGACACTCAAGAGTGGATGATCATGTTGCAGCTTCCTTTTGTTTTCTTTTCACCCGCACTTTAAATTTGGGAACTTTCCTAAAAGTAAATTTAGTGGATGCAATTGCTTAAGTATATCAACCCTAGATAACACTTGGTCTGGCTCTTATTTCTTCTTTTCCATCAAACCTTGGTTTCATAGAATAAAACTTATGACCCACACCTAACCATCGACGATGATTAGTGTAACAGAATTTTCTACTGCCTTTTAACCAAATGATGATGTATCTTCATTACATGTAGGGAAAGCTAATCAGCCCTTAGTGCTCCAACCATATAGATAACCATATGCAGGAAAATCATTAATTGTCCAAAGTAGTGCAGCACGCATAGAAATATTTCACCCTTATAAGCATCGAATGTTTCAACTCCATGCCAAAGAATTTGTAATTCTTCAATAAGTGGCTAAAGATAAACATCAATATCATTTCTTGGACCTTTAGGACCCGGAATGAGCAACGACAATAAAATACTTTGTGGCTTCATACACAACCATGGAGGTAAGTTGTATGGTGTCAACAACATAGGTCATGTACTATGACTCGTACTCATTATCCAAAGGGGTTGAAACCATCACATGCCAAGCCTAGGCGCACATTACGAGATTCTAAACCAAAACCATCAATCGCATTTAACACTTTCCAACAAGGGGAATCAACTGGGTGCCTTAGAATGTCATCTTCTTGATGTTCATCACTATGCCAACACATGGTTGCAGATGATTTACTGCAAGTGTAAATCTTTACAGTCTTGGAATCAATGGAAAATGCCGAAGAACTTTCTTTGCAACCTTAATCTTCTTGTTATGACCACTTCTTTCAGTTCCTTTCATCCATCTACATTCTCCACATTTAGGACAATGATCATAAGACTCATACTCTTTCCAGTACAAAATACAATCATTAGGACATGCATCAATTTTGTGATAGTCATATCCCACTTTACCAATGATTTTTTTCAATTCATAGAAAGTAGCTGGCAACACATCCCCTTCTGGAAGAGCCTGTTTCAACAGCTTCAGAAGCATGTCAAAATATTTGTTGCTCATTTTGCCTCTACATTTTATGTTGAACAATCTGACTATAAATGACAGCTTGTTGAATGTCTTGCAACCAGGGTACAAAGGTCGTTCAACATCTGGCAACAACTGTTGAAATTCACCATACTCTCCTTTATTATCATCCATTGACTTCACTGCAGCATGTTTCGAGTTTTCCGCACCAATAACATCCTCCAACATCAAATGCAGACCAACATCCTTCGGAAGTGTTTTGTGTGTAAAATCCGTAGACATGTGTCTGGAAGAAGAATGACTCCCATGGAACTTCCAAAATTGTTTGTCTTTAATGACTCCATATTGAAACAAATGTTTGTTATTATTTCCTTTCATGTCTCAAGAGGCATACACACTTCAAACAAGGTCACTTAATCTTTGTTGATAGAGTAAACTGAGCAGAAGCAACTTGAATGTATGCGTCAACTCCATCCATATATTCCCTTGTATTCTTCAATTTATCCATCCAACTCCAATCCATAATGTCTCACAAAAAAAAAATTCATTTACATTATATTCATCATACTATAAAATGTTGCAAGATGTCCAATGAATTGTCTAACGACATGACAAGGTAGAGTACGTGTGGCTTCATCATGCCCCATCAAGGATTAAAAAATTTGCATTCTATGTAAAGCGCATTTCACTGAGACACAAATTTTCTAATGACAGAGGGTGAAACAGAGGCGAGCACACATAACATTTTGTTTCAGTTGTTTGTCACACTAGATGAGTTCCAGAGCAGTCTAATATAGTATAATGCCTAAGAACTCTAGTAGACATCATGGCATTTAAACTGTATAACCATAAAAGTTTACATCACTGCTGCTCAGAGCAACTGCTAAGATAAGCTGCTCTAACTACCATTGAGATGCGAACCAATAATGGAGACTAGAAGTTCTCTTCAACACACAAAAAAAAGGGAGACGAGAGAACTTTTTAATGAGACTCTCTCTTGGATACTAGCACTCCACACGCAGTCTAATTTTCTGCCAAAACAATCTTCGATTAGTAATGAATGCACCATTTGATCCTTTCCCAGTGATTATGTAAATGCTAGATTGTCAATTACCATTGAACAGCTATCAGACTTCCTTGTAAACTAAGATAGAGTATTCCACACACGCACCTACTCTCAGAATAGAAGGCATGAGAGGAATTAAAGTGATCTCCAAGGTACAAGGAATTGTCACTAAGAAACAATGGAGTAAATGCTCATGCAGTAGAATCAAGAAGACATATACGAGGCTTTCAAAACATGAGAGAAGTCCATACCATTTGTATTGGCAACTTTACACATTCATATTGAGATGCTCAAATAAAAGAAAACAAGTTGAACATCGACGATTTTGCATGAGCCCTTCTGTTCTAAAAGACAAGTATGCTGGGGCAGAAGGAGAACCCACGGGTACCCCAATTCTTGCATCCGCCCTCACACACAATAATCAATCAATTTGAACAGAAACAAAGAGAACCAACCATGTTTCTGACTATATTCTATTCAACAAGGATGAATCCATGAATATTAATCTTACACAGATACCATGCAATTCACGCACACATGGAGAGGATTCTAATGTCCTTGGGACGAGAAGGGAACCAACAACAATCACCAAGTCTTTGCATCCAGTGTCAATAAGATCTAGAGGTTGTTAAAAGACTAACACTACAGCAACAGGAACTAAGATCCCGAAATTACAGGGCCCTAGGGTGTCGGGACCTGCTGCTCAGCCTGCTCCTCACGCCTCTGCTCGCCCTCACGAGCAGGAGCACCGCCACGTCTTCCACGTGAAGCCATGGCTGCAATAATTTCAGCCACTATTAGAGCTATGTTAATTTACTCCTAACCATTTTCTTATCTATTTCCATTCATTATTAATCAATTCTACACATGTGGACATTCTATAATGATTTAGCATGTAATGAGGATGATGACTTATGTATATTTATGTACTATCTCAATCGGTCGCTCTGATACCATTCTCTGTGACGACCCTCTTTATACCGGTACGATTATACCAATCCACGTCGGTATAACGAACGTCATCACAGTGGGACATTTACCCAACACTAACATACGATCGAGATGTACACAAATATAAATACAGAATAGCGGAAGAAAAGAACTACTATCTTTCATTTCATCATCCACATTTACCATACATGATCAATATAGCAAATTAAAGAGCTAAAGTCCACATAATGCAAAACTAAATTCAGATACATAGTTTGCCCATCATTTCATAAGTTTCAAATACATGATTCCCAAGTACATACTATGAACTAAGCACAAATGGTAACTCTACCAAGCTACTCTCCTCGCTCGGAGTCGCTCTCCACGATCTCCTCCAAGGAAGTGGGGTCACCTACTAAACCTGTACGCCGAAGCAAGGAATGAGTCTAATAGACTCAGCAATAACTCCATACACGTCAGACATGCATATATCACAAGTAAGTTCTACTTTCAATTTCATTAAATCAAACATATAGCATGGTTGAGACAATGAAGATAAACAACCTATCATGGTATTTCTACAACTTCACAACACATGATACATGATTCATGCCATCTCAAAACAAAATACCTATCACATGCTTTCTACTCATCCCTTCACATGAGAGCTACATTTTACATTTAGGCTAACAGGTAGTCTTCTAAGCATGGAATCTCACACACATATAAAAGAAGTACTCCTAACATGGATTCTACATATTCTTGTACATGTAAGGCATCATTATGAACATATGAAGTTGCTGTTTTGACATGAACTTAATAATTTCATAACAAGAATTACAAAGTTACACTCTAACACATTTATATCACATGGTTACATATTTACACATTCACATGGTTCACTTTTACACATTACACATATGCACATGTTCACATTACACAATTTACACATATTCACATTCACATTAGATGCCATGACACATAGTCCAAACCACCACTAGAAGGACACATTCACATTTCACATACACATAGACGCCACCTAGGCAACACAGTGACGGCTCTTGGTACTGGCGTAGACCGGGAGAAGTACTCTCCACCCTAACCAGTGTACTTGTCAACCTCCAAGATTTTATCCTAATGACCATAGGATATCAAACACATTGAACCTTCCCATGGAGACTTTTCCACGGTACGGTTCCACAGCCCTCTATGGAAGCAGTGTCACACACGACACATTTTTACACATTTCAGTTTTTTTTAACACACACATATTACACAATATGACACATCACTTATAGTTTTATTATTAAACACATGGTTCAGTTTTCCTAAATCATGGTACTACCGTTGACAGGGTTCAAACACTTCAAAATTTACACTAATTAGGTTGGGAACACCTAATCAAACCCTAATTACGTTAAGCATACATAAATCATTCAATTTCACATGGAAATTTCACAACATAACCTACTGTTATCCAAATCTCATGAAACTTTAACCACACACTGTTGCAGGTTCGGACCACACATGTAATTTTTCACATTTTTTCTGAATTTCATATAATTTACAGAAAATGAAATACTCATTCACATGCCACAATTAATTCAATTATCATGGAAGCACAACATGTGTGACGACGGCCCTCATTATACCGGTACGGTTATACCAACCCACGTCGGTATAGCGAGAGTCCTCACAGTGGGATATTTACCCAAACGATACAAACAGCTGAGATACACGCGAATATACGAACAGAGTAGCGGAAGTAAAAGACAACTGTCTTCATTCATTCATCATCCACATTAAACATACATGAGATTTGCAATTTACATTAAGAGCTAAAAGTTCACATAATTAAATTGCTGAAATTTAAGTACACAATGTCCACACTTATACAATTTTCTCATGATAGTTCTAGTACAATGTCGCTTTTACATACTATGAAAGCACAAAAGGGTACAACTGCTCCAACAATCTAAACTCCGCGCTCGGAGTCCGTCTCTACCGTCTCCTCCACGAGAGTCTCGTCACCGTCTATACCTGTACGCCGAAGCAAGGAGTGAGTCTTAAAGACTCAGCAAGCAACACTACTCATAACATACACGTATAAGTCATAGCGGTTTCTACATGCACATTCACAAATTTCAACACATGGCATGCTAGTCATTTGAAAGTTGCAACCTATCATGAAAGTTCTACAATTTAATACATGGATCATGCTTTCAGATTTCTAAGAATAAAACTTACCTATCACATGCTCTCTATTCCATTTACTTGTGAAATTTTGCCTTTAAGGAACCAAGACATGAGAGCTACCAACATGAACACTGTGCATATATGAAGGGAAACACAACTAGCATGGATCTTACATGTTTTTAAACACATACATAGACATTTTCACATGCTTTAAGTTGCTGGTTTCACATGGTTTAATGGCTGTAAACCTACACATGAGAGCTACAATATTGTTTAAAACATACTATGTGAACAACCAATCATGCTATTTTGTACACGTGCTCATCAATTATCCCTAACATGGATTCTAGACATTTTTGCACATATAAACATGATGATAACAACATGAAATTACTGATTTCACATGGTTTCAGATTTGTCTCACATGGATTTCAATGTCATATTCTCACATTTTTAGTTTCACATTTTCTTTACACAAGTTTCCAATTCACATGGTTGCACTTTACACATACACATTTCACATTGTTCACTTACACATTAACACATGAACACATACACATTACACATTACACATTCACATTTTAGGTGCCGTGACACATAGTCCAAACCACCAAAGAAGGACATATACACATCACATTACACATAGACGCCATCTAGGCATTCCAATGGCGACTCTTGGACTGCGCAGACCGGGAGAACAAGTCTCCACCCTAACCAGTGGTACTTGTCCACCTCCAGGATTTCCCCCTAATGCCCTTAGGGTCACTTACACATTGAACCTTCTCAGGGGGACTTTTCCCTGATACGGTTCCACTGCCCTCTGTGGAAGCAATGTCACACTTGGCACATTTACACATTTACACATTTTTACCGATTTTACACATAGTTTGACACATGTCACTCTCAATTCATTTACTTTCTCACTCACATGCACATTCTCTGTTTTCCTATCATGACACTACAGATTTCAGACATTAACAAGCAGGTAATTCCATTAATCAAGTTGGATTAAACAAGAATCAACTCATTTTACAATGACATGCATCAATTTCACATTTTTCATGAAAATTTCATAAGGCATCGTGCTCTGGTCCAAATGACCTGAAATTTTAATCACAAACTAATTTCGGGTTTAGGACCCTTCATACAATTTTTCAGATTTTTCTAAGTTAAAATGAATTTACAGAAAATCAAACATCCATTTTTCATGCCATTCGTAATCAAGTCGATATGGAATACACACAAGTCAAATTTTAGCAAGCTACTGTCTGAACCCTACATGTATAGAGCTACAGAATTTATTCCTCAATTTATGGGGCAATGCCGGTTTACCGAGGATTTATCATAACTTATGCACAATTCCTATTTTCCAAATAACACTTTCAATAATTTACACAAGCATGGCAAAATCTCAATTTCAGAATAGGGCTGATCCATTCATGTATGATCCTCACAAACTTGGCATACAGGCTAGTCCTAAATCATGCAACAGTAGATTGACAAGATTAACAACTAATCATGCTTTGTAATTTCATGGAACAAAATAACTTCTATCATTCACCACCATGCACACTCATCCATCCACACACCACATTCATCACATTAACAATATACATAGAATATAAATGGTTTACAGTATATCCTCATCGTGAAACATATCGAAGATAGTGTATAGAAGGGCAGAACAGGTCACTGTTCTGTCCAGATGAACTTGGCGGCGGTCTCTGGCCGCTAATTCAGTGTCAGCGGCATGGTCGATGGACGCCAAGCATGATCTCAGCGTCCAGGGACATTGCCGTTAATGCGGGTCTGTGCAGAACACAGACCCGAGCTCCAAGATGGGGTGAAAGTGGGGGTCTAGGACACGAGGAAAAATTCATAAAAATTGTAGAATCGACCTAGACACATACGGGGACGTTATGGTTAGGTTACTTGCCTTAGGAAATTGCTCAATGGATCTAAATGCTCGGAGAAGCTCTCCTTGGGCAGTCCCAAGAAGTTGCAAACAGTCCTCCAAGATCTCCTTCCTCCGGGCTCTTGGATGAAGATGGCTCCAAGGTACGGCCGGGGAAGTCTTCTCCTTCACTCCAGCTAGCTTCTTGTCGAGGAAGATGGCCGGATCCAGCTTCAGAGGGTCAGATCTTTGGGTGCAAAGTGGGGGTTTTTCCTCAGTTCAGAACTAGGGTTTTCTCCTCTGGTTTCTCTCTTGCAAAAGGGTGAAGAGAGGGTTGGGGAAGGCAGATCCGGGTTCAACATATGGGAGAGGCCTCTCTCCCACTCACAAGGTGACAAGATGGCTCTCAGAGCCGTTGGGGACAGCTCCCCAATGGGTGAGCTTCCTTGTTTCCGGAATTTCTGGCTCTGCAACGCATGCAGGTCAGAGAAATAGGCGTCCACATCGTTAGACGCCAGGATTAGTGTTGGCGTCCATGGGTGGACGCTGACACCACCTCAACGGCTAGGGGTTGACGCCAATCTGGCCTTCGGCCAGAACTCTAAATCATGCAGAAAACTATGCATGCCATGCATATATACATGCAATATGTATATGGTAATGTATCCATACTATCACCATTCAATACATGCATTATTTACATCTAGTATAAACACATGCACACGTAATTGTACTAATTAATACGTACGTAAATATGTATATACATACACAAGCACAAATATACACACACAAATACAATTAATGCGACGGAAATTCGAGGGCCTTACACCCTCTCCCCCTTAAAGAAACTTCGTCCTCGAAGTTAGAACGACACTACTCAAACAAAAGGGGATACTTCTTCTTCATCGCATCCTCAAGCTCCCAAGTAGCCTCCTCTCGTGAGAAGTTCCGCCATAGAACTTTCACCGACGCAATACTCTTGTTCCGGAGATGCTGAACCTTCCGGTCAAGAATAGCTACTGGTTGCTCGACATACGAAAGATCTGGCTGGATCTCCACTGGCTCATGACTAATCACATGAGACGGATCTCGGACATACTTCCTGAGCATAGATACGTGGAATACAGGGTGAACGCTAGCCAAAGCTGGGGGTAATGCTAGCTCATATGCCACGCTGCCCAAACGTCTGAGAATCTCATATGGGCCAATGAATCTAGGGCTTAGCTTGCTATGCCTGCCAAATCTGACGACACCACGAGTAGGCGATATCTTCAAGAAGACATGATCGCCAACCTCGAACTCCAAATCCTTTCTCCTGTTGTCGGCATAACTCTTCTGCCTATCCTGTGCCGCAACAAGCCTCTTCCTGATAAGCTGGATCTTATCCGAAGTTTCCTGAACTAACTCCGGTCCGATCAACTGCCTATCACCAGTCTCCTCCCAACATAACGGAGATCTGCAGGGCCTACCATACAACGCCTCGAATGGAGCCATACCAATACTAGCATGAAAGCTGTTGTTGTATGCGAACTCCACAAGAGGTAAATGACGCTCCCAATCATCCTTCCAATCCAGAACACACGCTCTCAACATATCCTCGAGCGTCTGGATAGTCCTCTCGGACTGTCCATCGGTCTGGGGATGAAACGCCGAACTGAGCTTCAGCTCCGAACCTAACGCATCCTGAAGACCCTTCCACAGCCTCGAAGTGAATCTCGGATCTCGATCCGAAATAATCGACTTCGGCACACCATGCAATCTAATGATACCACTAACATACAATCTAGCTAAACTCTCTACTGACTGCTTCTTCTTCATAGGCAAGAAATGAGCAGTCTTCGAGAATCTATCTACAACTACCCAAATCGAGTCATTGCCCCTTCTAGATCGAGGCAAACCCGAAACGAAGTCCATAGTGACAGCTTCCCACTTCCACACTGGGATATCCATCCTCTGCATAAGGCCGGATGGTCGCTGTCGCTCGGCCTTCACTTGCTGACATACTAGACATCTAGACACATAATCCGCAACATCTTTCTTCATGCCGGACCACCAAAATGATCTCTTCAGGTCTTGATACATCTTAGTGTTACCCGGATGAATAGAGAATCGCGATCTATGAGCCTCCGCTAACACATGCTCACGGACATCTACTAAATCAGGGACACAGACACGGTGCTGAAATCTAATCACACCGTCCTCATCACGAGCAATGCCCGCCTTACCCACTAATTCTAACAATCTAGGGTCGGCTTCCTGTTGCTCGATCACCTCATCCAAAACGAGGATCTAAGGGATAACTGAGCTACAAAAGCCTGACACAGCGATGGCTCTAACTCGGTCATAGAGTACGCCGCATCCTCCAACATCTTCCAATCCTGCTGGAGCGAAGACCTCTTTCTACTAAGAGCATCCGCTACGACATTCGCCTTTCCAGGGTGATACTGAAGGTCGAAGTCATAGTCCTTCAAGAACTCAATCCATCTTCTCTGCCTCAGGTTTAATTCCTTTTGGGAGAAAAGATACTTCAAGCTCTTGTGGTCGGTAAACACCTCAAATCTGACACCATAAAGATAGTGCCTCCAGATCTTTAGTGCATGAACCACTGCTGCGAGCTCCAAATCATGAGTCGGATAGTTCTTCTCATGCTCCTTTAACTGACGAGAAGCATAAGCCACTACCCTTTCTTGCTGCATGAGCACACAGCCTAAACCAATCTGAGACGCATCCGTATAAATGGCAAAGCCCTCTAGACCACTAGGCAATACCAATACCGGAGCAGAAGTAAGCTTAGCCTTCAATAGCTGGAAGCTACGCTCACATGCCTCAGACCATACGAACTTCTCACCCTTCCTGGTCAGCTTTGTCAAGGGGGCGGCGATGGATGAGAAACCCTCAATGAATCGCCGATAGTAACCAGCTAACCCAATAAAACTACGAATCTCCGAAGGGGTCTTGGGAACCTCCCAATCCATAACTGCCTGGACCTTCGCTGGATCAACTGCAACACCAGCGCCGGAGATAACATGCCCGAGGAAATGAACCTCGCGCAACCAAAAATCGCACTTGCTGAATTTTGCATACAGCTTGTGCTCACGAAGAACCTCTAACACTAACCTCAAATGCTGACGGTGGGTGGCCTCATCCGGAGAATAGACCAACACATCGTCAATAAACACTACGACAAAGCTATCTAAATACGGCCTAAACACCCGGTTCATGAGATCCATGAACGCTGCAGGGGCGTTGGTCAATCCGAAAGGAAGGACCAAGAACTCATAATGTCCATAACGGGTTCTAAATGCCGTCTTGGACACATCCTCACTCCGAATCCTCAACTGATGATAACCAGATCGCAAGTCAATCTTAGAAAAGACTGATGCATCTCGCAACTGGTCAAACAAGTCATCAATGCGAGGTAAGGGATACCTGTTCTTCACAGTCACTTGGTTCAACTTCCTATAGTCAATACACAACCTAAGTGACCCGTCTTTCTTCTTGACGAATAATACAGGTGCGCCCCAAGGGGAAACACTAGGGCGAATAAATCCCTTATCAAGCAACTCTTGCAACTGCCTCCTCAACTCGGCTAACTCCGCAGGTGCCATCCGATATGGAGCCTTCGAGATAGGAGAGGTGCCCGGAAGCAACTCTATAGTAAACTCTATCTCTCTATCCGGTGGCAATCCAGACAAGTCATCAGGAAAGACATCTGGAAAATCCTGCACTACCTCAATCTCCGCAAGAGTAAGTGACTCATCAGCCTCTGGCACTAACACCACGCTGGCAAGAAAAGCGTCACAACCCTTGTTTACCATGCGCATCGCCTTCATGGCAGAGATGACTAACTTTCCAGCCAAGTTCCTTGGCAAGGGATGAGAGAACTCGTCCTCACCAGGAATGCGGAAAACAATCCTCTTCCGACGACAATCCACTAACGCATAGTGCTCCTCTAGCCAATCCAGACCAAGAATAGCATCATAGTCCTTCATCTTTAGCAAGAAGAAACACCCATCTAGGATTCTATCCTCAATGCACACAGGTAACGACGGAATGCACTTCCTAGTCGATACCGTACCCGCAGGGGTGTGCACAGACAAGGGACCTCTAAATCCTCAGACTCTACGCCTGACTCTAGGGCTAACTGCCTAGCGAACCGCTCGGAAATGAACGAGTGAGTAGCACCCGTATCAAACAAAACCCGAGCGTGCACACCTAAAAGCAAAACCGTACCTTCGGTGACATGCTCCGCCTGCTCGGCGTCCTCGCGAGCTAAAGCAAACACTCGAGCTGGGGCTCGAGGCCTTCCTGGTCTTCCTGTAGCTGGCGCGGCTGCCGCTACTGCTGGGGCTGGCGCTCCACGCTGAGCTCCCTGCTGAAGTCTTGGGCAATCTTTGATCTTGTGGTCGCTGCTCCCGCACTTCAAGCATCTACCCGCTACCAACCAACACTCGGAACCACCATGTGTCTTCCCGCAATGGGGACACTCTTTCTTCACACCAGGGGAACGTACAGAAGGTACCTGAGAGTTGCTGACTGTCACGGATCGCTGCGGTGTCTGGTACACCGTTTTCTTCTTATCCTGCCGCTGGAACGTCGCTGCGGCCTCTTCTGCGAAGCCTTCTTTTCCTCCAGATATTGCTCCATTTCTCCCTCCTGCCTGCAGGCAGCACTGAGGGCCTCGTCCAACGTGCGGTGGTCAAACGCCACGAGTCTCGTCCGCAGTGATGGCTTGAGTCCCATCACGAATTTCTTCGTCTTCCTGCGCTCATCCTCTACGATATGCGGTGCATACTTAGAAAGTTCAGAAAACCTTGCCTCGTATTCCAGCACGGTCATGGAGCCTTGCGTCAGGGAGAGAAATTCCTGCTCCATTTGTCCTGGATATGCTCTGGGACGAACTTGGCTCGAAAGAGCCTCACGAACGCGTCCCACGCCACGTCTACTGCTCCGTCCTCAAAGCGTGTACGTAGTAGGGAGGACCACCATACATCCGCTCTCTCCTGCAATACACCTTCATAAGCACCAACTAACAAATTCTAAATTAAGCAGAACATACAAACATACAAAATTAAAAGTCTACCTGTAGCATGTAGGTGGCTAATGTCACCTTATCCTCATCAGGGCACCTGATGGCTCGGAAGATTTTCTCTGTCTCCCTTAACCAACTTTCTGCCATTAATGGATCACTCTCCCCCTTAAAAGAGGGTGGGGTCATCCTCTTGAATCGCTCCATGATGGGAGGTCCACCATGGTCCTGAGCTGGTGCCTGAGCCTGCTACATTAAACAATAGGCAATACACAATAAACACAATATCATGCAATTTAAATAGCAACTACTAGTTGTTTCATTATTCTACCTGGGCCTCCAACTGTGCCTGGAGTGCTGCCTGGGTATGAGCCTGCGTCTGCATGGCTTGCACCAGACCTTGCATGAATACTCCGTAATCCACAGGCGGCGGTGGGGGAAGTACAGGACCTGGCGGTGCCGGGGCCTGTTGCTCCGCCGCTCGTCACGTCGCGGCTCGTCCTCACGGGCCGACGCTCCACCACGCCTACCTCTCGAAGCCATGGCTGTAATAAAATTTCAGCCACTATTAGAGCTAGGTTACTAAGTTTTCTAACCATTTTCTTATCTATCTTTCACTTCTTATTAGTGTTTTCTACACATGTGGACATACTTAGCATGCAATGGGGATGATGACTTAGGTATATTCATGTGCAATCTCAACCGGTCGCTCTGATACCAATCTCTGTGACGGCCCTCATTATACCGGTACGGTTATACCAACCCACGTCGGTATAGCGAGAGTCCTCACAGTGGGACATTTACCCAAACGATACAAACAGCTGAGATACACGCGAATATACGAACAGAGTAGCGGAAGTAAAAGACAACTGTCTTCATTCATTCATCATCCACATTAAACATACATGAGATTTGCAATTTACATTAAGAGCTAAAAGTTCACATAATTAAATTGCTGAAATTTAAGTACACAATGTCCACACTTATACAATTTTCTCATGATAGTTCTAGTACAATGTCACTTTTACATACTATGAAACACAAAAGGGTACAACTGCTCCAACAATCTAAACTCCGCGCTCGGAGTCCGTCTCTACCGTCTCCTCCACGAGAGTCTCGTCACCGTCTATACCTGTACGCCGAAGCAAGGAGTGAGTCTTAAAGACTCAGCAAGCAACACTACTCATAACATACACGTATAAGTCATAGCGGTTTCTACATGCACATTCACAAATTTCAACACATGGCATGCTAGTCATTTGAAAGTTGCAACCTATCATGAAAGTTCTACAATTTAATACATGGATCATGCTTTCAGATTTCTAAGAATAAAACTTACCTATCACATGCTCTCTATTCCATTTACTTGTGAAATTTTGCCTTTAAGAACCAAGACATGAGAGCTACCAACATGAACACTGTGCATATATGAAGGGAAACACAACTAGCATGGATCTTACATGTTTTAACACATACATAGACATTTTCACATGCTTTAAGTTGCTGGTTTCACATGGTTTAATGGCTGTAAACCTACACATGAGAGCTACAATATTGTTTAAAACATACTATGTGAACAACCAATCATGCTATTTTGTACACGTGCTCATCAATTATCCCTAACATGGATTCTAGACATTTTTGCACATATAAACATGATGATAACAACATGAAATTACTGATTTCACATGGTTTCAGATTTGTCTCACATGGATTTCAATGTCATATTCTCACATTTTTAGTTTCACATTTTCTTTACACAAGTTTCCAATTCACATGGTTGCACTTTACACATACACATTTCACATTGTTCACTTACACATTAACACATGAACACATACACATTACACATTACACATTTTAGGTGCCGTGACACATAGTCCAAACCACCAAAGAAGGACATATACACATCACATTACACATAGACGCCATCTAGGCATTCCAATGGCGACTCTTGGACTGCGCAGACCGGGAGAACAAGTCTCCACCCTAACCAGTGGTACTTGTCCACCTCCAGGATTTCCCCCTAATGCCCTTAGGGTCACTTACACATTGAACCTTCTCAGGGGGACTTTTCCCTGATACGGTTCCACTGCCCTCTGTGGAAGCAATGTCACACTTGGCACATTTACACATTTACACATTTTTACCGATTTTACACATAGTTTGACACATGTCACTCTCAATTCATTTACTTTCTCACTCACATGCACATTCTCTGTTTTCCTATCATGACACTACAGATTTCAGACATTAACAAGCAGGTAATTCCATTAATCAGTTGGATTAAACAAGAATCAACTCATTTTACAATGACATGCATCAATTTCACATTTTTCATGAAAATTTCATAAGGCATCGTGCTCTGGTCCAAATGACCTGAAATTTTAATCACAAACTAATTTCGGGTTTAGGACCCTTCATGCAATTTTTCAGATTTTTCTAAGTTAAAATGAATTTACAGAAAATCAAACATCCATTTTTCATGCCATTCGTAATTCAAGTCGATATGGAATTACACACAAGTCAAATTTAGCAAGCTACTGTCTGAACCCTACATGTATAGAGCTACAGAATTTATTCCTTCAATTTACGGGGCAATGCCGGTTTACCGAGGATTTATCATAACTTATGCACAATTCCTATTTTCCAAATAACACTTTCAATAATTTACACAAGCATGGCAAAATCTCAATTTCAGAATAGGGCTGATCCATTCATGTATGATCCTCACAAACTTGGGCATACAGGCTAGTCCTAAATCATGCAACAGTAGATTGACAAGATTAACAACTAATCATGCTTTGTAATTTCATGGAACAAAATAACTTCTATCATTCACCACCATGCACACTCATCCATCCACACACCACATTCATCACATTAACAATATACATAGAATATAAATGGTTTACAGTATATCCTCATCGTGAAACATATCGAAGATAGTGTATAGAAGGGCAGAACAGGTCACTGTTCTGTCCAGATGAACTTGGCGGCGGTCTCTGGCCGCTAATTCAGTGTCAGCGGCATGGTCGATGGACGCCAAGCATGATCTCAGCGTCCAGGGACATTGCCGTTAATGTCGGGTCTGTGCAGAACACAGACCCGAGCTCCAAAGATGGGGTGAAAGTGGGGGTCTAGGACACGAGGAAAAATTCATAAAAATTGTAGAATCGACCTAGACACATACGGGGACGTTATGGTTAGGTTACTTGCCTTTAGAGAAATTGCTTCAATGGTCTAAATGCTCGGAGAAGCCTCCTTGGGCAGTCCCAAGAAGTTGCAAACAGTCCTCCAAGATCTCCTTCCTCCGGGCTCTTGGATGAAGATGGCTCCAAGGTACGGCCGGGGAAGTCTTCTCCTTCACTCCAGCTAGCTTCTTGTCGAGGAAGATGGCCGGATCCAGCTTCAGAGGGTCGGATCTTTGGGTGCAAAGTGGGGGTTTTTCCTCAGTTCAGAACTAGGGTTTTCTCCTCTGGTTTCTCTCTTGCAAAAGGGTGAAGAGAGGGTTGGGGAAGGCAGATCCGGGTTCAACATATGGGAGAGGCCTCTCTCCCACTCACAAGGTGACAAGATGGCTCTCAGAGCCGTTGGGGACAGCTCCCCAATGGGTGAGCTTCCTTGTTTCCGGAATTTCTGGCTCTGCAACGCATGCAGGTCAGAGAAATAGGCGTCCACATCGTTAGACGCCAGGATTAGTGTTGGCGTCCATGGGTGGACGCTGACACCACCTCAACGGCTAGGGGTTGACGCCAATCTGGCCTTCGGCCAGAACTCTAAATCATGCAGAAAACTATGCATGCCATGCATATATACATGCAATATGTATATGGTAATGTATCCATACTATCACCATTCAATACATGCATTATTTACATCTAGTATAAACACATGCACACGTAATTGTACTAATTAATACGTACGTAAATATGTATATACATACACAAGCACAAATATACACACACAAATACAATTAATGCGACGGAAATTCGAGGGTTTTACAGTCGTTCTGGAAAACCGACTAGTACGCACCAGCCAACACAACAACATCATACCTCAACCCTAAGGTAGCACAAAAACTGGCAAAAACAGCCCGGAGCAGTCCTGAGAGCAACCCTCACCAGAACAACAACCAATGGTTCTAGAAAACAACACCAGAACCCAAGCAGCCAGTGATGGACCTCAAACCAGAGAGCAATGCAACAGCAACCTACCAGACAATAGAGACCTCAAACCACGGAGGTAACACAACGGAAGACTTTAACAAGCACAGAAGCAGTCCCAGAGGGAGAGGAACCCTCACTAGGACAATAACAAACAGTTCTGGGAAACACCACCAGAACACAACAGCCAAGCGATGCACCTCAGCCTAGAGGGCAACGCCGCAACAACCAGAAACGAGCACAACACAGTTCTGGGGAAAATCTCACCTCCACCAGAACCAACAAAGAAGAACTCCGGGAGCACCTCACCAGAGTTCACAACTAGCCAGCACAAAGCCGGCAACAACCACAGACAGGTGTCACAGCACTCAACCAGCGGTGCAACACGGCACACAAGCTTCTGCTTAGATCAAGCAAAGATGCCGACTGAGCAGAGCACAGCGCCCAACGACGCATAGGGACACAAGGCCAAACACACAGCCAACACACCACATACCCCAACAACAAGGGGACATCCAACAAGGACACACCCCAACAACAAGGGGACTGCCAACAAGGCAAGGATACCTTCGACCGGATCCATAGGCAACAGCCTTGTACTGGTGAAGGCCACACCACACGCAGTCTCTCTCAGCCTTCGCGACACACCAACACGGATGCATAGGCCGAGGACAAACCCAACCGCAGCACGAGCAAAAACAACAACCACGCTCGTAGCACGCGCACCCAGTAGCATCAGCAAACACTCTCCTGCAGCTCAAACTCGGACCCTACTAGAAAGCTAGCCACTTGAAACAAGAACAAAATGCTCACCGAATAGCAACAATACACGGATGGGCCAGCAGCGTACTAGTAACTTTCTTTGGGACAACCATAGTTATCAACTCATTACAAATCTCGTTGGACCCCTGAGGCTCTGATACCACTGTAACGACCCGACCTCCTGGACCCCCGCCAGGGACCCCGAAGGTCGCGCCGCCACCCACGGATCCGAAGACCTGGAAGGGTTAGAATTTAGTCCAGTGAGATAAGCAATGAATTCAAATAACTATAACAGAAAGTTCGTACATTAATAAAGAAATTATGTACAACATGTCCCAAATAAAAGTACAGGTATAGAAAGAAAGGTGCAGTCCTTAAGGGGCATACCCTGAGGACTTGCGAAAAGGCCACTCTCAACTCACAGTATAAGTGCTCACACTCACAACTCACATTGCTGGCAACGCACGACGAACAAACCGCCACCACGACCATCCGGCAACAAACTCCTACGACAGCGAGTCCCTACTTGAAGAGAATAGGGGGTGAGCCTCGCGAACAAGGCTCAGAAGGGATAACCAGTCCCTTACTAGCCAGAGCAGCAGGAACTCCAATAAAAGTGGAAGCAAAACTACTCTACAAAGCAGTAAAGCAGGAAACACCTACTGCAGAGAGCTACAAAGCAGCGGAACAGAGCAATGAAACAACCCACAACCTGAGTCGGGCCCAACATGACTCCCGTAGAACCAGCGGAGTCAAACACAATGTGGAAGCAACCCTCGACACACAATCGCTGAGATAAAAAAGCTCACGGAACACCAGAGCAACCACGTGAGACCAGAGTCTCACGACACAAGCACCAACATTCCAGACCTCTAAGAGGTCGGGAAGGAACAACCAGGTGTCACCACGAGAGACACCAAGCAACCACGTGAGAAGCACCGTCTCACCACAGGCACGGCCACCTCAGACCTCCACAAGGTTGAGGGCCCACAAACAGAACCACCCTGCACCTCGGACATGCCACAAGGTCAGGGAACTACACCTCACAGTGCCACCATGGACGGCATCAAGGAACGGTTTACAAAACCAGCAGTCGGGTGACTACGCAAGACAACTCGAGAGAACCCGTAGAACGGAAGAAACTAAACATGGCCCACAAGGCCAAACCAACAAAGCCCACGGAAGCTGGACACGGCCAGGCTACAACCACCGTGCAAGCTAGGGCAACGAGAAACACATTCTCAAAAACAACGTGAGAAACACCGTCACGCAAGAGCACACAAGCCACTGCCACATGCAGCTAAGGGGAGGACACACAGTCTACCCCTCTCGCTTGCCAGCCGCTGACTCCTGTCTACAACCTCCCCGATAGAGTGAGGCTAGCGAGTCACAACAAGAACAACCACAACCACCGCAGCCCGGTTGAGCTGCGGTCCCACGCCTGACCTCCCTACGTGGCTCCGGAACCAACGCAGGGCGAGGCAGTGAGAAGGACTAGCTAGTCCGCACCGAAAGAGCGCCTAAACCACCTCGGCCAACAAAACCCTGCTAAGAGAGCTCTATAAATGGCTCACGTCGCTGTCCCCATCATTTTCCCCTTATGCTCCAAGTCCGTAACTTGAGCACACCCACCGCCCGGAGCAACCCCCTCTGACACAGGCGCGCGGGGCTGAGGATCCCAGGTAACGGTAACAACCTGTCTCGAGGACAAGCCCTCAAGTGCCGAGCACCGGGCGAAAGAGAACTGGCGTGACAACCACCAACAGAAACAACACTGCTGGCTTGTAACCAAGACAAGCCCATCAGGCACAAGCACGCACGACACCCTTCCGGAAACCCCCAGAAGGGCTATTGGCCAACGTCGGCACACAAGGCATGGCTCGAGAAACTGTAACACCACAGATAGAACAGAAACCACCGATCTTTTAATAATCAATTGACAGACATACAATCAATTATTAGATAGACATAAGCCTCCTAGCACAGCCCCTAGGACACGGCCACCAAGGTGTCACCTTCGGTCACTGAACGCAGCGAGCCAACCTGTCGCGTTCCTCACCAGAAGGTCCGAAGGGCAAACCTACCCTGGGGCACAAGCCGACACGCCAAACGGGCCACGAAAACACCCACGGCAACACAGGTCTTGTCGCGCCCTCCTGAGCCGTCGCAATGAACCAAGTCACGACAGGGCCGCACATCGTGACAACCTTGTCGCGACGGAGCAGGGCGTCGCGACAACCGCTTGTCGCGACGGAAAACCAGGTCGCGACACGACTCTTATCGCGACGGCCAACCGTGCAGCGATAAGGTCGCGTCGAACTGGGGCGACGCCTTCTCTGATGTCACGACACGCTCGGCGGTCGCATTATCAGTAGGAAGGCCGACTGTCGAGATTCTACATCCCGGGGTCCCTACACGCTACAACCAAACACACAAGGGGGAGGGGAGCATGGTGAAAGCTGTAGAACATGCAATCACACACAAGGACCTCCAAACACCCAGAATGGAAAGGGGTACAAGAATCCCTACATTAGACGAATCTAAACCTCCAAGGGCCTTCACGACGAGCTCGCCACCTCCTCCTCGCTCCCACGGCTCCGCTCCCGCTCCGCACGAGCCGCCGACGGCTCCACCAAGCTCCACTGCTGGAGAAAGAGAGGGGGAAAGCCTCTCCACATCGGAGAAGAGAGGGAAGGGAGGAAAGGAAAGAAAAGGGAAAGGGGAAACCGGCCAAGGCTTTTAGCCTTCGGCCCCAAGAACGCGACGGGGCGGGGCGTCGCGATACAAACCTTATCGCGACGGCTGTCCAGACCATGAGCAGAACGCATCCCACCTGGATGCCGCGACAACCCGACAAGTCAATCTGACACACCTGCCACTCTAACAGGCGTCAGATGACCAAAAAGCAGAAAGCAGTCGCGACTCGTTGACCGGGCACGACAAGAACACGACGCCCAAAGCTGGCGCAACAGGGATGACTGTCATGACGGCCCCTCAGTTGCGACACTAACGCGTCGCCCAAGCCAGACGCGTTAGTGGCCAGTCATCCACAACACAGCGAAGGGAACCAGAAAGCCCGAGATGTTACAGAGTCTTACGGAAGTCTTGAACAAGGATTCACTAGTCCGACAGAAGGAATATCCGACGGAGAGTTTGTCCAAGTTAAGAGAAAGTGTGTATAGAAACAAGTGCTCGACGTTCTAGAGGAATTCTAGAACAGTGTAGCGGCAATAACGGTATTCCAAAATCCACGTAAGAAAATGGAAACAATGTCATTATTAAAATGGGTGAAAAATGTGCAATTATAAAAGTAAATTACCAGATAAATTATTCAAGTATTTTCTGCATGATTTTATGGCAAGGATATATATTTGGTGTGTGCATGTGCATGAAATCATGAGATATGGAATAATCGTGCACATTAACTTTTAAATTAAAGAAATTATGTGACATATATCCAAATTTAATAACGTGATGGTTTACTGTTCATTACACAACTTTACAGGGTATACACATGCTTAAATAGCCCAAATAATCATTTAAATAACACAACATGCGCTGCTGGAAAAACACAGGTAAATCGCGACGGGTATGATGGTCGTGTTTATCAGGCGGACAGAAACGCGACGATAGAGACCATCGCGTTCTTGCAAACCCTAATCGTTCAAATGGCGTGATTCCCCAGAGGTGGGAAAAGGCAGTGAAACACGACGACCTTAGCGGTCGCGTTTTAGAGGTCTTCTGACAGGTCAACGGGCGCACAGTTTGAGGCACGGGATGCGCCAAAATGCGACGACATGGGCGGATGCCATTTAGGTAATCGCAGAGGTCCAGATCGACGCGATACTAGTCGGTTGAATCGCGTCGTCTGGATCGGTTGCGATTCAACGTTCAACCCGAAAACGCAAGAAACATGCAGCGATCATCATGCAACGCTTTTAACTCACAAACTAGGGCACTTGGGACAAAGTGGTGAACATGAAACTTGTAGGGGACATCAAGTAGAAGAGAACTATGCATTTGGACCGAATCAATTTGGTCTCTTTAGGCATGCAAACTAGCATGAACAAGAAACAATGCAGACTTGTGCGATGATGGGAAAACACTTATAACTCGATGGATACACCATGAAGACTGGGCAAATCACTTGCAAATGAAGCTAGAGAAGTAGCACTACAAGTAGGCATGAGTTAGATTCATCTTTGACCCGAGAATACCTACCTTTGAGTGATGTAAACTCCTATGATGTTCTGGACGCGAAGAACAGGGTGTAGAGGCTTCAAGCTTCTATCTCCTACGTTTCCCTCCTCCTATGGCCTCCTCTTCTCGTCCAAGAGCTCCTTAGCAGAGCATTAGGGCTGGCCACGAAGGATTTGGGGTGATTTTATACATCTAGCTATGTTAAATCCTACTACAACTCCAATTGCTATAAAACTCTGAATTTTCCTTATATTCTCCAACCTTCCTTCCATTGTTTCTCCTAATTGGGTTAGGATGGGGTGCAAATTTCGTACCTATCTAATGGGGGTAAGTTTAGGAGTCCAATTTGAGTGCATATTAACCATTTAATTTCTTTCCTTGCCCCTTTTCTATTTTGGTAACATTTGGGTTACGAATTTTGGAGTATATTTTCTTATTCCATCTTTTTAAATTCTTATTTGGCCCATTAACTTTTTTATGAACCATTTGATAAAGCCCATTACTTATCTTTATTTTAATGGAATTTAATTCATGGGAATTCTCCTTTAGAGATTAATGGATATTGTCAAATTCAATATTATTCGGGTTATTCTTTTACCTTCACTTTCTATTTTCGATCCAATATCTAAATTATTATTATTGTTTTTATTATTATCATTAATTTTTATTTGCTTTAAAAATATGGGGTATTACATCCTCCCCCTCTTAAAAAGAATTTGGTCCACCAAATTCAATGACTCCTTCAGTTACATATGAATCATCATTCCATGCTAAAAGATAATAATCAGGGTAAGTTTAGAGTTACCTTTTACGGTTACCACTTCGTCATTTATAGAGGGTTGTGCCAAAGCTTTGTGTGGATCTTGATGTGTTGAATTTTCTTGACGTTTGTTCTCCATATTTAGGCATTCTCCAATCTTGTGGTTTGAGTTGCCACATCGGAAGCACTTCCCTTGATTCTTCCAACAATCCTTCAATACGTGGCTTGCCTTGTTGCAGTGGTTACATCGATCCTCTTGACCATGGGACAATCGCTTGCCGTTCTTCTTATTAGTCATCTTACCCTTACCACTATTTGGTAGCTTCCCTTTTGTCTTAGTGTATACCTCCTTTTTGCTAGTGGGGGTTTCCTTTAAGAGAGGACAGTCTAGCATTTGATTTCCAAATTGCCACAACGTAGGCATGCCCCAGCCTTACGCCAGCACTCCTTAGTCAATTGTCCCGGCTTATGACAATGAAGGCACATGATCCGGAAGAATTCCTTGTTACGTTTCTTTTGCTGGTTCGCCTCCTTGCCAAGGTGGTGTCTTCCTTTCCCTTTCTTATCATTCAGTTTCCTAATCTTTCTGGTCGGTTCCAAAGCTCTTTCTAGCAGTTGAGCGGCTTGCCGACAAGGCAGAACTAACCTTTGAGTTGATCCCATTTCGTCTTGCGGTGGCATACGCTTGGCTTCCATTAAGAATTCCTTCAAAAATAAGGTTGACATCAGGGTACTAAAGTAGCATTGAACTAATATGTGTAAGTCTATATACATTTAAATTTTAACCACGGTTCTACCAAATCCTCGCTCAAGTATGATGGTTGATATAGACACGTGTCATGGCAGTTAGTCCTAGAACAACCTAGACCTAAGAGATCGATGAGGACATCCTATAACATCCTAAACCTAAGATATATGATTAAGACATCCTAGGCTCTGATACCAATTGTCACGCCCCGCCAATTTAGTAGTAGAATAAATCGGGGAGACGTGAGCAAAGTGCATAGTAATGTAAATTGCACCACACTTAAGTAATTCAGAGCATCTAATGAACAATAAATTGGAATAAACTCTTCATTTCATTAAAATTTCACTAAGACTATTACAACCACTAATTCAGAGCCAATATATATATAGCTCAACGACATCATTACATTGGAAAAGAAATCTAATGCAATAACTACTAGACTCCATTGTACTAGGGTAACTTCATCATTCGACTCCAGGTCGCTCAACACTCTAGTCCATTCCCCTTGATGTGTGTACCGTCAACATTCGACTTACCTGAAACATATATGACAAATAACGTAGGGTGAGCGATAACGCCTAGTAGGATTTATATCTCATGGTGCGGGCATACTTTAAATGATTAATGTATTAAAAGCAAAGTCACTAATGACAGAGAGAGCCTCGTATAGTCAATAAAGAAATAAGTTGAGTAGCGTGCTTCAAACAACACATGAATCAAGTATAGCACAAGAAATCAAATCATGATAGAGAGCGATAGCAAACAATAGCAAGTAACATCATTGTCAAGCAATAGCAAGTAACATGTATAGCAAGGAGAGAGAGAGAGAGTAGTTGGCCATATAGAGAGTAAATTGCACTTTGATTGATTTTCATCAATCGAAATAGTATAGCACGTTGATTAACTTCCGTCAATCGAGATAGTATTGCACTTTGGTTATCCGTAGATAGTCGAGAGAGAGTATAGCACTTTGTTTGTCAATAGACAATGAGAGAATATAGCACTTTTTGATTGTCTTTAATTAATCTAGATAGTATGGTACTTGGATGTAATGCCGAACATCCTGATCATTAACTCCCGCGGGCAAATGGCACTTTTTGGGTGCTCCTCCCAAGACCAGATCGGGTGCTATATTGCCTGGCATTGGTTATTTTTATTATCTTAGACAATCAGTCAAATGGCCAATAGATAGTACCAATAAATAGGTGAGAGTACTAGATGAATAGACGAGAAAGTAGAGAGAGTGTGAATAGATGAGCGAGTAGAGTATAGATGAGAGCTAAATGTCATTGCACATGAAATGGCGATTAAACGGGTGATAGTAACAGTTGAACAACATGCGCAATTGGGGTTGGCAGTCAGGTGGAATTCACTACCCTTCCACTAGCCATGTTATGCACAAGTGCAGAGGTTCGGTGTGATTCAAGATAAGAGAGAATTTCTAAAGCCGTTTGGATCATATTGATCCCTAAGGGTGTTATGGGCGTTAGGGTACAACCAGCTCGGTCTCCAAGAGGGAATCCACAGAGTACGAAGTCTTATGGAGGTCTAGAACAAGGATTCACTAGTTCGACAGAAGGAATATCTGACAGAGAGTTTGTCCAAGTCAAGAGAAATTGTGTATAGAAACAAGTGCTCGACGTTCTAGAGGAATTCTAGAACAGTGGAGCGGCAATAACGATATTCCAAAATCCACGTAAGAAAATGGAAATAATGTCATTATTAAAATGGGTGAATAATGTGTAATTATTAAAGTAAATTACCAGATAAATTATTTAAGTATTTTCTGCATGCTTTTATGGCAAGGATATATATTTGGTGTGTGCATGTGCATGAAATCATGAGATATGGAATAATCGTGCACATTAACTTTTAAATTAAAGAAATTATGTGACATATATCCAAATTTAATAACGTATTGGTTTACTGTTCATTACACAACTTTACAGGGTATACACATGCCTAAATAGCCCAATAATCATTTAAATAACACAACATGCGCTGCTGGAAAAACATAGGTAAATCGTGATGGGTATGATGGTCGCGTTTATTAAGCAGACAGAAACCTAACGATGGAGACCGTCGCATTCATGCAAACCCTAATCGTTCAAATGGCGTAATTCCCCATAGGTGGGAAAAGACAGTGAAATGCAACGACCTTAGCAGTCGTGTAAGACTCGGCCCCCTTGGGCCCTTTGGCCCCGTCCTCAGGGTCGCGCCAGGCGCCCTGGCCACGACGTGGTCATGCCATAGCAGTCTTCCGCGAGAGAGTTGGGTCACGCCGCACCCGGCCGCTACGTTCTTGTCGCGATGGGGGTTGCCGTCGCGTCCTTGTTGCGGCGTCTGACACGGTCGCGACTGCTTTTCTGAAAGACGTGACCGGTGTCCTTTCTGTCAGAACGGATTTGTCAGGTGTTAGACGCGTGCATCGTTGACGCGGCCTATCTAGGCGTCGCGGCTGCTTTTCCGGTCTCTGAGGTTTGACCGCCTTTTTGGGGTCACGCCGGGGGCGACCATCGCGACATGGTCGCGACGCCGAGGAGCGTCGTGACACACTAGTTGTCACGCCGGGTCGGCCCGTTGCGTTCTGGGGGCCGTTGGCTTAAAAACCGAAGGCGTGCCCATTCTCCCCCTCTCACCCTCTTAGCTCTCTTTTCCCCCTCTCCTTTCCCTCTCGAGTTTCTCTTGCGGTTTCTTGGCGGACCGTGGTGCTTGAGGCGTCCGTGCTGAGGTGGTGTCGTCCCGCTCGTGCAGGGGACGTGTTCATGCCGTTCGGAGTGAGGAGGAGGTGTTCATTCCTACGAGAAGGCCCCAACGGGTTCGTTCTTTGCGTGGAGGTAGGGACCCTTGATCCTCTCGCCCTAAGCATGCTCCCTTCCCCCTCTAAAGCATGGTTTCTCTGTGGTTGGGGTTTGGGAGTGTGAGAACTCCATGCTTAAGGTTGAGTGAGGTTTTCCCTTCGAGTGTAGATCCATGTTCGTGGGGTTTTTAAGGGTGGTTTGGATGCTTTAATGGCTTTCTTGCATGTTGAGCATGCTCCCCTCCCCCTGCGGTTTGCCCATTTCGTGTTTTGGGACGATTTCCAGAAGAAGGGTTCTGGAGCTCCCCCCTGCTAAGAATGCAACCCCTTTAGAGGCTGCGATCTTGTTGCGGTGGCCTGGCCGACCGTGACAGGATCGCAGTGCTCTTGGGTGCCGCGACCTGGTCGCGATGGCTCGGGCCGTCGTGATGGGATCGCGACAGGGTAGGGCGTCGCGACCACGTCGCGACGGCCCGATGCGTCGCGACCTCAGCCATGAGACAGATTCCGATCCTTGCCATTCCCGCTTCTTTTACTATACCCGTGGCACCTGTGCTAGTTCCCTAGTGCGGTCTACACTAGTCTTTCACCCGGTGCTCCGCACTTGAGGGCTTGTCCCACGTGAGAGGTTGTTACCGTTGCCTAGGACCCCCATCCTCGGGAGCCTGTTGAGGGAGTACTCCGGGCTACGAGTGGGCTTGAGTTGGCAGCCACCAGGCGGACTCTGGAGCTTAGGGGAAAACAGTGGTTAGGACAGTGGCATTGATTCGCTTGCAGAGTTCTCGTGGTTGAACTGGGATGCCGAGGTCAATTTTCGGAGTTCTTCCCGGCGCAGTCCAGCTAGTCCTTTTCTCACTGCCTCGCTCTTTGCGGCCCCGGAACTGCTTAGAGAGGCCAGACGTGGGACCGTAGTCTGGCCAGACTACGGCGGTTACTGTTGTGTTACTTTGTGTCCTACCTCGCTCTGACGAGACGTGAGGGTCAGGACCCGGGTCGAGGATAAGACGTCAGTGGACGCACCTGACCTTGACTAGTGGTAGTGTTTCCATAGCTAGTGTTCCTTGTCCAGGCAGAGTTCCCTCCGTCTGTGTTTACTAGCCATATAGTGGTCACGACGAGCAGTCGTACGGAGTTTCTGACCGTGTGTACTTTCCGTACCGTACTAGTTGTAGTTTCGCTTCCGCACTTCCATTGGTAGGTAGAAGATATAAACTGTTGTCATTTATGTTATATATATATATATATTCTTCTGCCTGTCTAGAGCCAGTAGGAGATTGGTAGTCCCTAACGAGCTTCTGTTCTGAAGCTCATCCCTCCTTTTCCCAAGTGAGAATTCTCAGCAGTGCAGGGCACGCACCGGGCGGAGGAGACGGGGCGGTAGCCGTGGTCCCGTAGCTAGCAGTGGTTCCCTTATTTCAGTGTACGTCACCCTCGGGTATGCCCTAAGGGACTTGTTCTTCCCCTGCCTTTTACTTGTACTAGCGATTGTGCGTTGGGACTTGTACTTAGAGCGGTACACAGCGGTCTCACTCTCTTTTTTGTTTCCGCCTTTATGCTTCTAGTTTAGAATTGGCATTACTTTCGTTACATATCTGTTAGATGCATATTATAGCCCTTCTGGGTCTTCGGATCCGTGGCTGGCGACCACGAAATCGGGTCCTTGGCGTGGGCCGAGGGTCGAGTTCTCGGGTCGTTACAGTGGTATCAAAGCTAGAGTCTGACAAGACTGTAATGGATTTAAACTGAACAGGAAGTCCCAACGGTAGTACACAAGTACACTGCTAGCCACCGAGTAGTTTTGTTAACCTTGTTGGTTGTGTTGCCGTGCAGTTTGACATGGCTCCGCGTAGGCGCAGTCAGGCTAGATAGTTGGTGGAGTAGCAGGATGAGTCGCTATGCCCGCGCAGGGGCAGGTCCAGGAGGAGGTGTCGGCAGACGAGTCAGTGGCACAGCCTCAGGGTTCAGCGACAGCAGCAGCTATAGGTGGGCAGCAGCAGCAGGGTAGTACCAGCCTCAGCCGTAGTAGTATGCAACTGGTTTCCCATGCCGAGAATTCTTTAGGAACTTGAACCAGGAAGCGTACCAGCCTTTAGGGCAACTTGAAACAGTGAGTTAGAGTCAGTAGTAAGCAGTAGCAGGTGTTCAGCCTCCGATACCTCCCCAGCGGTACGGATAGCAGCAGCAGGTAGAGCCAGAGGTGGAGCAGCCAGAGCATCAGTAGCGGTCGGGCACTGGAAGTACCCGAGCCGGCGGCGGAGGACGACAGTTACGGAGGACAGGACCGCTCTCCTAGAGAGGTTCTTGCATCTTTGGCCACCGATGTTCCATGGTGAATATGATCCAGACAAGGCAGAGAGCTGGACCCATGAGTTAGAGCGCATCTTCGAGACCATGGAGTGCGCTGAGGAGGACCAGGTTCGACTGGCAGTGTACCAGCTCAAGGGAGCAACCCATGAGTGGTGGAGAGTTCAGAGGCAGACTCACTTCCAGGGGCAGAGGTTGGATCACATCACTTGGCAGCGGTTTTTGGAGGTCTTTCACGGAGAGTACTTCCCCGACCACGCTCGACGTGAGAGACGGGACCAGTTCCACACGTTGGTTCAGGGTGACCTCACAGTTTTGCAGTACCACCAGAGGTTTGTCTAGTTGTTGAGGCATGTGCCTCATGTCGCAGGCAGCGATCAGGCTTGTGCAGAGAGGTTCATAGCAGGACTGAGACCAGACCTGAGGTGGGGTGTGACGGCACACGTGTACCACCTTGGGAGAGGCCATGGCGAAGGCCACCACCTTAGACAGAGAGACCTGGCAGCCTCAGCAGCAGCAGCAGGGAGGAGCCTCTTCCAGGTCCTCACCTTACCAGCGCCTAGCAGGTAGCTGCGGTAGTGCGACTTCCTCTTCCTCCGGCTCAGGCAGTTCCGGCAACGCCGGGATTCGCTCGTAATTTAGGAAGTTGTCTACTCGCGGGGGCAGTCAGAGCCTGCAGCAGAAGCGCCAGTCCAGGTTTGCATAGCAGTCAGTTGTCTAGGGAGCTGAGCAGGGCAGCTTTGTGACTTTGACGTCATCCTGGGCATGGACTGGTTGGAGGCTCACTCAGCCGTGGTTGATTGCCAGTAGAAGACCGTTCGGCTTAGGATACCTGGAGAGCCCGTCCTCTGCTTCCGAGGTATTCGGTCTACCCGTTGGCCATTTATTTCTTTGTGTAGAGCTCGCCGTTTGATCCGCGATGGCTGTGTGGCATACCTTGCTTCAGTTTGTTCTTTGGAGCCTAGCGGATCTTCAGTTTCTGACGTGCTGGTTGTTTCTGAGTTCTCCGACGTCTTCCCGGAGGATCTACCTGGTTTGCCGCCTGAGCGGGAGGTAGAGTTCTCCATTGAGCTTTTGCCCGATACGATGCCTTTGTCTAAGGCACCTTACCGGATGGCCCCAGCGGAGCTGCGTGAGTTGAAGTGCCAGTTGCAGGAGCTTCTTGAGCTGGGCTTCATTTGCCCGAGTCGCTCGCCGTGGGGTGCACCTGTTTTGTTTGTGCGAAAGAAGGATGGTAGTCTTCGTTTGTGCATCGATTATCGGCAGTTGAACCAAGTTACTGTGAAGAACAGGTACCCGTTGCCGATGATCGATGATTTGTTTGATCAGTTGCAGTCGGTCCGAGTTTTCTCAAAGATTGACTTGAGATCCGGGTACTATCAGATGCGGATCAAAGAGTCAGATGTCGATTTGACAGCTTTCCATTCCAGGTACGGTCACTTTGAGTTCGTCGTGATGCCATTTGGGCTGACGAACGCACCCGCAGCATTCATGGATCTGATGCATAGGGTTCAGTGAGTACCTAGATCGTTTTATGGTCATTTTTGTTGATGATATTTTGGTCTACTCGGCTTCTGAGGAGGAGCACGAGGAGCACCTGAGGATCGTGCTGGAGACCCTGCGAAGTCACCACCTTTATGCCAAGTTCGACAAGTGCGAATTTTGGCTGAGGGAGGTGCACTTTCTCGGGCACGTGATCTCGGGTTCTGGTGTGGCAGTGGACCCTGCCAAGGTGGAGGCCGTGTTGTCGTGGGAGCAGCCCACATTGTTGTCAGAGGTCCACAGTTTTCTAGGTTTGGCCGGTTACTATCGGAGGTTCATTCAGGATTTTGCCAAGTTAGCAGCGTCGTTGACTAGGTTGACTAGGCAGGACGTCAGGTTTGTTTGGTCAGAGGACTGTGAGCAGAGTTTTCGAGAGCTGAAGACGAGGTTGACTTCAGCGCCAGTGTTAGTCTTGCCGTCGGGCAGCGGTGGTTTCGTGGTCTATACCGATGCGTCGAGGTCAGGTTTGGGTGCCGTGCTGATGCAGCACGGTGGGGTCGTTGCCTATGCTTCTCGGCAGCTCAAGAAGCACGAGGAGAACTACCCCACCCATGACTTGGAGCTGGCAACAGTAGTGTTCGTTCTCAAGTTGTGGAGGCACTACCTGTATGGCGAGGCTTTTCAGATCTTCACCGATCACTAGAGTCTGCAGTATATCTTCACCCAGAGGGATCTGAACTTGAGGCAGCGTCGATGGATGGAGTATTTGAAGGACTACAACCTAACCCTTTCCTACCACCCAGGAAGGGCTAACGTCGTAGCCGATGCTTTGAGCAGGCGCTTGCGCTTGAGTTCGCTGATGGTCAGAGAGTGGAGGCTGTTCGAGGAGTTGTCCCAGGGAGTGTTCGTTCCATCGAGGACCAGAGACTGTGCAGTAGCGAGCAATTTTTCAGTTCGGCCGTCAGTACTTAGGCAGGTGTTGCAGGCACAGCAGGCAGACCCTCAGTTGGCAGACATTTTACAGATGCCAAATGTCGAGCTCGACGAGGATAGTGAGGTCAGATTCAGAGGCCGCTTGTATGTTCCGAGGAGGTGCGCCAGGCAATTTTGTCAGAGGCTCACAGATCGAGGTATGCTGTTCATCCAGGCTCCACCAAGATGTACCATTGCTTGAGGAGGTTTTTCTAGTGGCCATGGATGAAGAGGGGTGTGGCAGAGTTCGTCGCTCGGTGCCTTACCTGTCAGCAGGTGAAGGCCGAGCATCAGCATCCTGGTGGTGAGCTGCGGCCGTTGCCCATTCCCGAGTGGAAGTGGGATGACATCACCATGGACTTTGTGGTTGGTTTGCCCCGCACACCGCAGAGGGACGATGGTATTTGGGTGATTGTGGATCATTTGACCAAGGCAACACATTTTCTTCCGATTAGGATGTCGTGGTCAGTGGACAGGTTAGCCAAGCTGTACGTGGACAGAGTTGTTTTGTTGCACGGGATCCCAGTTTCAATCGTCTCTGACAGAGATCCGAGGTTCACGTCAGGGTTTTGGCGTAGTCTATAGAGAGCACTGGGTACAGAGTTGAGGTTCGGCACAACGTACCACCCTCAGACAGATGGACAGTCAGAGTGGACTATTTAGACACTGGAGGACATGCTGAGAGCATGCTGTTTAGACTAGAGCGGCACTTGGGAGTCGCACCTTCCGATGGTAGAGTTCGCATATAACAACAGTTATCACTCGAGCATCGGAATGGCACCATACAAGGCTTTGTACGGTCGCCCGTGCATGACACCTCTTCACTGGTTCGAGGTTGGATGGAGGCAGCTTTTGGGACCAGAGTTAGTGCAGTAGTGTGCAGATACAGTCAGACTGGTCAGGCAGAGGCTATAGACAGCGCAGAGTCGGCAGAAGAGTTATGCCGACAGCCGCAGGAGACCGTTATAGTTCAGTGTTGGTGACCTTGTTTTCTTGCGGGTCTCGCCGACCAAGGGTGTCATGAGGTTCGGAAAGAAGGGGAAGCTCAGTCCTAGGTATATTGGGCCTTTCCCTATCTTAGAGAGGGTCGGCGAGGTGGCGTACAGGTTGAGTCTTCAGGCAGAGCTGGCAGGTGTGCACAGTGTTTTCCACGTTTCGCAGCTCAGGGAGTACGTCGCAGATCCTTCGCACATGTTGGACTACTCACAGCTGGAGTTAGCACCAGACTTGTCAGTGCCAGAGTACCCGGTCAGAGTTGTCGATCGCAGAGTTCAGCAGTTGCGTCGGAAGCAGATTCCGCTGGTGAAGGTCATTTGGCATAACCGCGTTGGTCGCGAGGCCACTTGGGAGCACGAGGATGAGATGCTGGAGCAGTTTCTCTATTTGTTTGATTGATTGGTATGTTACTTCCCCTTGTACTGCTTTTCGGTTTGAGACCGAGTTGTTTTCATTTCGAGGACGAAATGTCTTAAGGTGGGTGGGATGTAAGACCCGGCCCCCTTGGGCCCTTTGGCCCCATCCTCAGGGTCGCGCCAGGCGCCCTGGCCGCGACGTGGTCGCTCCAGAGCAGTCTGCCGCAACAGAGTTGGGTCGCGCCGCACCCGGCCGCCGCGTTCTTGTCGCGACGGGGGTTACCGTCGCGTCCTTGTTGCGGCGTCTGACAGGGTCGTGACTGCTTTTCTGATAGACATGACCAGTGTCCTTTCTGTCAGAATGGCTTTGTCAGGTGTCAAACGCGTGCAGCGTTGACGTGGCCTGTCTGGGCGTTGCGACTGCTTTTCAGTCTCCGAGGTTTGACTGCCTTTTTAGGGTCGCGCCAGAGGCGACTGTCGCGACATGGTCGCGACGTCGAGGAGCATCGCGACACGCTAGTTGTCGCACCGGGTCAGCCCGTCGCGTTCTGGGGGCCGTCGGCTTAAAAACCGAAGGCGCGCCCATTCTCCCCCTCTCGCCCTCTCAGCTCTCTTTTCCCCCTCTCCTTTCCCTCTCGAGTTTATCTTGCGGTTTCATGGCGGATCGTGGTGCTTGAGGCGTCCGTGCTGAGGTGGTGTCGTCCCGCTCGTGCAGGGGACGTGTTCGTGCCGTTCGGAGTGAGGAGGAGGTGTTCATTCCTACGAGAAGGCCCCAATGGGTTTGTTCTTCGCGTGGAGGTTGGGACCCTTGATCCTCTCACCCTAAGCATGCTCCCTTCCCCCTCTAAAGCATGGTTTCTCTGGGGTTTGGGAGTGTGAGAACTCCATGCTCGAGGTTGAGTGAGGTTTTCCCTTCGAGTGTAGATCCATGTTCGTGGGGTTTTTAAGGGTGGTTTGGATGCTTTAATGGCTTTCTTGCATGTTGAGCATGCTCCCCTCCCCCTGTGGTTTGCCCATTTCGTGTTTTGGGATTTCCGATTTCCGGAAGAAGGGTTCTGGAGCTCCCCCCTGCTGAGAACGCAACCCCTTTAGAGGCCGCGATCTTGTCGTGGTGGCCTGGCTGACCGCGACAGGATCGCGGTGCTCTTGGGTGCCGCGACCTGGTCGTGACGGCTCGGGCCGTCACGACGGGATCGCGACAGTGTAGGGTGTCGCGACCATGTCGCGACGGCCTGATGCGTCGCGACCTCAGCCGTGAGACAGATTCCGATCCTCGCCATTCCCGCTTCTTTTACTGTACCCGTGGCACCTGTGCTAGTTCCCTAGTGCGGTCTACACCCGGTGCTCCGCACTTGAGGGCTTGTCCCGCGTGAGAGGTTGTTACCATTTCCTGGGACCCCCATCCTCGGGAGCCTGTTGAGGGAGTACTCCGGGCTACGAGTGGGCTTGAGTTGGCAGCCACCAGGTGGACTTTGGAGCTTAGGGGAAAACGGTGGTTAGGACAGTGGCGTTGAGTCGCTTGCAGAGCTCTCATGGTTGGACTAGGACGCCGAGGTCAATTTTCAGAGTTCTTCCTGGCGCAGTCCAGCTAGTCCTTTTCTCACTGCCTCGCTCTTTGCGGCCCCGGAACCACTTAGAGAGGCCAGGCGTCGGACCGTAGTCCGACCAGACTACGGCGGTTACTGTTGTGTTACTTTGTGCCCTACCTCACTCTGAAGAGACGTGAGGATCAGGACCCAGGTCGAGGATAAGATGTCGGTGGACGCACCTGACCTTGACTATTGGTAGTGTTTCCGTAGCTAGTGTTCCTTGTCCAGGCAGAGTTCCCTCCATCTGTGTTTACTAGCCGTGTGGTGGTCACGACGAGCAGTCGTACGGAGTTTCTGATCGTGTGTACTTTCCGTACCGTGCTAGTAGTAGTTTGGCTTCCGCACTTCCATTGGTAGGTAGAAGATATAAACTGCTGTCATTTATTATATATATATCTGTTCTTCTGCTTGTCTAGAGCCAGTAGGAGATTGGTAGTCCCTACTGAGCTTCTGTTGTGAAGCTCATCCCTCCTTTTCCCAGGTGAGACTTCTCAGCAGCGGCAGGGCGCGTGCCAGGCGGAGGAGACGGGGCGATAGGCATGGTCCCCGTAGCTAGCAGTGGCTCCCGTGTTTCAGTGTACGTCACCCTCGGGGTATGCCCCTAAGGGACTTGGTCTTCCCCTGCCTTTTACTTGCACTAGTGTGCATGCGTTGGGACTTGTACTTAGAGCGGTACACAGCGGTCTTGCTCTCTTTTCTATTTCCGCCTGTACGCTTCTAGTTTAGCAGTTGACGTTTACTTCCATTACATATCCTGTTAGATGCATATAATATCCGTTCCGGGTCTTCGGATCCGTGGGTGGCGACCGCGAAAATCGGGTACTCAGCGTGGGCCGAGGGTCGGGTTCTCGGATCGTTACAGGTCGCGTTTCAGAGGTCTTCTGATAGGTCAACGGGTGCATAGTTTGAGGCACGGGATGCGCCAAAACGTGACGACATGGGCGGACGCCATTCAGGTAATCACGACGGTCCAGCCCGACGCGATACCAGTCGGTTGAATCGCGTCGCTTGGATCGGTCGTGATTCAACGTTCAACCCAAAAACACAGGAAACATGCAGCGATCATCATGCAACGCTTATAACTCACAAACTAGGGCACTTAGGACAAAGTGGTGAACATGAAACTTGTAGGGGACATCAAGTAGAAGAGAACTATGCATTTGGACGGAATCAATTTGGTCTCTTTAGGCGTGCAAACTAGCATGAACAAGAAACGATGCAGACTTGCACGATGATGGGAAAACACTTATAACTCGATGGATACACCATGAAAACTGGGCAAATCACTTGCAAAATAAGCTAGACAAGTAGCACTACAAGTAGGCATGAGTTAGATTCATCTTTGACCCAAGAATACCTAGCTTTGAGTGATGTAAACTCCTATGATGTTCTGGACGCGAAGAACAGGGTGTAGAGGCTTCAAGCTTCTATCTCCCACATTTCCCTTCTCCTGTGGCCTCCTCTTCTCGTCCAAGAGCTCCTCAATAGAGCATTAGGGCTGGCCACGAAGGATTTGGGGTGGTTTTATACATCTAGCTATGTTAAATCCTACTACAACTCCAATTGCTATAAAACTCCAAATTTCCCTTGTATTCTCCAACCTTCCTTCCATTGTTTATCCTAATTAGGTTAGGTTGGGGTGTAAATTTCGTACCTAGCTAATGAGGGTAAGTTTAGGAGTCCAATTTGAGTGCATATTAAGCATTTAATTGCTTTCCTTGCCCCTTTTCTATTTTGCTAACATTTGGGTTACGAATTTTGGAGTATATTTTCTTATTCCATCTTTTTAAATTCCTATTTGGCTCATTAACTTTTATATGAACCATTTGATAAAGCCCATTACTTATCTTTATTTTAATGGAATTAATTCATGGGAATTCTCCTTTAGAGATTAATGGATATTGTCAAATTCAATATTATTTGGGTTATTCTTTTACCTTTACTTTCTATTTTGATCCAATATCTAAATTATTATTATTATTATTATTATTATTATTAATTTTTATTTGTTTTAAAAATCTGGGTATTACAAGTAATGATGATGTGATAGTTAGTGTTAAATTGTTAGAAAGCATGTGTGGTAAGTACGTGGTTTGAAATTTTAAGTTGCTTGCTGAGTCTATTGTGTAGACTCACCCTTGCTAAACATTTCATGAAATTTAGAAGCCGAGGAGTTAGCAAGATCCGACATGGAGTGTGAAGAGTAGATTGAAGATTTAAGGTTTATTTCTTAGTATGTGATGTATTTGTAATTTGGACTCTGTTTATTTGCACTTGGAAAACTGGCTATATTTAGTGGATGTTATGCTATGTTATTCTTTTCTTGAATAATATAGACAGTGGTATGTGGATTATAAAGTTGATGGAATAAGAGTTATTTATTTTTCGCTACAATATTCCTTTCTATTTGTGTATATCTCAGCCCATATGACTATTGTTGGGGTTTTCTCCCCTGTAGCGACTTGCTCTCATCCGATGTGGGTTGGTATAATCGTACCAGGTGGAAGTGGGCCATTACAAAAGATGACATTTTTGAAGCATTTGTAAAGTTCAACAAGCTGGTACAAAAAGATCAAAATTTTAGCATAATTGGATGAAGGATAGATCATGGAGGAGAATTTTAGAACAAGGAGTTCATAAGTTTTTGTGAGGACCAAGGAATTGAGCACAACTTTTCAACACTAAAGACACCTCAACAAAATGGAGTTGTTGAAAGAAAGAACATGACACTATTGGACATGGCAAGAATAATGCTATCTGACAACTTGCCAAGATATTTTTGGGTAGAGGCAATCAACACAACATGCTACATAATCAACAGAGCAATGATCAGGCCAATTTTGAAAAAGACTGTATATGAACTATATAAGGACAAGAAACCAAGCTTCAGTCACCTCAAGCCATTTGGATGCAAATGCTACATTCTCAACACTGGTAAGTCAAATCTAAGTAAATTGGATGCAAAATCTGATGAAGGTATATTTCTTAGTTATACCTCAAAACCTAATGGTTATAAAGTATTTATATAAAAAAAAAATTGATTGAGCAAACCGTTCATGTCATATTTGATGAGGCTAACCCATCTTTAAGAAAAGAAAATGATAGTGATGATGAAGGAATAGGAGAATTAGGAGACAAACTAAAAGATATCACCATTAAAGAAGACAAGGAGGAGCCACCATTGGAAGATCTACTCCAAAATGAACCTTCTCATGAAGATCTTCCTAGGAAGTGGAAATTTCAGAAGGATCATCCCAAAGAAAACATCATAGGCAATCCAAGTCAAGGGGTAAGAATAAGAGGTATTGTGATTCTTTATGATTACCTAGCATTTGTCTCTCAAATTGAGCCTAGGATAGTCAATGAGGCACTGACTGATGACTCTTAGATTTTAGCCATGCAAGATGAACATAATCAGTTCAGGAGAAACCATGTTTGGACTCTTGTACCTAGAGCATCAGACCATCCAGCTATTGACACCAAATGAGTGTTCAGAAACAAAGTGGATGAGGCTAGTGTCATTACTAGGAACAAGGCTAGACTGGTATCTTAAGACTATTCTCAAGATGAATGCATAGATTTTCATGAAATCTATGCACTAGTAGCTAGACTTAAGGCAATTAGAATTGCATTGGCATATGCATCTACATTTGCATTGGATTTAAAACTTTTTCAAGTAGATGTAAAATCTACTTTTCTAAATGGTTTGTCAAAGAAGAAATATATGCAGAACAACCACCTGGTTTTGATGACCATGATTTCCCAAATCATGTTTTCAAGTTGCATAAGGCACTATATGGTTTGAAACAAGTTCCAAGAGCTTGGTATGAAAGACTAAGTGCATTTTTTCTAAACCATTATTTTACTAGAGGAAAAGTAGATAGCACATTATTCATTAAATCATATTCCCAAAATACCTTAATTGTGTAAATCTATGTTGATGACATTATTTTTTGAGCTAGTGATAAATTACTTTGCAAGTATTTTGAATGGTTGATGCATGGAGAATTCGAGATGAGCATGATGGGTGAATTAACTTACTTCCTCAGGCTTCAAATCAAATAAGGTAAGGTAAGGAAGGAACCCACATCGACCAGAACAAGTACATCAAGGACCTATTAAAAAAGTTTGTATTTGAGCATGCAAAGCCTCTACTCACTCCATTGAGCACCTCTACCATATTAGACAGTGATCCTCAAGGTAAGAAAGTGGATCAGAAGTCTTATAGATGTATGATTGATTCTCTACTTTATTTAATAACTAGAAGGCTTGACAATTTATTTAGTGTATGTCTGTGTGCCAGATATCAAGCAGATCCCAAAGAATTCTATTTGATTTCAGTCAAAAGGATATTTAGATCTTTAACACATACATGTGAATTATGACTATCGTATCCTAGATCATGTAAAATTAATTTAATTGGATATTTTGATGTTGACTATGCTAGATGCAAAGTAAATAGAAAAAGCACCAGTGGATGCTATCAATTTCTTGCAGGGTGTTTGATCTTCAGGCCCTCAAGTAAAAAAAACTCAGTGGCCTTGTCAACAACTGAAGCTGAATATGTTGCTGCTAAGAGTAGCTACACTCAACTACTATAGATTAAGCAGCAAATTGAGGATTATGGAATCAACATCAAATATGTACCCTTGCTATGTGACAATACCAGTGCAACCAATGTCATAAAGAATCTAGTGCAGCATTCAAGAACCAAGCATATTGAAGCCAGTCACCATTTTATTAGAGATCATGTAGCACAAGATAATATAGACAATTTATTTATAGACACTGCAAATCAGCTGACATACATCTCCACAAAATCTCTACCTGAAGAGAGATTTACCTCTCTTAGAAGGGAACTGGGCATGTGCAATTTGTAGAAGATTTGTTTCTGTAATAACTAAATAATATTATAATTTTTCGAGTTACTTGGAACGACGCATGACTTCTATTCTATAATCATTGGATTTCCCTCACAAATTGGCACTCACCTGCTATCTTGGTTCTGGAACTGTAACACAACTTTAAAACACATCTGTTATGTTGAGTGTGTATTGGAATTTCTTAGTCATGTTCTTTCAATGATGACTAATAAACATCACTCATACTTTGATTTTGATGATGACATATTAAACATATTGTACATATTGAATATATTACAATAATGCTCAAACAACATGTTCTTGATACTTAATATCTCATATCCTACTGCTCATGACATGTTTTGATGGTCTACTCTTTATTTGTACAGGTTTACAGAGTTTTTGTAAAAGCAGGTCGACTCTAGTTGACAGACAGGTCGACTCTACAAGATTGACTAGCAAACTCCTGAAGAAAAAGTCACAGTAGTGTTGACTCCATTTGACAGACAGGTTGACACACATAATCTGCTCAGCAAGTTTCTGAAGAGAAATTGGTCAGTATTGTCGACTCTAATTGGCGATGAGGCCGACACTAGCATCCATCCAGTGAACTAGTTTTGGAGGAATTCACAAGATGTCGACTCTGCCTGTTGATCAGGTCAACTCTACCTGTTGATCAGGTCGACACTAGTGGTATGTCCGGTCGACACTAGTGTTCTGTCAGTGAGATGCTTTTGGGGATTGGTCAGTAGTGTCGACTCTCTTAGAGACTAGAGTCGACTCACTTTTGTATACAACCCAGAATCACAGAGCATCATATCCAACGGCTGTGATCCCTTTCTGAGAACTTTATATGGGAGAGTCCATAATTACCAAAATGCCATCTCTTCATCCAAGTGGCAATATGGTAAAGTACCTTTTGGACACGTGGCAGCCCAGGGTGCAGTCTAGGTTCTATGCACATCCTCTTCACGTATATGGACTGCGCAGTGGCTATATAAGCCTTGATCTCATCTGTAGCAAAGGATAAGAAAAGAAGAGAAAAGAGTAGAGCGGGAAAAAGGCATCTGCGTCTAGAAGGGGAGCAGAGCAGCACCGCCAGGAAGAAGAAGGAGAAGAGGAGGAGGAGTTCGTGATAGAAGGAGTTCCAGCTAATGAAAATAGATCTGAAAAGCTTGAGAATCTCTCAGAGTCTGTAATTCATCTAGTTGACACTTTCTTTGTGTGTGATCTATGTATGCGTTCTACACAGATCATCTAATTCTGTTTGTTCTTTTTCATCATTGTATTAATATAGATCTGTAGATGTGTTTTTTTTCAAAACACCTCCCACAAAGAGATGATTAAAAAAGAGATTATTGAAATAAAAGAAATCAAGAAATGATGGGATGACGTGATGGAAAATGGAAAGAATAAAAACGTGTGTGTGTGCACAAAAAGGAAAGGTGATCGCCAGGTACACGAGGGTACCGAAGGAGACGGGCAAAGAGGAGGACGTAGAGGGTACTTACCTTCACCCAAGGTCATGGGAGTGTGGTGCGCGCGTTCACTTCTACTTCTTCCACTGGCCGTCTGGTAAAGAAGATTTAGCCCCAATAGGTTACCTTGCAAAAAGGAAAACAACAAGAAACAAGTGAAGGAATGATTAGACTTTGAGGTGCAGTACAAAACTCAAATGGAATGAAATAAAAAGAGAAAGCATGGGCGTTAACACACCTCGTGGGGTGGTATTAAACCCCTAAAAAGTGTGGGTGTGGAGAAATGATGTGTGTGTGTGAGAAAATGATGTAAAATGATGAAATGTAATAAGTAAAAATAAAGTAAAGTGAAGGGGGAAGAGGAAATGGCGATGGAGCCCTCTATTGAGATGGACGAAGTGGAGGAAGAAGTCACCTCCCGCCTCACTCCGATGCGCGTGAGAATGAGACTTCGAGCTCCAAGGGAAGGGTTGAGTAGCTTGCAATGGAGGTTTCCCTTGGCTCGGAGCTGAGTCTCCAATTCGGTAGGGCTTCGCCGTAGTGCGTGGGTGATGCTTAAAATAGTGGCCTCAGGGGTCTATTTATAGGGGAAAAATTCTAAAATCGCGTCGGAGACAATAGACGCCTATCTTACTGAACTGCGTCCAACAAGACCGCCGCGATTCCAAAGATCGACTTGGTCTGATTAAGCCCTTCCAAACAACGATTATAGCCATTTTAAGAATCCCGTCGGCATTACCCGCCGCGTTTAAAACACTTCCCGTTTGAAAAGATTCTTTCCAGATATTAAAATGGAAATATTGAATCACGACGGCATAAGCTACCGTGTATTTTAAGAGAATTGTTCTTTGATGGAAATTGATCTTCATAGGAGGGAAGGTTATAAACACGTCGGACAATGTGGACGCGGTTCTAATTTGCAACAAAATCTTTCCAGAAATAGTTTTGGAATTTACCATAATTCGAGAATGGAAACTATTAATCACGGAGGTTGTAGTGGACGAGTTTCAAAATAGGGTAAGTGCCGGAAAAGGAAGTGTAATATGTGTCGACTTTACCCGCCGCGGATCCAATCATCCTAAAAGGCATCCACTGTGTCAGACGCGATTCACTTGAGCTCAACAGACCCCTTTAGACCCCTTAGAAAAATTCTTAAAAATCCAAAAAAAATAGAAAATCACTCAAGAAGTTAATTTAAGAGAGCCACTTTGAGGCATCACAGTATAACATGAAATTTGCTTGATATGTTGCAAAAATGGCGTGTCTACAGCTGCCTTGCCTTGGCGTCTGCTTTGCAAGGAAATAGAGCGGCATGATGAGAAATGAAAGTAATGAAATAAGGTGAATTGAGTGGAATGAAATGGAATGACTGAAAAGTAGACGCCAAGGTGTGATGAGACACGCCTCAACAACATATGACTGGAGTTGTTCCTCAATTCAAAATGAAGCGACTTGCCGAAACCTCAAGAGCAAACTCAATGTTTAGACAAATGGAGAAAGGGTGTGCTCGTGGGCACAAAGGGGAGAAAGATCAACTTCCAGCGTCGGGGAAGTAACTAAGGACACAATCCGTTAGGTTGCACCATTGGGGGCGTCTGCCACTGCCTCTGGCGGATCTTAGGGAAAAGTAAGGATGAATTGAAATAGGAATCCAAAGCAATGAGTTTCTCAAGAGATGAACTTCAAACATCAACAAAATGAACTGTGTACTTGACTCAGAATGGAATATTTCATGTTAATTCGAATTGGGGATTAGTGGTTCTCTTCAGTTAAGCACGAGAGTGATTATTCGGAATTATGCTCAAAGTCCTACATAATGGATGCTGGGCTAAATAAAAATATTAAAATAAAAGAAAATATAAAATAATCAAGGATAATATTGCTATGATGCCGAAGTCAATATACCGGACGGAATCGGTTGTCCTTCTGCAACGCAACGACCTATCCTCAAGTCATAGGAATCCTCTGGAACTATCACTGTTTTTGGCGGAGGAGGGGAACTCAAATTCCAGATTCATCAGAGCCTCAAAGTCCTTGATATGCTCTAATAAAGTATACCATATAGTAAGATGCAGTATATACAATAACAGATTAGGGATCGCTGAAGGTGATCGTGAACTGTACGGCGAGAAGCATGTCCATAACCTGCGCTTAAAGATTCATTAGCATTGACAAGCAACAAATAATAGAGCAAAACAAGAGAATAATGTTGCTTGAAAATTGCGGCATGAAACATGGACGCCTTTCACTTACCTGAATCGCGTCGACTAAGTCGGTCGTGATTTAACTTTACCTGTCGCAATGGAAGTCGGAGTAGGCGCCTTGAATCACGTCGGCTGTGTTGGACGTGATTTTAACCTTCCATCTGAGGCTTGATTTTCTTACCTGTTTTGCACTCTTGCTCTCTTTTGGTGCTTGCCTTCGGGCTTGTGTGACTTGGGAGGCTTAAAAGCACCTCTCCCCAAGCTCTCTTCATGCATTTGAGCTCCCCAAAGTGCAAAAATCTAGTGATTGAAGTAAAGAGAAAGAGAAGAAGGAGAATTGAAGCAATGGAGCATGGTGATGCTCCCCCATCCAAGAAGCCAAAAGTGGAGGGATTCTTGAGATTGAGCAAGATAGATGGTCACATATGCAGGTTGATTCAAGCCAAATTGGTAAGTAGATTTGATTTTTAAGCATTGATTTGACTTGTTCTTGCTCATGTTCTTCATGTTATTATTGTTCTTCTCTCTCTCTCTCTTCTTCTCTTTTTTTTCTCTTTTCTCCTCTTCTCCTATGCTATGGCCGACCTCCTCACATCCCCATGACCAAAACCATACAACCATGTATATACACCATACCATGCGCCCCTCTCTCATGATCAAAACAACTCACGTACCACTTCCACTTATGGCCATATCACCCATGCACATACCTATCAATACCAACCCTCCACAGGATTATCCACTTTTTCCAGGCAACTGGCATTATATGCACCTCCCATGGCTCCAAAAACTGACTGCATCCATTAGCCTAGACATGAAGACCATCCTCTCTAACTGGGGCATTAATAACCTAGCTGTTCATGCCAAAAGATACCATGAAATCCACCTAGATTGGGAAGCTATGGGGGCATTGGTAGAGCTTTGGCACCCTCAAACCCATACCTTCCTCTTCAAGACCTTTGAAGCAACTATCCTATTGGAAGAGGTTGAGATCTTGCTAGGCTTGAAGCGGATGAAACGAGGCGAGGAAGATGAGATGGAAATCATGCCACAGTGCTACACGAGTAAAGCGGTGCTTGAAGGCTTCATGGATACAAGGTCGGCGCAAGACATTCAGACCCAAAAGGGAATTGACCTGCAAAAACTGGCGGCCTGGACCATGAGGGAGATACCAAGAGTGAAAGATGACGCGAGGCTGGAAAAGGTGATGAGAGGGTTCGCCATCTGCATGGCAGGCGCACTCCTCTTCCACTCAATTGACAACATCTTGGAGGAGGACCAATTAAGTGCGGTATGTGGCATATGAGAGGGCGAGAGACTGGGACCGACGGTGCTAGCCTTCCTCTACAGAAGACTGATGGCAGCGAGCTTGGGTAGGCCTCCTTACGGTTCCATGCTTCTTTTCACTTGTTGGACTGACCTGCATTTCAAGTTTGATGTCAACAATGAAGTTCCTAGCTCGTCCCGGATCTTCTTCATAAGTCCACTCCATCACTTGGACAATCTAGTTGGCTTAGAAGGGTGCGTGGCTAACCGAGTGCCACAACTCAAGACGCGGGCTGATTGGCGTGATCATCTCCGAAGCATGCCTAGGAATGCGTTCACTTGTACTCTGGTGCCTCTTCTAACCAGGGACCTGCGGACGCGGCTAGCACCCGGTGTGGACTTGCATCCGATCAGGGCGTCTGAGTTCGTGCTTTACAATCCACACCACTGCCTCTCTCAACTCAGGCTTCCACGGCGCAACTTCGAGGGGCCGTCTCATCTTTCACCGATCAAGAGGCGTGAAATCGTGACAAACAATGACGGAGAAGAGGCGGACACTATCAAAGCACTGTGGAAGGTTTGTTCTTTCAGGAGTCCGGTCCCACATGTGGAGGAGGTGGAGGATGAATGGATGGCATATGTATGGGAGCTCCTAAAAATCTGGCCCAAGGTGGCCGTTTGTAAATGCCAGAATTAATTCCTCAATAAGAAATAAATTACATCCTTTACACAGCCAAATTGCACCCTTATACGTGATTGTATCATCCAAACTGTTTGAAATTTCTCTTCAAAAATTGCCCTCAGGTGAGCACTTTGAATCACGTCTGATACAAATGCCGCTTTTATCTTCTTAATCCGCATCCAATAAAGCCGCCGCGTTTAACCTTAATAGCGTCCATGGAACCCGACGCGTTTCAATTGTACTTCAAATTTCAAAAATCGTGCACCTCAAAGTCAGCGTCGGGGTAATGATGGCATTCTGAATCACGTCGATGGCCTAGGACGCATTTAATATGGACGCTCCAAATTCGCGTCGTCTGTAGAGAACGCGATTTCAACTCATTCTGAGGTGTTAAAATGCCCGAGGGAACGACCGTTCTACTCTTTTTGCCCCTTCTCCTTCCCTCTCTCAGACTCCCCCATCTCTTCTCTCTTGCTCTCTCAACTCTAGCTCCGATGATGAAGATGACAGTGATTAAGCGCCGACGGGGCAATGGCGGCGAAAGCACCTTGGCGGAGGTGGAATCGCCAGTGACGGTGGAGGAGGAGGTGGTGGAAACGCCAGGGACGGCCACCCTGGCGATGGTGGCCTAGCTTCTAGAAGCGGGCGGCGAGCTAGAGATGGTGGAAGAAGGGGAAGGTGCGCCTACGATGGAGGAGGGTGAAACGGCGGCAATGGAGGAAGAAGAGGAAGGAACGGCAGAGAGATGGCGTCGGGACCGCCTCGGACGCGAAGCGCCTCCACGGGGTGACACGGTAAGTACCCCCCTTACTCTAGACTCGTGGCTTGAGAGGAAAGGGAGGAGGAGAAGGGTCGTCTACCGAAGGAAGGGGACGGTGATGAATCGTGTCGACTCTAGTCGCCGTGTTTCACGAAGTTGAATCAAGACAGCCTAAGTCATCGCGTTTCAGAATGAAACGCGGCCGACATAGCGGTCGCGATTCAAGTTGATCCGCGGCCACTGTGTTGGACGCGATTCAAGAGGCTATCCGAGGAGGGGAACTTGGGCCTGATTTGCACAGTTTTTAATCCTTTTAACTTGTGCTGATTTGTGTGTGCTTTGTGCAGGGAATTATGAAGCCGAGATTGCAGTGGCCATTGGTGCTGGCAGCATTCCAGGGGCTCCTGGACTTCCAGAGAGAGAGAGTTCGAGAGATGGGTTTCGGGCCGATCTTGGAGATCGAGCCCTTCTACGTGAATAGCCCCGTGATACAAGCAATCAGGGAGAGGTGGGACAGAGTGTTTTTGTTTCCCTAGGGGCACATGGTGCCAAGCTTGGAGGATGTGACCCAGATTACGGGGCTTCGGGTGGACGGGGAGGCGGTAACGGGGGTCACTTACGTGGACTGCACAGAGCACACCCATGATTTATTGGGCTTGGAGCCCATGGGTGAGGATGAGCTTGGCGACAAGAGGATGGTCGATCGGGTTGTTTTGTTGGAGAGTTTGGGCCTACATGGGCTAGGCAGAGAGGCGAGGAGACGCTGTAGGAGTTTGTGCAGCGAGCAGCGGGGCTGGCCAGGGCAGTGTACAGCCAGGACCACGAGGATAGGGAGAGGGTGGACCAGGACCTGAGGAGGTTCCTGGTGCTCTTTTTGGGGAAGATGTTGCTCGGGACAAAGGGTGACGACATCCATTGCCGTTTGTTAGAGATACTGGAGGATCCGGAGAGAGTAGGGCAGTATGTATGGGGTGCGGCCTTCCTGGCGCACACATTTGTGGACCTCTCTAGCGGCACCGGGTGGGAGACTACAGTGGGCGGATTTACGCCCTTTCTGTAGGTACACATCCTTGCTTTTGAACTCCTTTCATTTCCTACATTTAAATTGTTAGTCAAGCTAATTAATGTGTGCATGTATGCAGGTCTGGAGCTATTATTACATTCCCTTGGGTAGGGCGACCAAGGTGCGCCCCGACGCACTGCCCCTTGCACGGAGGTGGCTACCAGTCGTGATGGCAGCATCTTTCAGCCTGCAGCTCGACACCCTGCATCGAGACGTCTGGGACTTCTCGGCATTCTTGGTATGCTTGCTCCCTCACTTTTTCATGCATTTAATATGAATTATGATTTGTGACTGACACATGCATGTGTGCCGGTTGTGTGGCAACCCTATGCGAGCATGGGTGATGACGGCCAGCCATGGGTGGAGAGCGGCCGTCCTCAATTCAGGCAGGACCTTTGAGTCCACTACTTGAATGAGATTGAGCCACTCCATCTCCGGCTCACTACTCGCACCCTTGGGCTGCACCAGGCGTGGCACGATGAGGTGGAGCCAAAGGGAATTGGGAGGAGGACGCATAGGAAGGCGAAGAGGGTGGATTGGTTCCTACGCTTCCTTGACCAGTTCGCGGACTGGCAGTGCGGTGGATAACTGGTGGAGTCTGACGCTACAGATAGCCTTGCCTATCTCCAGCAGTACCAGGAGGAGTACGGTGACCGCGACTTCATAAGGCCAGTGAGGGTATGCACTTCTAACCTTTGACTTTCTCAATATGATTTGCATGATCTTCTAACAAGTATGTGCATGTGCAGGATGCTCGTGATGGCCTTATTGACACACTGTGGGCCCAGCTGGCGAGCACTGAGGCCCAGCTGGCAGAGGCACGGGATGCACTGGTAAGTTTAACAGGTCATACCATTGCTTTATTTACCTTACCATGAGCTAACTTTATTTTCAATGTGTACAGCATGCAACGCAGGAGACAGTGGAGCGCACTGATGCGGCAGGTGCCTCCACGAGTCAGAGTGTGCCTTACCCGGAGGTATCCTCACTCTGGGAGCAGCTGGCAGCAGTAGTGGCTAGGGCAGAAGTGACAGAGCACGACTCACTACATGAGTAAGCAAATTGATTAGATATACATAAGAATTGAATGGATTTATACTTACTTGTGTCTCTTATGTGTGCAGTCGGCCGAGCTTCAGAGCGCCATTACCCAGGCGACTCTAGCAGGTGCTGAGGTGACCAAGTTGATGCAGTAGCTGTCCAAGCTGTGCACTCAGGTCTCCCAGCACGACGTGGACTTGCCCCGAGAGGCCGCAGAGCTGCGTGTGACGCTCGCTGTGGAGCGGAGAGAGCATAAGTGGGAGCGCAGCCGGTGGGAGCAAGAGCGTGAGCAGGAGCGCAGACGGTGGGACCAAGAGCGTGAGTGGCTGACCTAGCAGGTTATGGATGCACGCACGAGTCTGGGTACCTCTGAGCACCTGCTGCGAGAGGCAGAGGACCGGTACCGGCGTAGACGTGAGCGGGCTGTGAGGGAGGGGCGCGCCAGTGCTTACTCCGACAGTTATCTAGTGACGTCCTCTCAGTATCAGAGGAACGTCTAGGAGGAGCGCACTGCCCAGAGGTCTTCCGGATCTCATGCCTCTATGAGGCTTCCCACCCCACGCTCGACTGCAGACCCTGTTGAGGCCGAGAGTAGCGGACATCCCCGACCAGTTGACAGTGGTGGCGAGAGCTAGGCCACCTTTCATGTCATGTACTTTTTTTGGTTTTTCATGATGATCGGTAGCCAGTGGGGTACTTATGATGTACTTTTGGGGCTGCCCCCCCCCCTTTTGGCCATTATATATATATATATATATATATATATGTAGATGCTTTGCCTTCTCTCTTCGTTGTGGCTACAAACCACTTGGACAAACAAGTTAAATGTCTGTTCCAGCTCAGCCCTCTGCGCTTAGGCAAACTAGGCTTCATGGTCTTGTCAAGGGGCTGAGCCTTTATTAAATAAGGCAGAAATAAAAGAACTCCATAGGTAAAATGCAACACGCAAGCAGACATATGCTAATAGGAAATTAAAATGAGCATGCGTTTGATGCATTCAAGCAAATGGAGTATGATGAGTTTTTTTTTGAATTTTGAAGTATTTGATTTTTTTTTTGTTTTTAAAATATGTGAATTTTTTTTTGGAGTTTGAAATATTCAATTTTTTTTTAGTTTTGAAATATTCTATTTTTTAGGTTTTGAAATATTCTATTTTTTTAGATTTAAAATATTCTATTTTTTATTTTGAAATATTCTATTTTTTAAAATTTTGAAATATTCTATTTTTTTATTTTGAAATATTCTATTCTATTTTTTTGGTTTTGTGAAATAAGGGCAGCAACCCGGCATAGTCCATTCTTAAAAAACGTGTGGAACAAAGGGGATTCGCTCCAATGGGAAAAACTTGGTACTTGGACCCTTCAATTACTCAGCCATCATTAAAAGTTCATTAACAATTCTTGGGTGTGACAGACAGAGGTTAGACGTGCTTAAGTGGTGCCTTCACCCAAGGTGGCTTTTGGTGACGTCCTCTTTAGTTGATCGTTGCCTTGCCTTGATCTTAAGACATACCTGTGGGAGAGAAGGGAAGAAGTTTTAGGAAGTCTACCAATAGTTTGGGCGACTGGGGAGACACTTATTCCTCTACCCTATACTCAACGGGGTTTATTCTTTTTTGGCTTGTGGGGTTTTTGGCACGCTTACGACCAGGTCCATTTGGATCTCTACAGGGACTTTACCGCTCTTGACATGCTCTTTTATATTTGATTTGCCTGATTTTAGCTCTTTTGCTTTGGATTTGGCATTGTTTTCTTTTGTTTCCCCTTATTGGGCCTTGACCTACACCCTTTTGAGCTTTGGATGGATTCCGAGGTCGATCCCTCAAGTTCCCCTTTTCTATTGGCTGACTGAGTGGAAAGAAATGGGTAATGTCCTAGACTCTTGGTTCAGCATTGGTCTTCCTTAGATTCCGTGCTTTTAGCCTCCAAAGGTGGGCGTGTAAGTGTGTGAGTGTCGGCACCTCAGGCTAACTCACCAAGAATAGGAAATGAATTAAAAATGACAACTTTTCACTTTGGGGTCCGTGTACCATGTAATTCCAAACACCTAACTAGGGCTAATACTTGAGATAAAGCCCATTCCAAGGATGAGAGAGCTCCTCACCCTCCGCGTTCACTAGCCTGTACGCATTGCCTGGATATGCCTCTTTAATTACGTACGACCCTTCCCAGTTTGGTTGGAGTTTAGATTGTGGACCACCGGGTTTTACAAAAATTCTTTTTACTACCATTTCACTGACTTTGAATTTTCTCTCAATTACCTTCTTATGGTGAAAGTGTGTGAGCCTATTCTAATATGATCTGGTGTGTTCTACGGCGACCAGTCGCTTCTCATCTAAGAGTTCCAGTTGTGCTAAGAGCGATTCACGCCGCTCATCGATTAACAAGTCCTTGTCAAGCTGGACCCTTAGTGAGGGAATGAGAATCTCGTATGGTACTACAGCCTCCATCCCATAAGTGAGAGCGAATGGTGTCTACCTCGTGGGAGTATGGATTGAAGTGCGGTAGGCCCATAGAGCTTCTACAAGCTTGTCTGGCCAATCCGAGAACTTGTTAGACTCACAGGTTTTCTTAATGATTTTAATCAAGGTTTTGTTTGTGGCCTCTGCTTGGCCATTGCCTTGTAGATAATATGGAGATGAATGGTGCAATGCAATTTTGTACCTATTTCAGAGGTCACGCAGTTCTTGAGAGATGAATTGTGGTCCATTGTCGGTGATGATGGTACTTGGGATGCCGAACCTGGTGATGATGTTCTTCATGATGAACTTGCAGATAGTTGTTGCCTTGATCTCCAGATATGCTTTGGCTTCTGCCCACTTGGTGAAGTACTCCATTGCAGTGAGGATGTATGACTTGGTTTTGTTTTGGGAGTTGGGATCACCAAGGGGACCAATGATGTCGAAAGCCCACATAGAGAAAGGCCATGGGGAGGATATTGGGTGGAGTGTAGAGGATGGAGAGTGGATTTTGTCAGTGTGCAGTTGGCACTTGACACACCGACGGACGAAGATGGAACAATCCTCCTCTAGAATGGGCCAGTAAAAGCCTTGCCTAAGGATCTTCTTGGCAAGCATCTGGCTATTCACATGGCCACCACACACACCAGAGTGAGCCTCCTCAACAACCTTCAGAACATCATCATCATCCAAGCATCTAAGAAAAACTCCAGTGAGTCCCCTTCTATAAAGTGTATTTCCAACCAAAGTGTACTTCTGGGACAATCTCCTTACAGCCTTCTTCTCATCAGCTGTGGCTTCCTCAGGGTACGACTGATTTCTGCAGTACCTTGCTATTTTATAATACCATGGCTTCTCCTCATCCTCTAATTCCTCTTCCAGCTCCATTAACATGATTTCAGTTTTGCTTTTCCTTTCTGCCCTCTTCAACATCTCATCTTTAACCCAGAGAAAGGTGGGGTCTAGAATGATAGGAACATTACGGCGTTCAATTTGAATGTTGTCAAAATCCCCAAGATAGCTCATGCTCATGGTTGTGTCGATAGTGGCGAGGGCATCTACCAGAAGATTCTGATGACAAGGGATATGGACAAAAATAAGCTTGGTGAATAGCTTGGCATAAGCTGAGGAAAGTTCTTGATAAGGCTTGAGTTTTGGAACCTGAGTGTGGTACTTGGTAAGCACTTGGAGCAAAACCAGTTGACTATCACCTACAATTCGTAGATGGGTGACATCGTAGAAGTGGGCATACTCAAGGCCAGCCAACAAAGCCTTATATTCAGCTATGTTATTGGTGGTGGGAAAATCCAGTTTATAAGCCCGAGGAAAGGTGACACCCTTAGGTGATAGAAAAGCAATCCCGATACCCTTTCCATGGGAATTCAGAGCTCCATCAAATATAAAGTCCACATAGGATCAGATTGGCTAAGGGACATTAATACCTCATTTGGAAACTCCGAACGAACCAGATCAAATTTTGGCATAGGGTGATGAGCGAGATGTTCTGCTATAGCATAACCCTTGATGGATTTTCTGCTGAATGTAGATGATATCAAACTGAGAAAGGAAGCTCTGCCAACGTGCTAGCCTATCAGTGAGAATGGATTTTTCAAAGAGGAACTTGATAGGATTCATGGGGTGATGAGATGAACCTCATGAGCAAGAAAGTAGTGCTTCAATTTCTACACTACCCATACAAGAGCGGCACATGTCTTCTCCATTGCTGTGTACCTTTGTTCGCAGGGGTTGAGAAGTTTTGACAAGTAGTATGCTGCCCTCTCCTTGCCTTCTTCATCTACTTGCGCAAGGACAGCTCCTACTGAGTCTTCCAGGACAGATACATAGAGAATGAGTGGTTTGCCTAGAGTCGGCGACATCAGGACAGGTGGATTAGCTAGATACTCCTTGAGTCCGTCAAAAGCCGCCTGACACTTCTCGTCCCAATGGAATTCGACTCCCGGCTTGGTGAGGTCGTAGAAGGGTCTACACCTCTGCGAATGTTGGGAGACGAACCGGCGAATGAACTGCAGCCTCCCGATGAGTCCTCGAACTTCCTTCAAATTCTTGGGAGGGGGCATCTCTCTTATCACCTTCACCTTGTTGGGATCTATCTCAATACCCCTCTTACTTATAATGAAACCTAAAAGCTTGCCCGATGATACACCAAACACACACTTCTTGGGGTTCACCTTTAACTGATACTCCCTTCACCTTTGCAAGACTTTTGTTAGAACCCCAGGATGCTCAGCCATTGTCCTCGATTTCACCACCAAGTCATCCACCTACACCTCAATAAAAATATGGATCATATCATGAAAAATTGCCATCATAGATCTTTGGTAAGTAGCTCCGGCATTCTTAAGTCCAAATGGCATGACCACATAGCAATATGTGCCCTAAGGTGTGGTGAACGAAGTCTTCTTCTGATCCTCCTCAGCCAGCTTAATTTGGTTGTACCTTGAGAAGCCATCCATAAAGGAGAGGGCTTCATACCCAGCCGTGTTATCTATGAGCACATCAAGGTGAGCCAAAGGGAAATCATCCTTAGGACACGGGCGGTTGAGATCCTAAAAATCGATGCAAATTCTAACTCGTCCATCCTTCTTCATAATCGGGACAATATTTGCCACCCAATTCGAATAAAGTACGACTCTAATAAATCTGGCTTTGTGGAGCTTATCGACCTCATCTTTCATTTTCAAAGCCATTTGTGGGTGGAAACACCTCAACCGCTGCTTAATGTCGATGGACCCCGACTTAAGGGTAAGACGGTGTTCAACAAGTGCAGTGTCCAAGCCTAGCATATCCTCGTAGCTCCATACAAACATGTCCTTATACTCCTTGAGAACCTCAATAATTGCCTCCTCTTCATCTGGTGACAAGTTACTGCTTATGAGGAAGGTCCTAGCGTTTTCCTCAGTTCCCAGGTTGATTTCCTTGGTGATTTCTTCTACGGCAGCCGACGGTTCATCAAATCTCTTCACTCCACTTGCGAACGCGTCAGCCTCGTCCTCAAATTCTTCATCACCTTCCTCAATTGGGTCGTCATCATCCATGATCTCATAGACTCCAAACCCATCATCAATTAGGCACAGCGACTGCTCATATTCTATATCCGGCAACTGCAAAAGCTCCTCTATGAATTCCGAAATTGCTAGACATGCCTTGCACCTACGAGCTAGATCAGTGAGGAATCGATGTAGAACCCTCCTATCCTTGGACTTCTTCTAGGAGACTACCCCTAGCTTATTGCTACCTTGGCCTAGACTCATACTACAACTACCTAAATCTACAGTAGGAGGTGGAGGAGTAGGAAAAGCAGTAAAAGAAGGATCCCGCATGGGGGAAGATGGAGAAGGATTTAAAGCAGTAAAAGAACTTCCCTGTGTGAGGAAAAGAGGAGGAGGAGGAGAAAAAGTAGTAAAAGTCCCCTGCGTGGAGGGGGGTGGAGGTCCCTGCGTGGAGGGAGACAGGAGGCCGGTCAGAGGACCGGGGGTGAGTGGCCCATAAGTTGGGGCACACTCGGAGGACAAGTAGGAAGTCTCCTCAATGGAGACGATGGAGTCAACCATTGGAAAATTGGCATTTTTTTTTGGGCCCCCTCAGTGTTATTTAGCATGCACAGAGAAAGGGGGTGCGGTGAGATCGCTAATCTAGACAGGTGAGAAATGAGCGTAGGCTCGAGAGGAGGGAGATTGGGGGAGAGAGGGAGTTGGAGGGTGAGCGTTTGCTCAGAGGAGCGGAGGGAGATTGAGAGATAGGGCGTTGGTGCCTATGGAATGCTCAGAGAAATGAAAAAGGGGCACGCGGTGGCCTAAAGGAGGGGAGGTGCGATGCCTGGAGAGAAAAGGAAAGTTGGCGCGATGCCCGAAAAGGAAAGGAAAGTGGGCGCGTTGCCCGGAGAGGAAAGGAGAGTGGGCGCGATGCCCGGAGGGAAGAGAGGATTGGGCGCGTTGCTTGGGAGGAAAGGAGAGTGGACGCGATGCCCGGAGGGAAGAGGGGATTGGGCATGTTGCTCGGCGAGGAAAGGAGAGTGGGCGCGTTGCCCATGGAAGAGAAAGGCCCGCCCTGAGCCTGATTGTTGTGGCAACTTCTTTAGCCTGTGTACTCTGCTCAGCCTCGCCTGCCTATTGATTCTTCGGCTACTCCTTTCCCCTAACTACTGCCAGCTGTTCAGTGTCTGTTGGTGTGAAGAGTTGGTTCAAGGTGGCGGCAACGTCACTCATATCAAACCACTGGCTCCATTCTGCTTCAGACTCGCCCCTCTTCACTTGCTTCGGGGGCTTGTGATTGTCTACAGCTTTATATGTGGCCAAGGGTGGACGGTGAACACATTCGGTAGTGATGGTGGACGTCTGTTCACTCCCTGGCTGCAGTGGCCCTCTCTTGAAATGCTCATACAGGGTCCATGTGAGTGGCTGCCCCTGTTGGTGATCTGCCCTGCCTGGTTTGTACCCCAATCCTGCCTTGGGACTCATCTTGTTGTCCTTTATAGCTTCGGTCCTTCCCCGTAAATGGGCTCTCAGCCCTTTGCCTGGCTGATACCCCATGCGCATCATAATGTGCCACCCCTTCTCAGTGATAATCTTGCTTCTCTTGGCCGCATTGACAAATGATGAACTAACCGGGCCCAGATTCATGCTAAGTGTGTCTAATACATACATCAATGGTTGGTTGCTTGGCGAGATGGAAGGGACTGAATTGTCAGTCATAGCATCCACTTCTAGAACCGCCGGCTTGCTGGCCACTTTAACGACCCGCCCCTTGTAAGGAAACTTCAAACACTGATGTACGGTCAAGATGACGGCGCCGAGAGCCTGAATAAACAGCCTGCCCAAGATTATGCGGAAACTTGGATCCATGTCTAAAATGTGGAAGTCCATCTTAGTGACTGATGGACCCAGCCCTACCTTCAAAGTGACCTGTAAGGCCCTCGAATTTCCGTCGCATTATTTGTATTTATGTGTGTGTATATTTGTGCTTGTGTATGTATATACATATTTACATACGTATTAATTAGAACAATTACGTGTGCATGTGTCTATATTAAATGTAAATAATGCATGTATTGAATGGTGATAGTATGGATACACTACCATATGCATATTGCATGTATATATGCATGGCATGCATGGTTTTCTGCATATTTTAGAGTTTTGGCCGAAGGCCTTATTGGCGTCAACCCCTAGCCGTTGAGGTGGTGTCAGCGTCCAGACATGGACGCCAACACTAATCCTGGCGTCTAACGATATGGACGCCTATCTCTCTGACATGCATGCGTTGCAGAGCTAGAAATTCCGGAAACAAGGGAGCTCACCTATTGGGGAGCTGTCCCCAACGGCTCTGAGAGCCATCTTGTCACCTTGTGAGTGGGAGAGAGACCTCTTCCCACATGTTAAACCCGGATCTGCCTTCCCCAGCCCTCTCTTCACCTTTGCAATAGGAGAAAAGAGAGAAAGAAAACCCTAGAAGAAAAACTGAGAAAACCCCCACTTTGCAACCCAAAGATCCGACTTTCTGGAGCTAGATCCGGCCATCTTCCACGACAAGAGGATAGCTGGAGCAAAGGAGGAGGCTTCCCCGACATTTCCTTGCTGTGGAGATCACCCAGGAGCCCGGAGGAGGAGATCTTGGAGGACGTTGCACCTTCTTGGGACTGCCCAAGGAGGGCTTCTCCGAGCACTTTGATCCATTGGAGCAATTTCTAAAAGGCAAGTGACCTAACCATAATGTCCCCGTATGTGTCTAGGTCGATTCTACAATTTTTATGAATTTTCCCTCGAGTCCTAGACCCTCACATTCACCCAAACTTGAGAGCTCGGGTCTGTGTTTCTGCACAGACCTGCATTGACGGCAAGGTCACTGGACGCTGAGATTATGCTTGGCGTCCATCGACCATGCCGCTGACACTGAGTCAGCGGCCAGAGACCGCCGCCAAGTTCCTCTGGACAGAACAGTGACCTGTTCTGCCCTTCCTATACAACTATTTTCGGTATGGTTTCCGTGATGAGGATATATGGTAACCCTATACACTATGTATACTGTTAAATGTGGTGTGTGGATGAGTGTGATGTGTGGTGGTGGATGTTAGAAATTGTATTCCATGAATTTGTAAGCATGATTTGTTGATAATCTTGCCAATCCATGTTTCATGATTAGGATTAGTCTGAATGCCTCAGTTTTGTCAGATCATGAAGATTAGTGGATCAGTATACGTATACTCAATTTTTGATAAATTGTCCATGCTTGCATAATTGCTAATAAATTCGGTTCGGTAAATAAAAAGGCATGTAAGAATGATTTGTGGTGATCGATCTATAGTTGTATGATTTAGGGTAATTCTGTATTCTCAAATCATGCATATAACAGTAGTCTCTGTTCAGACAGTAGCTTGCTAAAATTTTGACTTGTGTGTATAAGTCCATATCGACCTAAATTGTGAATGGCATGCGAAATAGGTATTTGATTTTCTGTAAATTCTATTTAGCTCAGAAAAATCTGAAAAATTGAATGTATGACCTTGAACCCGAAAATAGCATGTGGTTAAAATTTCAGGTCATTTGGACCAGTATATAAGGAGTTATGTATTTTCCATGTGAAATGTAAAAAATATGTATGTTATCGTAAGTGGTTAGATATTGTTTAAACCAACCTGATTAGTGAATTTACTGTGTGTTAAACTCCTGAAATCTGTAGTGCCATGTCAGGAAAAACAGAGATATGCATGTGAGTGAGAAAGTGAATGAGATGAAAGTGATATGTGTAAAACCATGTGTAAATCGGTAAAATGTGTAAATGTGTAACTGTGCCAATGTGACACTGCTTCCGTAGAGGGCAGTGGAACTGTATCAGGGAAAAGTCCCCCTGAGAAAGTTCAATGTGTAAGTGACCCTAAGGGCATTAGGGGGAAATCCTGGAGGTGGACAAGTACCACTGGTTAGGGTGGAGACTTGTTCTCCCGGTCTGCGCAGTCCAAGAGTCGCCATTGGAATGCCTAGATGGCGTCTATGTGTAATGTGATGTGTATATGTCCTTCTTTGGTGGTTTGGACTATGTGTCACGGCACCTAAAATGTGTAATGTGTAATGTGTATGTGTTCATGTGTAATGTGTAAGTGAACAATGTGAATGTGTATGTGCAAAGTGCAACCATGTGAATTGGAAACTTGTGTAAAGAAAATGTGAAACTAAAATGTGAGAATATGACATTGAAATCCATGTGAGACAAATCTGAAACCATGTGAAATCAGTAATTTCATGTTGTTATCATCATGTTTATATGTGCAAAAATGTCTAGAATTCATGTTAGGGATAATTGATGAGCACTTGTACAAAATAGCATGATTGGTTGTTCACATGGTATGTTTTAAGCAACATTGTAGCTCTCATGTGTAGGTTTACAGCCATTAAACCATGTGAAACCAGCAACTTAAAGCATGTGAAAATGTCTATGTATGTGTTTAAAAACATGTAAACCCATGCTAGTTGTGTTTTCCTTTCATATATGCACAGTGTTCATGTTGGTAGCTCTCATGTCTTGGTTCTTTAAAGCAAAATTTCATGAGTAAATTGAATAGAGAGCATGTGATAGGTAAGTTTTATTCTTAGAAATCTGAAAGCATGATCCATGTATTAATTTGTAAAACTTCATGATAGGTTGAAACTTTCAAATGACTAGCATGCCATGTGTTGAAAATTTTGAATGTGCATGTAGAAACCGCTATGACTTATACGTGTATGTTATGAGTAGTGTTGCTTGCTGAGTCTTTAGACTCACTCCTTGCTTCGGCGTACAGGTGTAGTTGGTGACGTGGCACCGTTGGAGGAGACAGTGGAGACGGACTCCGAGCGCGGAGATTAGTCTTTGGAGTTTCTTTGTGACTTGTGCATTTCATAGTATGTAATTTGAACGTTGTATTAGAGTTATCATGAAAGAATGTATAAGTGTGGACATTATGTATTTAAATTTCAGCAATTTAAATTATGTGAACTTTTAGCTCTTAATGTTAATTGCGAATTTCATGTATGTTTAATGTGGATGATGAATAAATGAAGACAGTTGTCTTTTACTTCCGCTACTCTGTTGTATATTCGCGTGTATCTCAGCTGTTTGTATCGTTTGGGTAAATGTCCCACTGTGAGGACTCTCGCTATACCGACGTGGGTTGGTATAACCGTACCGGTATAATGAGGGCCGTCACAGAGATTGGTATCAGAGCGACCGGTTGAGATTGCACATGAATATACCTAAGTCATCATCCCCATTGCATGCTAAGTATGTCCACATGTGTAGAAAACACTAATAAGAAGTGAAAGATAGATAAGAAAATGGTTAGAAAACTTAGTAACCTAGCTCTAATGTTGGCTGAAATTTATTACAGCCATGGCTTCGAGAGGTAGGCGTGGTGGAGCGTCGGCCCGTGAGGACGAGCCGCGACGTGATGAGCAGGCGGAGCAACAGGCCCCAGCACCACGAGGCCCTGTACTTCCCCCACCGCCGCCTGTGGATTACGGAGTATTCATGCAAGGTCTGGTACAAGCCATGCAGACGCAGGCTCATACCCAGGCAGCACTCCAGGCACAGTTGGAGGCCCAGGTAGAATAATGAAACAACTAAGTAGTTTGCTATTTAAATTGCATGATATTGTGTTTATCGTATATTGTTTATTGTTTAATGTAGCAGGCTCAGGCACCAGCTCAGGACCATGGTGGACCTCCCATCATGGAGCGATTCAAGAGGATGACCCCACCCTCTTTTAAGGGGGAGAGTGATCCATTAATGGCAGAAAGCTGGTTAAGGGAGACAGAGAAAATCTTCCGAGCCATCAGGTGCCCTGATGAGGATAAGGTGACATTAGCCACCTACATGCTACAGGTAGACTTTAATTTTGTATGTTTGTATGTTCTGCTTAATTTAGAATTTGTTAGTTGGTGCTTATGAAGGTGTATTGCAGGAGAGAGCGGATGTATGGTGGTCCTCCCTACTACGTACACGCTTTGAGGACGGAGCAGTAGACGTGACGTGGGACGCGTTCGTGAGACTCTTTCGAGCCAAGTTCGTCCCAGAGCATATCCAGGACAAAATGGAGCAGGAATTTCTCTCCCTGACGCAAGGCTCCATGACCGTGCTGGAATACGAGGCAAGGTTTTCTGAACTTTCTAAGTATGCACCGCATATCGTAGAGGATGAGCGCAGGAAGACGAAGAAATTCGTGATGGGACTCAAGCCATCACTGCGGACGAGACTCGTGGCGTTTGACCACCACACGCTGGACGAGGCCCTCAGTGCTGCCTGCAGGCAGGAGGGAGAAATGGAGCAATATCTGGAGGAAAAGAAGGCTTCGCAGAAGAGGCCGGCAGCGACATTCCAGCGGCAGGATAAGAAGAAAACGGTGTACCAGACACCGCAGCGATCCGTGGCAGTCAACAACTCTCAGGTACCTTCTGTACGTTCCCCTGGTGTGAAGAAAGAGTGTCCCCACTGCGGGAAGACACACGGTGGTTCCGAGTGTTGGTTGGTAGCGGGTAGATGCTTGAAGTGTGGGAGCAGCGACCACAAGATCAAAGATTGCCCAAGACTTCAGCAGGGAGCTCAGCGTGGAGCGCCAGCACCAGCAGTAGCGGCAGCCGCGCCAGCTACAGGAAGACCTGGAAGGCCTCGAGCCCCAGCTCGAGTGTTTGCTTTGGCACGCGAGGACGCCGAGCAGGCGGAGCATGTCACCGAAGGTACGGTTTTGCTTTTAGGTGTGCACGCTCGGGTTTTGTTTGATACGGGTGCTACTCACTCGTTCATTTCCGAGCGGTTCGCTAGGCAGTTAGCCCTAGAGTCAGGCGTAGAGTCTGAGGATTTAGAGGTCCCTTTGTCTGTGCACACCCCTGCGGGTACGGTATCGACTAGGAAGTGCATTCCGTCGTTACCTGTGTGCATTGAGGATAGAATCCTAGATGGGTGTTTCTTCTTGCTAAAGATGAAGGACTATGATGCTATTCTTGGTCTGGATTGGCTAGAGGAGCACTATGCGTTAGTGGATTGTCGTCGGAAGAGGATTGTTTTCCGCATTCCTGGTGAGGACGAGTTCTCTCATCCCTTGCCAAAGAACTTAGCGGGAAAGTTAGTTATCTCTGCCATGAAGGCGATGCGCATGGTGAACAAGGGTTGTGACGCATTTCTTGCCAGCGTTATGCTAGTACCCGATGCTGGTTCGTCACTGACTCTTGCAGAGATCGATGTGGTGCAGGATTTTCCAGATGTCTTTCCCGATGACTTGTCTGGATTGCCACCGGATAGGGAGATAGAGTTCACTATAGAGTTGCTTCCAGGCACCTCTCCTATCTCGAAGGCCCCATATCGGATGGCCCCTGCAGAGTTAGCCGAGTTGAGGAAGCAATTGCAAGAATTGCTTGATAAGGGATTCATTCGCCCTAGTGTTTCCCCTTGGGGCGCACCTGTATTATTCGTCAAGAAGAAAGACGGGTCACTTAGGTTGTGTATTGACTATAGGAAGTTGAACCAAGTGACTGTGAAGAACAGGTACCCCTTACCTCGGATTGATGATCTGTTTGACCAGTTGCAGGATGCATCAGTCTTTTCTAAGATTGACTTGCGATCTGGTTATCATCAGCTGCGGATTAGGAGTGAGGATGTGTCCAAGACGGCATTTAGATCCCGTTATGGACATTATGAGTTCTTGGTTCTTCCTTTCGGATTGACCAACGCCCCTGCAGCGTTCATGGATCTCATGAACCGGGTGTTTAGTCCGTATTTAGATAGCTTTGTTGTTGTGTTCATTGATGACGTGTTGGTCTATTCTCCGGATGAGGCCACGCACCGTCAGCATTTGAGGTTAGTCTTAGAGGTTCTCCGTGAGCACAAGCTGTATGCGAAGTTCAGCAAGTGCGAGTTCTGGTTGCGCGAGGTTCACTTTCTCGGGCATGTGATCTCCGGCGCTGGTGTAGCTGTTGATCCAGCAAAGGTCCAAGCAGTTATGGATTGGGAGATTCCCCAGACTCCTTCGGAGATTCGTAGTTTCATTGGGTTAGCTGGTTATTATCGGCGATTCATTGAGGGTTTCTCATCCATCGCCGCCCCTTTGACAAAGCTGACCAGGAAGGGTGAGAAGTTCGTATGGTCTGAGGCATGTGAGCGTAGCTTTCAGCTATTGAAGGCTAAGCTTACTTCTGCTCCGGTATTGGTATTGCCTAGTGGTCCAGAAGGTTTTGCCATTTATACGGATGCATCTCAGATTGGTTTAGGCTGTGTGCTCATGCAGCAAGATAGGGTAGTGGCTTATGCTTCTCGTCAGTTGAAGGAGCATGAGAGGAACTATCCGACTCATGATTTGGAGCTCGCAGCTGTGGTTCATGCACTAAAGATCTGGAGGCACTATCTTTATGGTGTCAGATTTGAGGTGTTTACCGACCACAAGAGCTTGAAGTATCTTTTCTCCCAAAAGGAATTAAACCTGAGGCAGAGGAGATGGATTGAGTTCTTGAAGGACTATGACTTCGACCTTCAGTATCATCCTGGAAAGGCGAACGTCGTAGCAGATGCTCTTAGTAGAAAGAGGTCTTCGCTCCAGCAGGATTGGAAGATGTTGGAGGATGCAGCGTGCTCTATGACCGAGTTAGAGCCATCGCTGTGTCAGGCTTTTGTAGCTCAGCTATCCCTTAGATCCTCAGTCTTGGATGAGGTGATTGAGCAGCAGAAAGCCGACCCTAGATTGTTAGAGTTAGTGGGTAAGGCGGGCATTGCTCGTGATGAGGACGGTGTGATTAGATTTCAGCACCGTGTCTGTGTCCCTGATGTAGTAGATGTCCGTGAGCATGTGTTAGCGGAGGCTCATAGATCGCGATTCTCTATTCATCCGGGTAACACTAAGATGTATCAAGACCTGAAGAGATCATTTTGGTGGTCCGGCATGAAGAAGGATGTTGCGGATTATGTGTCTAGATGTCTAGTATGTCAGCAAGTGAAAGCCGAGCGGCAGCGACCATCCGGCCTTATGCAGAGGATGGATATCCCAGTGTGGAAGTGGGAAGCTGTCACTATGGACTTCGTTTCGGGTTTGCCTCGATCTAGAAGGGGCAATGACTCGATTTGGGTTGTTGTAGATAGATTCTCGAAGACTGCTCATTTCTTGCCTATGAAGAAGAAGCAGTCAGTAGAGATGTTAGTGGTATCATTAGATTGCATGGTGTGCCGAAGTCGATCATTTCGGATCGAGATCCGAGATTTACTTCGAGATTGTGGAAGGGTCTTCAGGATGCGTTAGGTTCGGAGCTTAAGCTCAGTTCGGCGTTTCATCCCCAGACCGATGGACAGTCCGAGAGGACTATCCAGACGCTCGAGGATATGTTGAGAGCGTGTGTTCTGGATTGGAAGGATGATTGGGAGCGTCATTTACCTCTTGTGGAGTTCGCATACAACAACAGCTTTCATGCTAGTATTGGTATGGCTCCATTCGAGGCGTTGTATGGTAGGCCCTGCAGATCTCCTTTATGTTGGGAGGAGATTGGTGATAGGCAGTTGATCGAACCGGAGTTAGTTCAGGAAACTTCGGATAAGATTCAGCTTATCAGGAAAAGGCTTGTTGCGGCACAGGATAGGCAGAAGAGTTATGCCGACAACAGGAGGAAGGATTTGGAGTTCGAGGTTGGCGATCATGTCTTCTTGAAGATATCGCCTACTCGTGGTGTTGTCAGATTTGGCAGGCATAACAAGCTAAGCCCCAGATTCATTGGCCCATATGAGATTCTCAGACGTTTGGGCAGCGTGGCATATGAGCTAGCATTACCCCCAGCTTTGGCTAGAGTTCACCCTGTATTCCACGTATCTATGCTCAGGAAGTATGTCCGAGATCCGTCTCATGTGATTAGTCATGAGCCAGTGGAGATCCAGCCAGATCTTTCGTATGTCGAGCAACCAGTAGCCATTCTTGACCGGAAGGTTCAGCATCTCCGGAACAAGAGAATTGCGTCGGTGAAGGTCCTATGGCGGAACTTCTCACGAGAGGAGGCTACTTGGGAGCTTGAGGATGCGATGAAGAAGAAGTATCCCCTTTGTTTGAGTAGTGTCGTTCTAACTTCGAGGACGAAGTTTCTTTAAGGGGGAGAGGGTGTAAGGCCCTCGAATTTCCGTCGCATTATTTGTATTTGTGTGTGTGTATATTTGTGCTTGTGTATGTATATACATATTTACGTACGTATTAATTAGTACAATTACGTGTGCATGTGTTTATACTAGATGTAAATAATGCATGTATTGAATGGTGATAGTATGGATACACTACCATATACATATTGCATGTATATATGCATGGTATGCATGGTTTTCTGCATATTTTAGAGTTCTGGCCGAAGGCCTATTGGCGTCAACCCCTAGCCGTTGAGGTGGTGTCAGCGTCCAGACATGGACGCCAACACTAATCCTGGCGTCTAACGATATGGACGCCTATTTCTCTGACCTGCATGCGTTGCAGAGCCAGAAATTCCGGAAACAAGGGAGCTCACCCATTGGGGAGCTGTCCCCAACGGCTCTGAGAGCCATCTTGTCACCTTGTGAGTGGGAGAGAGACCTCTCCCACATGTTGAACCCGGATCTGCCTTCCCCACCCTCTCTTCACCTTTGCAAGAGGAGAAAGAGAGAAAGAAAACCCTAGAAGAAAAACTGAGAAAACCCCCACTTTGCACCCAAAGATCTGACTTTCTGAAGCTAGATCCGGCCATCTTCCACGACAAGAGGATAGCTGGAGCAAAGGAGGAGGCTTCCCCGACATTTCCTTGCTGTGGAGATCATCCAGGAGCCCGGAGGAGGAGATCTTGGAGGACGTTGCACCTTCTTGGGACTGCCCAAGGAGGGCTTCTCCGAGCACTTTGATCCATTGGAGCAATTTCTAAAAGGCAAGTGACCTAACCATAATGTCCCCGTATGTGTCTAGGTCGATTCTACAATTTTTATGAATTTTCCCTCGAGTCCTAGACCCTCACATTCACCCAAACTTGAGAGCTCGGGTCTGTGTTTCTGCACAGACCTGCATTGACGGCAAGGTCACTGGACGCTGAGATTATGCTTGGCGTCCATCGACCATGCCGCTGACACTGAGTCAGCGGCCAGAGACCGCCGCCAAGTTCCTCTGGACAGAACAGTGACCTGTTCTGCCCTTCCTATACAACTATTTTCGGTATGGTTTCCGTGATGAGGATATATGGTAACCCTATACACTATGTATACTGTTAAATGTGGTGTGTGGATGAGTGTGATGTGTGGTGGTGGATGTTAGAAAATTGTATTCCATGAATTTGTAAGCATGATTTGTTGATAATCTTGCCAATCCATGTTTCATGATTAGGATTAGTCTGAATGCCTCAGTTTTGTCAGATCATGAAGATTAGTGGATCAGTATACGTATACTCAATTTTTGATAAATTGTCCATGCTTGCATAATTGCTAATAAATTCGGTTCGGTAAATAAAAAGGCATGTAAGAATGATTTGTGGTGATCGATCTATAGTTGTATGATTTAGGGTAATTCTGTATTCTCAAATCATGCATATAACAGTAGTCTCTGTTCAGACAGTAGCTTGCTAAAATTTTGACTTGTGTGTATAAGTCCATATCGACCTAAATTGTGAATGGCATGCGAAATAGGTATTTGATTTTCTGTAAATTCTATTTAGCTCAGAAAAATCTGAAAAATTGAATGTATGACCTTGAACCCGAAAATAGCATGTGGTTAAAATTTCAGGTCATTTGGACCAGTATATAAGGAGTTATGTATTTTCCATGTGAAATGTAAAAATCTATGTATGTTATCGTAAGTGGTTAGATATTGTTTAAACCCAACCTGATTAGTGAATTTACTGTGTGTTAAACTCCTGAAATCTGTAGTGCCATGTCAGGAAAATAGAGATATGCATGTGAGTGAGAAAGTGAATGAGATGAAAAGTGATATGTGTAAAACCATGTGTAAATCGGTAAAATGTGTAAATGTGTAACTGTGCCAATGTGACACTGCTTCCGTAGAGGGCAGTGGAACTGTATCAGGGAAAAGTCCCCCTGAGAAAGTTCAATGTGTAAGTGACCCTAAGGGCATTAGGGGGAAATCCTGGAGGTGGACAAGTACCACTGGTTAGGGTGGAGACTTGTTCTCCCGGTCTGCGCAGTCCAAGAGTCGCCATTGGAATGCCTAGATGGCGTCTATGTGTAATGTGATGTGTATGTCCTTCTTTGGTGGTTTGGACTATGTGTCACGGCACCTAAAATGTGTAATGTGTAATGTGTAATGTGTATGTGTTCATGTGTAAATGTGTAAGTGAACAATGTGAATGTGTATGTGCAAAGTGCAACCATGTGAATTGGAAACTTGTGTAAAGAAAATGTGAAACTAAAAATGTGAGAATATGACATTGAAATCCATGTGAGACAAATCTGAAACCATGTGAAATCAGAAATTTCATGTTGTTATCATCATGTTTATATGTGCAAAAATGTGTAGAATTCATGTTAGGGATAATTGATGAGCACTTGTACAAAATAGCATGATTGGTTGTTCACATGGCATGTTTTAAGCAACATTGTAGCTCTCATGTATAGGTTTACAGCCATTAAACCATGTGAAACCAGCAACTTAAAGCATGTGAAAATGTCTATGTATGTGTTTAAAAACATGTAAAATCCATGCTAGTTGTGTTTTCCTTTCATATATGCACAGTGTTCATGTTGGTAGCTCTCATGTCTTGGTTCTTTAAGGACAAAATTTCATGAGTAAATTGAATAGAGAGCATGTGATAGGTAAAGTTTTATTCTTAGAAATCTGAAAGCATGATCCATGTATTAATTTGTAAAACTTCATGATAGGTTGAAACTTTCAAATGACTAGCATGCCATGTGTTGAAAATTTTGAATGTGCATGTAGAAACCGCTATGACTATACGTGTATGTTATGAGTAGTGTTGCTTGCTGAGTCTTTAGACTCACTCCTTGCTTCGGCGTACAGGTGTAGTTGGTGACGTGGCACCGTTGGAGGAGACAGTGGAGACGGACTCCGAGCGCGGAGATTAGTCTTTGGAGTTTCTTTGTGACTTGTGCATTTCATAGTATGTAATTTGAACGTTGTATTAGAGTTATCATGAAAGAATGTATAAGTGTGGACATTATGTATTTAAATTTCAGCAATTTAAATTATGTGAACTTTTAGCTCTTAATGTTAATTGCGAATTTCATGTATGTTTAATGTGGATGATGAATAAATGAAGACATTGTCTTTTACTTCCGCTACTCTGTTGTATATTCGCGTGTATCTCAGCTGTTTGTATCGTTTGGGTAAATGTCCCACTGTGAGGACTCTCGCTATACCGACGTGGGTTGGTATAACCGTACCGGTATAATGAGGTCCGTCACATGACCACTACTTTTGGTGGACTACTAGTATTTTCGTAGGCTGTAACAGTGATGGCAGAGGGTCGTAATGTCTACAGTGTGTCCCCACACAAATTCAACATGTCCATAGACATGACATTGATCGATGCTCCAGTGTCCACTTAGCATTGAGAGACACGAATCCCATTGATATTGACTCTAAGGCATAGGGCATACCGCTGAAACTCCACCGGTGCTAACTCGGATTCATGAAACTCAATAGCCGGATGTTGACTAGTAGGGGTCAAGACTACACTGATCTGATTCACTGACAGTTTTCATTAACCATGACTTTCTGCAGATACTACATGAGGGCTTCCTGATGCACCGGCGACCTCTTGATCAGTTCTAGAATAGATATCTTGGCTGGAGTCTCGTCTAAATGCTTAAGAAAATCATATTGAGTCCCTGGGATGGACTCCTCTACTGGGGCTTCTTCTTCTGGGGCAAAGGTGCCTGTTCTTGCTGCGGAAATATGCGGTTGAACATGCGCCCACTCCAAAGTACCATTGTTTCCTCGGAGCTATCTCTCACTATAGTTGCCGCGGCCGGCGGAACGGAGGGTGGATGAGAGGTAGAAGGTTGTGGGATGAACATTTGGTGTGGCAATTGGATGCTTGCTGCACTCAGTGGAGGAAAGGGGGTACGGAGGAAGGGAGCTTGGTGATTGGGGGTAATGAGGGGTGCAGTTGGTGGAGTGCGTAAGAGAGGTGGATTAAATGATGGTGGCTGTGGTGAAGTGGTGGGGAGGTTTGATTATGGCGGTATGGTGGACGAGTTGCACAGAAAGGGGGCTTGTGGGTTAGGGGATGATAACGTCGTGAAGGTGACGGGGGATTGACAATAAACGGTGGGTTAGATTGTTGGCTAGAGGGTGTTGGATGATGGGTGGTAGTGGTAGGGATGCGTAGAAAGGAGGGTAATGGGTTAGAAGGGGTAGGTATATGGAAGTAGCCTCCACCTCCACCGCCCAATCATCCTTTACCCTAGCCGACCGTGTGTGCCTTCATTGCTGGGAGACGCCGTGAGGGCATTCACTTGCTGATTCGGAGACTGGTGCTCCGAGAGTGGGTTCTGGAAAATGCCCATATTGGGCTACTAGGGTGCCTGGGGCTGCTGCTACTGTTGTTGATTCTGCCTGGGCGGTCTCCTTGCCTTCATTTCCGCTTTGTACTTCTTCATCTCTTCCCAGTCTATACCTCCATTGTCATTCATATCATAGATGGAAATCTTTGAAGTGGAAGCATGCCTCCAAAGTGTGGCCCAGTCCCCGATGGAATGCGCAAAACAAGATGTATCAACATTGGGAGGCCATTGAAGCCTTTCCATTGGCAAGGTGAGTGCATTGGCGGCCATCAGAGCATTGAAAATGTCGGGGAGAGTCTCTGGCAAGGGGGGATAATGGGCTCTTCTTGGGCCAGGGGGGCGTCTAGGCTGTTGGGGCTCATAAGTGCCTGGAGGGGGAACTTGATTATATTGTAGAGGAGGAGGCTGTTACTAGTATTGGGGAGGGGCAGGTTGGCGGTACTGAGGCTGTTGAGGGTGGCGGTACTGAGGAGGTGGTGGCGGAGCCTGATAGTACTGGTTGGGAGGAGGTTGTTGAGGCTGTTGAGGCTGTTGGGGTTGCTGAGGTGGTGCCTTAAACATTGGAGGGTTGTTTGACCTAGACTAGGGCTGTTGTGGTTGTTGAGTTTTTGTGTTAGGATGGTAGGTGGAGGAACTAAGGTTGCCCATAGCACTCACCTGCTCATTTTGCATGACCCCCTCGGTCGTGGGACCGCCAGTAGTGGGAGCGCCATTGTTCTTCTTAAATGTCCGAGCCTTTGGCTTAAGCATAGCCATAATAGGAGAGTCCTTCAGCTGGTTCTGAATGTAAAGGGCTCTCTCATGCAATTCCTCCATGGTGGTTAACTTATTCATTGCTAAGATGTGTCGGAACTACGGCATGGCATTCGTCGTGATCATCTTGACCTATTCTGGTTCAGACGGCGGGTCCCTTAACCTCTCAGCCATAGCTCTCCATCGATCAGCATAATGCTCAAAGTCCTCATCTGCCTTCATCCTCTCAGCCATAAGATCCATGATAGACAATGCTGGACCAACCCTATCCCTATACCTCTGCAGAAATTTCCTTTGTACTGCCTCAAAGTCCTCGGTGTCTGCGGGCTCCAAAGAATAGAACCACTCGAGGGCGGGCCCATCTAATGATCGACGGAAGAGAAAAGAAAGGGCTCAATTATCATTCTGCCAGAAAGAGGACTCATACATGAACTCCTTGATGTGGACGAACGGATTGCCACTACCATTGTAGCGTCGATATATCGGCAGCTCCGAAGGGGGGAGGTGAAAGACTAGCATAGAAGGGAGAGCCAGTTCAAAAGAGTCTTTGAGTGCGGACACCCTTTCAAATCTTGTTCTAATCAACTCACCTTTTCAACGAGTGCTTGGGTGAGTTGATCAGAAGGAGGCTTGGTAGGCACCCCGGAAGAATGAGGCTGGGGTGTACTCACCTGGACAGAGTGGTAGTGGGGAAGTGCGCCAGCGGGTGCAGAAATGTGGGCTGGAGCACGAGGGGGGTATGTGGGCCTCGCCACGGTGGGGCTTGGCCGGACAAGAGAAGGCCTCCCAGCAGGGTTGTGGGGGCGAGAGTGAATAATGGAATTGGCCCGCAAGGGGGTAGGAGAGGCTCGGACCGTCGGGTCGCGAGCGGGTTCAGTATGAACACTCGCGTTTGGGTGGAGAGTTTGAATGGGCTGAGGGATTGATTTCCCCTTGAGAGCGGCTTGAACCTCCTGGAGCTGAGAATCTTGAAGGCTTTGGAGAATGTCCACGAGCTAGGACAGATCAATGCAAGTAGAAGGATTGGCATTGGCATGCCTTGGGGAGTGGTGGGGAGATTGTGAATCCATCGCATTGACATGTGAGGTAGATGGACCAGCATGGGGTGCATTAGGGAGTCATGGGAAGGGTTCCATGGAATCATACACCTCATCGTTGTATCATCATGATAAACCATATCCTCGTATTTGGTCATTCTGAGAGATCGGCCTGAACGAAGCTCCATGAACTTGAACACGCAGGTTGACTAACAAGCAATTACCAAGCAACTACTCAAACAAGTTTGAGAGAAGATGTTAAGGGCTTTTAATCAAACACTTGAGGATGCTTATGTCCAATTAGATGTTCAATATAATTCAACATGGATTTTAACTGAGATGTGTCACTCCAAGTGGGTATGGGCCTAAATGGGTGAGATGAGAACTTCGGGCCCACTAAACAACACTCCCTCTCACGCAATGGGTGCTCTAACTTGGGTCTCCGAGGTGGTACAACCTGCTCGGTCCACCGTGAGGGAATCCACGGGGTACGGAGACTTACGGAGGTCTTGGCAAAGGTCCCCTAGTCCAATGAGACGGAATACCCAAAGGAGAGATCGCCTTTACCAAGACGGGTGTTTGGATCTTGGTGTAAGGAGGGAAGGAGGTCCCTCAACTGAAGTATGCCCTGTAATGCAAGTAATGTAAATAATGACAGAAAACCCCTGCCCTCTGTGACAGACTGAATCTCGTCGAGTTCAGTCGCCACGGTTCAATGAGAATCGCGTCCGTTCAGTCGGTCGCGGATCTGAAAGCTCGTAGAAGTTGTAAGCGCCGCGACGACTCCCTCCGGGGTCTGTCACAGAAACGCGTCCAGGTAAACTGCCGCACAAAATCACAAATAGTGTTGCCTGAACGCGACGCGGATCAGAGAAGCACCCGAAAGCAGTAAAATCAACACAACATGCTTTCAACTAACCAAATGGAAAGACGTAAGAGCCAAATAAAGATGCTTTCTTCAGGTAAAGGTAAGTAAATTGGGAGGGGAATAGGATGATGATATTTTTTTAATCAAATTTTATGAGAAATGAAAATGACACAAATACAAATCGGTAATGGTGATGGGAGATCTCAAAGAGCACCGCATGGGATGCGAAAGGAGGGGGTGTACTGCGTGCGGTACGGAAGGAGAGACACACGTGGGTGTCGAAGGAGGGGCACACGTGGGTGCCGAAGGAAAGGTAACCGGAGCTAAAAAGAAAGAAGTCCCACCATGATCGCCAATTTGTAGACATGTTTTTTTTCAAAACACCTCCCACAAAGAGATTATTAAAAAAAGATATTTTTGAAATAAAAGAAAATAAGAAATGATGGGATGACGTGATGGAAAAGGGAAAGAATAAAAACGTGCGTGTGTTCACAAAAATGAAAGGTGATCGCCAGGTACACAAGGGTACCGAAGGAGACGGGCGAAGAGGAGGATGCGGAGGGTACTTACCTTCACCCAAGATCGCGGGAGTGTGGTGCGCGGGTTCACTTCTACTTCTTCCACCAGCCGGCCGGCAAAGAAGATTTAGCTCCAACGGTTTACCTTGCAAAAATGAAAACAACAGGAAACAAGTCAAATAATGATTAGACTTTGAGGTGTAGTACAAAACTTGAATGGAATGAAATAAAAAGAGAAAGCATGGGCGTTAACACACCTCGTGGGTTGGTGCTAAACCCCTAAAAAGTGTGGGTGTGGAGAAATGATGTGTGTGTGAGAGAGAAAATGATGTAAAATGATGAAATGCATTAAGTAAAAATAAAGTAAAGTGAAGGGGGAAGAGGAAATGGCGATGGAGCCCGCTGTTGAGATGGACGAAGTGGAGGAAGAAGTCGCCTCCCGCCTCGCTCCGATGCGCGTGAGATTGAGACTTCAAGCTCCAAGGGAAGGGTTGAGTAGCTTGCAATGGAGGTTTCCCTTGGCTCGGAGCTGAGTCTCCAATTCGGCAGGGCTTCGCCGTAGTGTGTAAGTGATGCTCAAAATAGTGGCCTCGGGGGTCTATTTATAAGGGAAAAATTCTGAAATCGCGTCGGAGACAGTAGACACCTATCTTACTGAACTGCGTCCAACAAGACCACTGCGATTCGAAAGAATGACTTGCTCTGATTAAGCCCTTCCAAACAACGATTATAGCCATTTTAAGAATCACGTAGGCATTACCCGCCGCATTTAAAACACTTCCCATTTGAAATGAATCTTTCCAAATATTAAAAATGGAAACATTGAATCGCAGCGGCATAAGCTGCAGCGTATTTTAAGAGAATCATTCTTTGATGGAAATCGATCTTCATAGGAGGGAAGGTTATAAATGCGCCGGACAATGTGGACGCGGTTCTAATTAGCAACAAAATATTTCCAAAAATAATTTTGGAATTTTCCATAATTCGAGAATGGAAACTATTAATCGCGGCGGCTGTAGTGGACGCGTTTCAAATAGGGTAAGCGCCGGAAAAGGAAGTGTGATACGCGTCGGCTTTATCCACCGTGGATCCAATCATCCTAAAAGGCGTCCACTGTGTCAGATGCAATTCACTTGAGCTCAACAGACCCCTTTAGACCCCTTAGAAAAATTCCTAAAAGTCCTAGAAAAATTCATAAAAATAAGAAAATCACTCAAGAGGTTAATTAAAGAGAGCCACTTTGAGGCATCGTAGTATAACATGAAATTTGCTCGATATGTTGCCAAAATGGCATGTCTAAAAGATCGTGCTAGAGAATCTACTCTCTAATTGAGCTTGTTCTAGCAGAACTTGGATCCATCGTGGTCCAAAGGTTTTGAGCACAGTGTGCTCAGGGTTTGGAGCCATAGTGCTCTGGTGTTTAAGCCGTCATGCTCAATTGCTTGTGAGTCGTTGAACTCACAAGTGGTCTGTGGAGTAGGTTGTCGTGCCTATCTTGTAACACCCTCCTCCGACCGCACACACACATATACATATTACATATCACATAGTTCTTGATCGGAAGAGGGTTTACACTAACAAACTTCGTTATGGGCTGACAAATTTGTGTAGTGCCCAAGACTAGCAAACTATTCCACAAAGGCATTTTTGGAAGTATTGTATCTCAACAAAGTAACTAAGTATTAACACTCATTATTTACATAAAGCCAAACTTTCTCTTCTAGACCTTTAATAGTACAACAAAATCTCTATAGAGTCACTAAAACTATGCTCTTCTACTTCTTCTTCTTCATCACCAGTAGAGTTGTGAATAATCTGTAGCTGAGATTGCACTTTCCTTCAATTTGAAAGGGGGTGGAGGAAACAAAGGCATGAGTCGAAGGGACTCAGTAGGTGATAGTAAGCGTAAAGATAGGAATTTCAAATGCAGAACTAAGTGAGTATTCAGAAGGTGCATATATGGATCAAACATATTTGCTCATGAACTTCATACTTAACATAAACATATAGCCCAAGTTGGTTTCATAACGGGCTCAAACGAATCTCAGAACAAAAGTCATATTTGTCTTTCAAAATTCAGATCATAATTTGAATTGGAAACGAATTCGACAGGCATCACTGCTCTCAAGAGGTTACTAAATAGACGTAAATACATCCTCAGTGCCTAGGCGATTCCAGCACCTTGGATCTTGTTCATTGCACAAGAACGGAGTTTATTACCCACCATCGTCAGTCCATTGACTTGGATTTACCTACAAACTGTCGCCCACAGCTGATCACAAGTGACTGGTGCTACCACAAGTGATCCTAAACCCTCTTTTGAAGAGAGCACTGTCTTCTTATCATAAATTTCTTTTCATGAGCATAATAAAAATTGGAAATCCAAAGGTAGTTTTGATTGAGAATTAATAAAGATATCTTGGTGACAAAGTTGCTCGGAGTTCAATAATATAAGAAAGACAATTGGTTGAGACAGGGTTATGATTCGAAGCCAAAAACTTTGGAAGATTGAAATCACATAAGAACCCAAGAAGATGAAGATCCACAATTGTCATCACAAGTTATTCGCATCTCATAAGGTGTTCAAACATATGAACTCTCAGGACATCAGGTTATATGACTCAGTTACCGAATACTAGAGAATAGACTCAATCGGAGTACTACTCGTAATTGACAATGTTAAGAATAATTCAAGGGAGGTTAAGGTACATAATGTGGGTAAACTTTGCTGTAATATGACAGTAAATACCAATGTAAATAAATGGGTAACTTGCTAGGCTTTTAGGATGAACTTTTAGCAAGGATTCATACATGAAAGAGTGCTGAACTTCGGATCATAACTGTAGCTGTCGACAACAAGGAAGGGGCTGTCGACAGATAGCAGCAGACAGAGCAAGGATTTTACTGGTTCTGTGGGTATCTGTCGACAGCTAGGGGCTGGCTATCGACAACTAGCCACAGTCCAGAAATTTGAAGTTCTGGAAGACTTGCGCCTGTCGACAACTATGGGCTGGCTGTCGACAGATGGCAGCAGTCCTTCCAGAAATGACTTTAAATCCATCCTAAACACCCTAATTATAGAACTTATAAACCAAGGCATGATTTATATCAAATAGAAGAGTCTAATTGTAGTTCTCACAGTGGTTAATAAGCTAAACAAGCAAGATGAAACAGGAGGTTTTCAAACTGTACTTGTCTAGCTAGAAGCTAACATGACATAGCACTGAAAGTATGGCCCTTATATCAAGGATTAGATGGAAAGATCCCCACAAAATAAACATTAATACTCAAGGAATTTAAGGCTCCAAACCAAAGTTGAGGTACAAACATCTAAATGGAAAGTAATCACACTGTTCTAAAGATATGGTGACATCTAGCAACACTCTATAACTGGTACAAAGATCAAGGGTGGAAGAAGAAGATAGAAAATAGTCTTTAGAGTGGAACAAGGTTGTTCTTCTCCCATTAAGAACGTGTTTACCAAAACTGAAAGAAAAACAGAATAGCTTTAGGTATATCATTTTGTATGCTTATCAAGAGGATTTTCTTATCATGTGGGGAGGACAGAACTGAATTAGAGGGAAATGAATCCTACAGACATACATACTAAAACATGATTACAAGAGATGAACTTATAATTCTTAACATGGCTTACAAGGTTGGAAACCAAGTATATGTGTGGACATGAACCTTTAGCAAAGGTAGGAGACAAAGATTGAGAAACGAAAAGGAAATCCTACTGACACACATACTGAAACATGATTTCAAAGGATGGATACACAGTTCAAAAGAGGATTAACAAATTTAAAGGCAAGTATATAGATGATCATGAACTCTTTGGCAAAGGTCGGAGATAAGGACTGAGAAAAGAAGAGAGGAACCTACTTGACTTGAAAAAGAACTGAAGATTCTTCTTCTCCTCCTCGTAGAACTAGTTTCAGGGTTAAGAAGAACAAATGAAATTGTAGGAATGGAAGCTTCAGCCGATGCGGTTGAAGGAGTGGTGATTCAAAAGAAGAAGAAGCAGCAACAGCTTCGGCAAGCAGCGACAGCTCTAGCAGCAGCTCTCACAGCAGCAGTTTCCCTATAGCTACTAGAGCTAAAGCACACCCACAACAATATGCTAGCAAGTGCAACGGCAGAAACAACAAAAAGGGAGGAATAGGAGCAAGTGCAAGTAGGAGCAGCAAGAGTAGAGGTAGAAAAATCCTCACGAGGGGTCGAAGGAGAGATTTATAATCCTCAGCTTCTCAGGTATGAACGGCATGTCGGCTATACAGGTGCCTCCATGAGACTTCATACATCCATACAATAGCCACGTTCACCATGGTCTCACACCCCTCCTACACATACCCAGACATGTGTAGGCCTTATACATTAGTTTGAATGGGTCTTATGTAGGCATAACACGTAAGCAAGATAAATCCAAAGAAAATAGTTACCGTAAATGGTTGATAATTCAACTGACCCATTTATCCCTAAATTGTTATACCCAAATGGTGTCCATTAATGTTGAAATTTCAACCATAGACTAATAGGAAGGTTTTACAAATTATGGTGATTTTAGTTTAATTTTTAGAATTTATTTTCCACTGGGTGAAAAATCACCCGAAAAATAGTCGCGTCGACTTAATCTCGAAATCCGCACGTCAAAAAGTCTAGATATTTACATATTTGATATCACCACGTTTTTCTAAGAATTATGGTGTTCTCGGATTTCTTTTTTGTTACAGAATTTCGGTGTCGCTCTATCAGAGCGCGTACCTCTAAGTACGTTACTAGAATAACATTTACTAATATATATTAATCCTAAATTAGAGTTAATTACATCTCATGATAGTGGTTATATTTAACAATCCAATTATTCATAGTTTTCTAGTAAATAGAATTTTCGGGGTGTTACAACTCTCCCCCACTAAAAGAGTTTGGTCCTCCAAACTCTCTGACTAGTTTGGGATGGATCATAAAAATTAAGTTTTCAACCTTTTAAATCTTATTTATTCCAAATTGGTCTCACCAATCTTGTCATGTCTATTATGCCATATGATGTATATACCCTCTATATCATTTGTTATTATGACATTGTCAGTTGATGGGGATCTAAATATTAGCATTTCTAGTTATCAAAGAGCCATGTTGCGATCATAAGTTCAATTAGATGCAACCTTCACTATGTTCTTTATTTTTGGTAATATGGTATTATGTATTGAGCAGATCCTTGTTAATAGCATATTATACTTAAAGTCTCCCCCACTAAGGAATAACCTTAATCCTTAGAGAGTTATATAAATACATATTCTCTTGGAAAGGCGTAATAAAGTATAACAAGAATGATAAGTTTTGTCAATATGATGATAAACAACAAAGATTTTATTTATCTCGTAAAGTTTCTAGTACAGAACTCCATAATTTAATCTTACCAAATTACATGGGTTGGCAAAACTTACTAAGCTTTGACATGCTATAACAACTAAACTCAAGTATTTCTCACTATATTCTAGTCCTATTGACTTATACATAAAAATTACTTCTAATAACTTCAGTCCATTCTTCTTATGGCTTAAGGTCTTCCTGAACTTTTGTCATTGTTTTGAGAGTGTACAAGACATTATGAGATTTGGTGCTTTAGACTTCCGCACTGCCAATATGCTCTTAGTCTTTGCCAACAGTCTTTTTTTTTGACATGGCTCGGTTTGTGACAATATGCACAAACTTCCTTAGGTTGTGCCTTGACATTCTCTTGCTTATTGGTCTTCTTGATCTTTTTACTTTTCTTATTCCGCTTCACCATCTTTTTATCAGTTGTTTCTCTTTTATTGGAGGGAACTATCCTTTTCCGTATAGATATTGTAATACTCACTATTTCTTGGAGATTTGTACTTCTCAAAATTTAATACAGTTTCATTTTTCATTGATTACCAACTGGAACTACTCGCTCCAAAGACTGAGCAAAGTTGTTCATGGCATCTCTCTCCAACGTGTTTCTTCTCCTACCATGTTGGGTTGAGCAAATGAATTTAAATTTGGTTAATCAATCATGTAATTTAAATCTCAGCTTTTCTAATTCATATTATTAATACAACTATTATTGTGTGCACCTAGTTACTTGATACATTAACCTTCATGATTAAATTATTCATCTTAGTGGTATAATAATTTAGAATCTAAAAAAAATGGGAAAGTCAATGGAAGAATACATCACGAGGACAGTCATGAAATCTATATGATCGATTGAACCATTCATTTACTAATTCTTATTTAGAGTTGGAGATATTAACATATCAATGTAAAAGTCATATTAATGTAAAATAAGGAATTAGCAGGTTTGACTTTTCCTTCAGTAGGAGAGGGATCCCTTGGAGAAGTCATATGTGTGTTTATCATTTTTCACTGGACCTTGGATTCTTAGCATTCTACTAGGTTTATTTGAATTATGAGACTTTCATGTAGGCCAAATTGTGAGAAATTAGAAAGACGTTATTTTGATGGAATCGCCAAAATCGCGTTTTTCTTCTTCGGTGGGAGAGTTGACTTTTTATTGGTAAGAAATATGATTTTTCTGACATTTTTATTGGATTCAAATGGGGGGTACTTCCTTATTTACATGTAATATCTTAAGTAAATGAAACATCAAATTATAACATTTACTTCTGACTGAAGAAGGATCAGTTCATCACAGACTGGTGCCTGTCGACAGCTAGGAAGTGGCTGTCGACAGATAGCAACAGACAGAGCTTGGTTTGCTGGTTCTGATACTACCTGTCGATAGCTATAAGTTGGTTGTCGACGGATAGCCACAGTTCCAGTTAATTGGAGTTCTGGAAGACTGGGCTTGTCGACAGCTATGAGCTGCCTGTTGACAGCCACCAGTTCTTCTCCCATAAGTGACTTTGTATTCACTTTAAAGACTCTAACCATGAAACCTATGAATCAAGGCATGAATTATTCCAAATGTAAGAACTTAATTGTAATCTCCACATTTGATCTAATTTCTAAACAAGCAAGATTAAACTTGATGTTACAATCCATACTTGTCTAGCTAGAAACTAAGCATGATGTAGTGCTGAATGTATAGCCATGTTAACCATGGTTTGATGTGAATTAACTACATTGTTTCATTTGATTTGATCATAGTCTTGGCCTCTTAAGTTTTATTTGATCAATACCTATTCACCAATCTCTATAAATTCATTCTATATACAAGATAATCTATATCTAAATTTTACTTATCTAGCTTAACCTCAGGCTTTCTACCCATCCTCACAGGTCACTATAGGATGTTGAAGACCAATAACTCCATAGTATTTGGATCCTCAACCAATTTTCTTTGATACCACCTCTGTAACACCCTCCTCCGACCGCACACACACATATGCATATTACATATCACATAGTTCTTGATCGGAAGAGGGGTTACACTAACAAACTTCGTTATGGGCTGACAAATTTGTGTAGTGCCCAAGACTAGCAAACTATTACACAAAGGCATTTTTGGAAGTATTGTATCTCAACAAAGTAACTAAGTATTAACACTCATTATTTACATAAAGCCAAACTTTCTCTTCTAGACCTTTAATAGTACAACAAAATCTCTATAGAGTCACTAAAACTATGCTCTTCTACTTCTTCTTCTTCATCACCAATAGAGTTGTGAATAATCTGTAGCTGAGATTGCACTTTCCTTCAATCTGAAAGGGGGTGGAGGAAACAAAGGCATGAGTCGAAGGGACTCAGTAGGTGATAGTAAGCGTAAAGATAGGAATTTCAATTACAGAACTAAGTGAGTATTCAGAAGGTGCATATATGGATCAAACATATTCGCTCATGAACTTCATACTTAACATAAACATATAGCCCAAGTTGGTTTCATAACGGGCTCAAACGAATCTCAGAACAAAAGTCATATTTGTCTTTCAAAATTCAGATCATAATTTGAATTGGAAACGAATTCGACATGCATCACTGCTCTCAAGAGGTTACTAAATAGACGTAAATACATACTCAGTGCCTAGGCGATCACAGCACCTTGGATCTTGTTCATTGCGCAAGAACGGAGTTTATTACCCACCATCGTCAGTCCATTGACTTGGATTTACCTACAAACTGTTGCCCACAGCAGATCACAAGTGACTGGTGCTACCACAAGTGATCCTAAGCCCCTCTTTTGAAGAGAGCACTGTCTTCATATCATAAATTTCTTTTCATGAGCATAACAGAAATTGGAAGACCAAAGGTAGTTTTGATTGAGAATTAATACAGATATCTTGGTGACAAAGTTGCTCGGAGTTCAATAATATAAGAAAGACAATTGGTTGAGACAGGGTTATGATTCGAAGCCAATAACTTCGAAAGATTGAAATCACATAAGAACCCAAGAAGATGAAGATCCACAATTGTCATCACAAGTTATTCACATCTCATAAGGTGTTCAAACATATGAACTCTCAGGACATCAGGTTATATGACTCAGTTACCGAATACTAGAGAATAGACTCAATCCGAGTACTACTCGTAATTGACAATGTTAAGAATAATTCAAGGGAGGTTAAGGTACATAATGTGGGTAAAAGTTGCTGTAATATGACAGTAAATACCAATGTAAATAAGTGGGTAACTTGCTAGGCTTTTAGGATGAACTTTTAGCAAGGATTCATACATGAACGAGTGCTGAAATTCGAATCAGAACTGTAGTTATCGACAACCAGGAAGGGGTTGTCGACAGATAGCAGCAGACAGAGCAAGGTTTTTACCGGTTCTATGGGTATCTGTCGACAACTAGGGCCGACTGTCGACAACTAGCCACAGTCCAGAAATCTGAAGTTCTGGAAGACTTGCGCCTGTCGACAGCTATGGGCTGGCTGTCGACAGATGGCAGCAGTCCTTCCAGAAATGACTTTAAATCCATCCTAAACACCCTAATTATAGAAATTATAAACCAAGGCATGATTTATATCAAATAGAAGAGTCTAATTGTAGTTCTCACAGTGGTTTATAAGCTAAACAAGCAAGATGAAACAGGAGGTTTTCAAACCGTACTTGTCTAGCTAGAAGCTAACATGACATAGCACTGAAAGTATGGCCCTTATATCAAGGATTAGATGGAAAGATCCCCACAAAATAAACATTAACACTCAAGGAATTTAAGGCTCCAAATCAAAGTTGAGGTACAAACATCTAAATGGAAAGTAATCACAATGTTCTAAAGATATGGTGACTTCTAGCAACACTCTATAACCGGTACAAAGATCAAGGGTGGAAGAAGAAGATAGAAAATAGTCTTTAGAGTGGAACAAGGTTGTTCTTCTCCCATTAAGAATGTGTTTACCAAAACGGAAAGAAAAACAGAATAGCTTCAGGTATATCTTCTTGTATGCTTATCAAGAGGATTTTCTTATCATGTGGGGAGGACAGAACTGAATTAGAGGGAAATGAATCCTACAAACATACATACTAAAACATGATTACAAGAGATGAACTAATAATTCTTAAGATGGCTTACAAGGTTGGAAACCAAGTATATATGTGGACATGAACCTTTAGCAAAGGTAGGAGACAAAGATTGAGAAACGAAAAGGAAATCCTACTGACACACATGCTGAAACCCGATTTTAAAGGATGGATACACAGTTCAAAAGAGGATTAACAAATTTAAAGGCAAGTATATAGATGATCATGAACTCTTTGGCAAAGGTCGGAGATAAGGACTGAGAAAAGAAGAGAGGAACCTACTTGACTTGAAAAAGAACTGAAGATTCTTCTTCTCCTCCTCGTAGAACTAGTTTCAGGGTAAAGAAGAACAAATGAAACTGTAGGAATGGAAGCTTCAGCCGATGCAGTTGAAGGAGTGGTGATTCAAAAGAAGAAGAAGCAGAAACAGCTTCGGCAAGCAGCAACAGCTCTCACAGCAGCAGTTTCCCCATAGCTACAAGAGCTAAAGCACACCCACAACAATATGCTAGCAAGTGCAACGGCAGAAACAACAAAAAGGGAGGAATAGGAGCAAGTGCAAGTAGGAGCAGCAAGAGTAGAGGTGGAAAAATCCTCACGAAGAGTCGAAGGAGAGATTTATAATCCTCAGCTGCTCAGGTATGAACGGCACGTCGGCTGTACAGGTGCGTCCATGAGACTTCATACATCTATACAATAGCCACGTTCACCATGGTCTCACACCCCTCCTACACGTACCTAGACATGTGTAGGCTTTATACATTAGTTTGAATGGGTCTTACGTAGGCATAATACGTAAGCAAGATAAATCCAAAGAAAATAGTTACCGTAAATGGTTGATAATTCAACTGACCCATTTATCCCTAAATTTTTATACCCAAATGGTGTCCATTAATGTTGAAATTTCAACCATAGACTAATAGGAAGGTTTTACAAATTATGCTGATTTTAGTTTAATTTTTAGAATTTATTTTCCACTGGGTGAAAAATCACCCAGAAAATAGTCGTGTCGACTTAATCTCAAAATCCGCACGTCAAAAAGTCCAGATATTTACATATTTGATATCACCACGTTTTTCTAAGAATTATGGTATTCTCATATTTCATTTTTGTTACAGAATTTCAGTGTCGCCCTATCGGAGCGCGCACCTCTAAGTACGTTACTAGAATAACATTTACTAATATAAATTAATCCTAAATTAGAGTTAATTACATCTCATGATAGTGGTTATATTTAACAATCCAATTATTCATAGTTTTCTAGTAAATAGAATTTTCGTGGTGTTACATATCTTCTGGGTGTTTCTTTGAGTCATCGTACTCAAAGGGTTTGGAGTCGTCGTGCTACAGTTTGTACGTACTTGAGTTAGTGGTACCTCCGTCGTGGGGAGGTGGACGTAGCAGACACAATCTGTATTCTCCGAACCACCTTAAAATCCTCTGTGCATAGTGGTTTTCTTGTGGTTTGTTGCCTCGTTTCACTCTCTATCCACACACCACTCATTGATCTAATTGAATTGTGTGTGTCACTTGTTTTAATTCCGCTTCCATACACACACATTCTTAATTAATACTGATTCAGTCACCTTTCTGATCCCAACAACTGGTATCAAAGCTGGTCAGAATCTATACTTTGAGGTGTTCTGTTGAATCATCTGTGTTTCTGGTTTTGATTTACTCAATTACTTGCTTAATTTGTGCTGCTAGTTTCATCTGATTGTCTTGATCATGGATTCCAGAGGTTTCGTTGCAGAAGGTCCTTCAATCAATAGACTTCCATTTTTTTGATGGTACTGATTACCCTTACTAGAAGAACATAATGATGGTATTTCTTCGAGCACAGAACTATGAAGTCTGGAGGATTGTTGAGAAAGGACCAGTAGAAATCATTGGGAATGAAGATACATGGACAAGGGAGCAGATCAGAAAGGCTACCCTGAACTACAGCGCCATGAACATGTTGCAATGTGTCATCCATCCAAAGGAGTACTCTAGAATTTCTATGTGTAAGTTTGCTAAGGAGCTGTGGGATAAATTAGAATTTTTATATGAGGGCACATCTCAATTTAGGGAAACTAAAGCAAACATGTTGGTTTCTGATTATGAACTGTTTGTCATGAAATCTGATGAAACCATATCTAAGATGTTTGCTAGGTTTATGGTCATCATCAATGGACTTAGATCTTTGGGTAAGGAATACTCAAATGAAGATTTGGTAAGGAAGATTTTGCGTTCTTTATCTCCTGTGTGGCACACTAAAGCTATAGTCATTGAGGACTCAAAAGATTTATCCAAGATAACATTGGATGAACTCATTGGATCCTTAATGACTTATGAGCTAAATCTTAAGAGATCTGAAGAACATATGTTGAAAACAAAACCTATTGCTCTTAAAACTTCTTCAAACAGTAAAGGAAAATCTAAAGAGATTTTTGAATCTGAAAAATCTAAATCTAAGGATGATAACCTTGCATTGATTACTAGACAATTTAGGGCATTTTTGAAATCCAACAAGAAGAACTTTGGTAATAAGCAAAATGTCATGACTGGTAAAAAGAAACACTCCTTCTCACATGTTGATCACAAGAAAATGATGAACTTCCTGTGTGTTACAGGTGTAACAAATCTGAACACATGAAGGCTGAATGTCTAAAGAATAAGAAGGATAAGCTCAACAGACACAAGAAGGAGTTTCACATAAAGAAGAATAAGGTCATGGTAGCTACATGGTCAGATGAGGATCAAAGCTCAGATAGCAATGAAGAATCCTCTAATTTAGAAGAAAATGAAGTCTGCTTCATGGCTGGAAGCAGTGAAGAATAGGTAGATATCTCTTTTGAACTATTTACCATTGAAGATTGGCAAGAAGCATATGGTAATTTAGTTGAAAATCTTTCTGAAGTAAGAAAAGAAAATAAATATTTGAAAAGAAAAACTGACAACATTCTTCATGACACATCATCATCTGGAAAAATTTCTGAATTGGAAACTCAAATTTCAGACCAAATCAAAGAAAATGATGAGTTGTTAATTTTTGTTGATGATCTGAAATTAAGGATTAAAAAATTAAACAAAGAAATCATTAATTCTGTCAAAAAAATTAAAGACAGCCAAAAGGAAAATCAAGAAGGATTGATTCAAATTGGAAAACTTAATCATTGCCTTAAAGAAAAAGAAGAGATCATCAAGAACTTCATACATGGCAAATAAAATCTGAATGCTCTACTGGGAATGAAGATGAATTCAAATAAACATGGTTTAGGTTTTGAACCACAAAATTCAAAGAAAACTGAATCATCTGAAAAGAAAACAAGATCATCAAAAATCCCTCTAATAAAATTTGTCAAGGTAGGTTTATCTAAAAACAAAGGTAAAATGCAAAAATAAAAAGAACCTGTGAGGTCGACACACACACTGCCTAGGTCGACCTATCCCATTCATACAAACAGAAAATCTGCATCTAAAAATTCTTATAAAAATCATAAAAAATTTAAAGACATAAAGAATCATTTTTCTCATGGAAATTGGAATGTTTACACATCATAAAATTCAAGGTGGAATAATCTTTAGAACCAACGGTACAATGGTCACCAATGGTTCAATCCTTCCTTTTATCACTCACATTTTTGCTGCTTATCAACAGCATTTCATGGCAAGATTTTCACAGTGGAATAAACCAGCAAAGAGGTATAATTTTTAGAAATTTGAAAAATAAAAATTTGAATCTTCTGTTCCGAAGAACACTGTGAAGAAAAATGCTCAAATATGGGTTAGAAAGGATTTGATTTCTCTTCTGACTCAAGATGTTGGTACCAATCACATCTGGGTACCAAAAACTTTTTTTGTCTAATTTGTTGTGTGCAGGAAAGTCGTGCATCCAATTCAAACATCTGGATTCTTGACAGTGGATGCTCACGACACATGACAGGAGACAGAAATAAATTTTCTTGCTTGTTTCAAAAGGAAGGTGGATCAGTCACCTTCGGAGGTAAGAATAATGGACAGTTCTCCAGCCCAGCTGTCCCTCCTCCTGGTGGCCCTCTTCTTCTGTGGGGGGGGGGGGGGGGGACCTCCCCCCACCACCCCTCTTGTTGTTTCACCTTGCTGCGTTGCTGGGGAGTGTTGGCCTACACTCGAGTCTGCTCCTGGTGCGACCTGCTACAGTGGAGCACAGCGTGGCTCTTCACAAGGTGGTGAACCGGCTGCTGCTTGCACCCCTGCTCCAGATGGCGTCCCTGCCCCTGCAGCTGCTGGGCGTGAGCATCGTCCAGTTGGCGGGTCCCCTTCCTTCGCCCAGGTTCTTCTTCACTCCCTCAAACCCTCGATCACCCCCATCCCTGTCCACCCTCCAGCATGCACAGACGCTGGGGAACCAGCGGCCTTCTTCACCATGGAGGAAGTACACCTATCTTGCAAACCCCTTCAGACAGCGGTTATAGCCAGAACTCCTTGGGGCCAGCCCTCTTTCCCTAAGATCAGAGCTCATCTTGTGCAAAGATTCAAATTTCTGCAAGATTTTGTGATCAGTGCACTAGACAACCGCCACCTCCTCATCAGATTTCAGAGCAGTGATGACTTCCTCCAGGTTCTGCTGAAGGAGGCCATGTATGTACAGGGGAGGCCATTCAGATTTTTCAGATGGACACTTGATTTCTGCTCAGATACAGACTCGCCGGTTGTTCCCATCTGGTTGGAGCTCCCTCAACTCCCGGCAAACTTCTTTACTGAACCTATGATCGCTCCATAGCTGGGAGCATAGGCCTTGTTCTTCATGTGGTCAAGAACACCCTGAGCATGGCACGTACACAAGGTGCTCGAGTCAATGTCTAACTCGATATTTCCAAGAAGTTCCCTGAGCGCATCTGGGTTGGCTATGGATCCAAGGGCTTCTGGCAATCTATTGTATATCCGGACCCTCCCCTCTACTGTTCTTCATGCAGACGCCTGGGTCATCCACCATCAAAGTGTAAGAAAAATTTTGCTATTTCAAACCAGGAGCCTAATGGCCCTGCCCCAAACAACCCCCCACCTGCTACAAACTGTGGTATGAACATGAATGGTGCTGGATTGGGACAGGTTGAGAAGCAGATCTGGAGCCTAGTTCTTACCAGTGGTGATGCTTCGGAAACCTTTGGTAATCAGCATGGCCAACCGCCAGTAGTGGGAGATGCACCTAACACTGCACAACAACTATTCGATGTTATGCCCACTCAGCAGTCTCCTTCAGATATGGTGATTGACTCCTTCCCAGAAGGCCATGGAAATGTTCCACAGCCCTCCAACTTGACTTCCTTGAACCTTGCTGTGCCATCCCAGGGTGCTGATGCACCAACAGCTCTTGTCATAGAAGATGGCCCTGCCATGGCACCACCCAGGGCCCTAGCTGAGCTTGAGGTTGCTCCCCAAGCACCTCATGTAGTAGAACCGGTGACTAATGCTCCCACAGTCGGACTGCTTCAGCAGGACCACCAGTCAGCAACCTGTGCAGTAAAAATGCTCGACGATATGTCTCTTCAACACCCAGCAGAACAAGCAAGAACCGCCCTTTCTATTTCTACCCCGATGCTTTCAGGTGGTGCAGCAGTAAGCGCCAGCTTAACAGCAAGAGCTAGTTCTGCCACCTTGTCTCTTGGAGACACAGTAGTGAGTGCCTCCCTCCTAGAGGGCTCTACAATTTCTGATGGGGATGAAAACACGTCGAAGCCACATTCACCCCATGCTTTAAATGCTGCTGCCCCTGCTTGGAGGCCAACTTCTCCTAGCCTCCAGCTTGAACACAATGCAGATCTGCTTCTTGATGACCCCGACCAGTTCACCCATTTTCTGACAGGCTCTTCAGCTGAGGCCACACTGTCCTCCCTTGAGGTAAAGCACACTACACCATTTGACACCCCCCCCCCCTGGAGTGGCTGCCTCACAGTCCCCAACAACGCCTCGGATGTCCTTCACCGATGCACTCCAAAAAAAGACTAAAAAAGGCGATATCCGCATGATGACAAACAAGCCTTCGCCCCCGTGTTTCCCATCTGCAGCTTCCTCAATGGCAGCACCCATCTTGCCATCTCAACACCAGGAAGGAAGATCCGAAGGCCACGTGATCAGCCTCCCCGTGCAATACAACATTAGAAGCATCCTCGGCATCGAGGCGGAGGACGTGGACCTGCTAACTCTGCACAATAGTTGGGCAGGCCGAACTCGCAGCACCTCATTTTCAAGCATAGATTCCGATGGGGAATATGAGGATTTCTCTGACTGATGCACCATGTACTTTTGACCCCTCTGCGTAGGGTGTCTTTAGCTTGTGCCCCCGTAGCCTATGTACTCCTTTCCTTTCTCCTTATGCTTTCACATATATAGAAAACCGTCTAGTTGATCACGACATCAGAGGCCACTCCTTTGTCGTATCAACCTAGATATCAACTTTTATTCAAATAATAATAATAATAATAATTGGCAAAGGAAATATTGGTAAGTCTTGCATAACCTTGAGTGATGATGTTTGGTTAGTTGAATTACAACTTGCTTAGCATTAGTCAATTGTGTGACAATGGTCACAAAATTCTTTTTGAATCTGATTCATGCAAAATAATTGATTCCTCTTCTGAGAAAATCAAATTGATTGGAAAAAGAGAAAATAATGTTTACATGATAGATTTGAGTGACAATTCTTCTACAAATGTTTGTTTGATTGCAAATAAAAATGACATTGCTTGGTTGTGGCACAAAAGACTAGGTCATGCAAGTTTTTCAACAATAAGCAAACTCATAAGAATGAATCTTGTAAAAGGTCTTTCTGAATCTTTCCCAATCATTGACAATCTAGTTTGTGGGATATGTGCTCAAGGAAAACAAACAAGAAAATCTTTTAAAGTATTCAATGATGTACTTACATCTAAACCACTTGAGTTACTTCTTATGGATCTTTTTGGTCCAACCAGAACTCAAAGTCTCAGTGGTAATAGATATGGATTTGTAATCACTGATGACGTTACAAGATACACTTGGGTTTTATTCTTATCCCATAAAAGTGATGCTTGTTCAGAATTCAGGAAACTTTACAATTCTGTCTTAGTGGGTTTGTCTTTCAAATTAAAGTCCATTTTAACAGATCATGGGGGTGAGTTTGAAAATAAATCTTTTTATGATCTATGTATTCATCTAAACATACTCCATAAGTTTTCTTCCCCTAGAACTCCAGAACAAAATGGGGTTGTAGAAAGGAAAAACAAAACACTTGTGGAAATGGCTAGAACGATGCTCTTAGAAAGTAAGCTTTCTAAATATTTTTAGGTTGAAGCTGTAAATACAGCTAATTTCATTTTGAATAGAGTATTGTTAAGACCAAAGATCAGAAAAACCCCCTATGAATTGTTAAAAAATAAAAAGCCCAATGTGTCATACTTCAAAATCTTTGGTTGCAAATGTTTTGTTCATAATAATAACGAAGAAAATCTTGATAAATTTGATGATAAGAGTTTTGAATCTATCTTTTTAGGATACTCTAAAATTTCAAGAGCTTATAGAGTTTATATTATGAAAAATAAGACTGTGGAAGAATCTCCACATGTCATTTTTGATGAAAATTTCATAAAGGCTGACATTCCTAATTTTTGCAGAACTCAAATGTGTTATGATGAAGATGATTTTCTTGAACATCCATCCACAAATCTTGAAGAGAAGGAAGTGCCAAATGCGCATGAGGTTACCGAAATACCAACTTCAAGAGATTCAGGTAATCATGTTCCTGAAGTTCATACAAGTACTGAGGTAATTTCTGAACCCAGATTCTTAAGAGGCCATCCTCTTGAAAGCATTATTGGTAATTTGGAAGATGGAATTAGAACCAGATCATATTTTCATTCTGTAATAGATGAAGATTCATTGGCATTACTTTCCCCAATTGAGCCCAAAAATATTAATGAAGCTTTATCTTATGAAAACTGGATAAAATGCTATGCATGAAGAGCTTCATCAATTTGAAAGAAATCAACTTTGAGATTTAGTACAAAAACCCTCAGATCTAACAACAGTCATTGGAACAAGATAGATTTTCAGAAGTAAATTGAATGAATCTGGTCAAATTGTTCGAAATAAAGCAAACTTGTTGCTCATGGATACAACCAAGAATTTGGTATTGATTTTGAAGAGTCTTATGCCCCTGTAGCAAGACTTGAAGTAGTTTGAATATCTCTTGCTTTTGTTGCCTCCTTGAAATTCAAAGTTTTTCAAATGGATGTAAAGAGTGTATTTTTGAATGGTTACATAAAAGAAAATGTTTTTGTTAAACAACCCCCTAGGTTTGAAAATGAAAAATTTGTTGATCATGTCTTTAAGCTTAATAAGGCTCTGTATGGTCTCAAACAAGCTCCAAGAGCTTGGTATGATCGATTGAGCTCATTTCTTGTAAATAAAGATTACATTAGAGGAAAAATTGATCAAACTTTGTTTACAAAAACTGTAAATGACCATTTCATTGTTGTTCAAACCTATGTAGATGATATCATTTTCGGTTCAACAAATAATGATCTGTGCAATGAGTTTTCCCATCTTATGCTATCTGAATTTGAGATGAGTTTAATGGGTGAACTTACATTCTTTTTAGGTCTGCAAGTGCATCAAAATTCTGAAGAAATCTTTTTGAGTCAAATAAAATATGTTAAGGAGTTACTCAAAAGATTTGATTTTCAACACATCAAGCCATCCAGCACACCAATGGCTACAAGTGTAAGACTTGAAATTGATGCTTCTGGTAAGTTTGTGAATGTCAAAACCAATAGAGGTATGATTGGCTCTCTTCTTTATTTGACTACTTCTAGACCAGACATTCAATTCAGTGTATGCATGTGCACCAGATTTCAAGCTAATCCTAAAGATAGTCACATGACTGTTGTCAAAAGATTCTTTAAATATCTTAGTCATTCATGTGATCTGGGGCTTTGGTATCCTGCTAGATGTAAATTGAATTTGATTGCATATAGTAATGTTGATTATGCCGGGTGCAAACTTGACAGGAAAAGTACTAGTGGGTTGTGTTTATATCTAGGTGGTTGTCTTATTTCTTAGGCTTCCAAAAAGCAACATTTTGTAGCTCTTTCTACTGCAGAAGTTGAGTATGTTGCCGTTGGTAGTTGTGGAACCCATGTTCTTTGGGTCAAACATCAACTCCTAGATTATAATCACACATTAGGATGCATTCCAATTCTTTGTGATAACACCAGTGCTATAAATTTGTCCAAAAATTCTATTCTGCACTCCCGCACAAAGCACATTGATATCCGACATCATTTCCTTTGAGATGAAGTTTCAAAGAACTCTTTTGAACTCTACTTCATTGACACAAATAAATAAGTTACAGATATTTTCACTAAGCCTCTTTCAGAAAACAGATTTTCATTGTTAAGGAGAGAGCTTGGTTTGTGTAAACTTCCACATCTTTGATATCTTCCATCTATCTTCTTTGCAAATAAAATTTTTGTCTTCTTGAAAATAAATTCCTACTTCTCACATTGCAATGGTATTCTTGGTATATCAAATAGTCATTTAAAGAAAGGCAAGTGAGGCATGTCTGGACACTTTCACTATGCGTGAGTATATGTCTCCACCAACTATCAAGAGTCATTCATGCAATTATTGAGGGGGAGTCATTGTCACTTCTTCATTCATTTCTCTTGAACATAGTTGTCTATATGGAACCCCAATTATCAGAATTTTTGAGTCTTTGTGCTATTTTCATGTGAGAGATTTAAGTCATTGAAACTAAACTCATTGTGCATTCAGTTTAATTTCAAAGATTCACTTTCATATCAAGGTTGTGCAATCTTAATACTAAATGTCTTTAAAATGATTTGCAAACCACTTGTAGGCACATGAGTGGCATTACTATTTAACATGTGTCAGTTTAAGCTTCATTTTTACGACATGTTAAGAATAATATCTCTACATTCGTAGCCATGAATTTTCTGGTCTAAGCAAGAATAATCTTGCGGATCATTACAAGTAAATTAATAAACAACTATCTGTAAAGATACAAACAAAGCAATGCAAATTCTTGAACCACTGAGTATCTGGGAAATTTCACCTAAAAAGTGATTTGTTTCGCGTCAAAAAGTGGAAATCAAAATTTTCAACTCTGTATAAGATAATGAAAGTTAAACCACTGAGTAATCATAAAGTCTTGCATCTGATCAATGTGATCTCTTGCACTGAAAAGTGAGATTTAACTAATTTATTCTTGTATTCTTTCCCAGCTAAAAATGAAAGAAAATTCAAATTGACAGGATAGAAAAGCTTAAGACCTTACTAAGTTCATGCTTACTGAGTTTAGAATTATTATTCTACATTGTGTTACATTTAAAGCTTCTAACTTCCTTGTTGAATACTTCTGTTCACTCACATAAGTCACTTTCATTCACATTTACATCATTATTTTAACTACATTCAGATCATTATAATGTGCTATACTTTGTGTTGAGTGTGTCCTTGTGATTAAACTTTGATGCACAATCACCAAACATAATAATTTCTCTCATATGTCCATATCACTTTGCCTCATTTATTTTGCTCATTCCTGAACATCTCTTTTCACCACTTCATTTCCTAAACTCCTTCCATTTACTTTTTTCTTCTCTATCTTTTCTATACTGTCAAAAAGGGGGAGAGAATGCAGAGAGTTAAAAGGGGGGAAATTGGCATGTTGGGGTAATTGGTATGATGAGGGAGAAATTGCAGACAGGGGAGAATGTGTTCTTATGAACAGTTGGGAGAATTAGTATGAAAAGACCAAGTTTGTGCATTTATTTTGTCATCATAAAAAATGGGGAGAATGTTGTGTTGAGTGTGTATTGGATTTTCTTAGTGATGATCTTTCAATGATGACTAATGAACATCACTCATACTTTGATTTTATATATTGAACATATTGTACATATTGAATATATTACAATAATGCTCAAACAACATGTTCTTGATACTTAATATCTCATATCCTATTGTTTATGACATGTTTTGATGGTCTACTCTTTATTTATATAGGTTTATAGAGTTTTTGTAAAAGCAGGTCGACTCTAGTTGACAGACAGGTCGACTCTACAAGACTGCCTAGCAAACTCCTGAAGAAAAAGTCACAGTAGTGTCGACTCCATTTGACAGACAGGTCGACACACATAATCTGCTCAACAAGTTTCTGAAGAGAAATTGGTCAGTAGTGTCGACTCTAATTGGAGATGAGGTCTACACTAGCATCCATCCAGTGAATTAGTTTTGGAGGAATTCACGGGAGGTCAACTCTGCCTATTGATCAGGTCGACTCTACCTATTGATCAGGTCGACACTAGTGGTATGTCAGGTCGACACTAGTGTTCTGTCAGTGAGATGCTTTTAGGGATTGGTCAGTAGTGTCGACTCTCTTGGAGACTAGAGTCGACTCACTTTTGTATACAACCCAGAATCGCATAGAGCGTCATATCCAACGGCTGTGATCTCTTTCTGAGAACTTTATAGGAGATTCCATAATTACCAAAATGCCATCTCATCCAAGTGGCAATATGGTAAAGTACCTTTTGGACACGTGGTAGCCCAGGGTGCAGTCTAGGTTCTGTGCACATCCTCTTCACGTATATGGACTACGTAGTGGCTATATAAGCCTTGATCTCATCTGTAGCAAAGGATAAGAAAAGAAGAGAAAAGAGCAAAGTGGGAAAAAGCCATCTAAGTCTAGAAGGGGAGCAGAGCAGCGCTGCCAGAAAGAAGAAGGAGAAGAAGAGGAGGAGTTTATGATAGAAGGAGTTCTGGCTAATGAAGATAGATCTAAAAAGCTTGAGAATCTCTCAGAGTCTGTAATTCATCCAGTTGACACTTTCTTTGTGTGTGATCTGTGTATGCGTTCTACATAGATCATCTAATTATGTTTGTTCTTTTTCATCATTGTATTGAGATAGATCATGCTAGAGGATCTACTCTCTAATTGAGCTTGTTCTAGCAGAACTTGGACCCATCATGGTCCAAAGGTTTTTGAGCACAGTGTGCTCAGGGTTTGGAGTCATAGTGCTCTGGTTTGGAGCCGTATTGCTCTAGTGTTTGAGTCGTCATTCGCAATTGCTTGTGAGTCGTTGAACTCACAAGTGCTCTGTGGAGTAGGTCGTCGTGCCTCTCTCCTGGGTGTTTCTTTGAGTCGTCGTACTCTAAGGGTTTGGAGTCGCCGTGCTCCAGTTTGAACGTACTTGAGTTAGTGGTTCCTCTGTCATGGGGAGGTGGACATAGGAGACACAAGTTGTGTTCTCCGAACCACCTTAAAATCCTCTGTGCATAGTGGTTTGCTTGTGGTTTGTTGCCTTGTCTCACTCTCTATCCACACACCACTCCTTGATCTAATTGAATTGTGTGTGTCACTTGTTTTAATTCCGTTGCCATACACACACATTCTTAATTAATACTGATTCAGCCACCTTTCCGATCCCAACACTGTCATCTGTGTGGTCCCTGACTTTCTTATCAAAATCTTTGTATGCTTCCTTAGAAAGTGGAAGAAACCCTCTGCTTACTTCCCAATCAGTATCATATATACTTTCTCTTGATTCATTTCAAAATTAGACTGTGATCATAAATTACTCTTCTCTCACTAGTCTCCTACATTTGACTCTTTTTCTTTTGAGATTGGTTTGAACTCAGGGGGAGCCTTGGATTAAGGGGGGGCATTCATTACTATTTTTCCATCTCCTGATTTCTTAACCCCTCATACTTTCATTTCTCATTGATCATGATTAGTTTCTTACTTCTTCTTTTTGGTTATTGACAAAAAGGGGGAGAAATACTACTCTGAAATACATACCATTTAGCATCACCTTAGTTCATATTTGTTATCATACATTTACATTGCTCAAATGTGTTTTTAGAAAGGTCAATATTTTAGTTAATTTTTTGAGTTTTGTTATCACCAAAAAGGGGATATTGTTGACTCTTTTTATCTCCATAACTTCATATTTTGGTGATAACAAAAAACTTAAAATTGCATGTCTTTAAGAATGACTATACCCTATATCCTCATATCTAATGTACTCATCTGTTCAATCGCATCTTCATTCTCATCACTAGTATCGACACACTCTTATCCTATCATTCTTGTTAATTTACGTTCTTCTTATTCGTAATGATCTTAATGACAATGTGCCTTAATATCTATTTTTCATTAAGTCTGTCACAAGATAAATACGATTCCAAAGATCATCATTGTAAGTATTCTAAAAGCTCAAGTTAATTCCATATTATTTTCTTCAGAGAATTTTTTTTAAGTCCACTTTGATTGAAGAAGAAATCCTTGATCAGTCAAAGTCAACAGTAGAACTTTCACTTCATCATGCATGATTTTTTTTCCGATCAGTCGAAGTTCCACTTCGTCATATCCGAAGTTTCACTTCATCATATATGAAGTCATATACGAAGTACCACTTCGACTGACAATGTTATTTTCAATTCCAGCCGAAGTCCCACTTCGACCGACTGCTTGATATTCTTAGCAGTCGAAGTTCATATTTTGATCAGTTGAAGTTTCATATCGATTAATGTTGACTCATATCGATTGATGTTGTTTCATACGTTGGTTTACAATGTGTATGATGATGATTGTGCTTAAATGTTTTTGATGATTGACATAATTGATGTTGCAAACATGATCAAGACATGAAAGATATGATCAAATGAAAAATGACTTTATAACCATCTATGTATTCATGATATCTCACTTGGAATGTCTTTCATGTAGGAGTGAATGAACACACAAGACAAGCAAAAAACTCCAAGTGCAAAAGATTGGAAATACACATCAAGTGTTCACCTGTCGACAGCCAAGAAGCCATGTGTCGACAGATAGATAAGACAGCAACAAACAAGCTTCTGGAAGCAAATAAAAAGCAGTAGTTGTCGAGAGACAAAGTGCACCTGTCGACAGATCAGGCTTGCCTGTCGACAGCCAGAGGTCGCTTGTCGACAGCCCAGGATTCCAGTGACCAACATGGTTTTGGAAGCCAGTTTCCAGCAGTACCTTTCGACAGCCATAGTGTACCTGTCGACAGCCGTAGGATTAGTTGCAACATGTGATTGACATGTGATCTGTATTAGGGTGTTCCCTTCTGACACGACTCTCCAAACTTGAAGACCACTATATATAGATCATATGGAGTTATTTTCGTAGAGAGAAGCCTCCACACCAAAACCTTAAGCAAAGATCAAGAAGAAGGCTTTCCCTACTCTACTCTGCTTCAACTCTCCTGTTTATTCCAAGAAGATCCATCTCGTGTGAGGAGTTAAAGCCAGTTTGTCCTCAATTCAAGCTTCATCTTCATCATCTAATCATCATCAATGTGAAGCTTGAAGTTCTTCTAGATGACCACATCGAGAAGTTCATCTTTGGATTTGATCTTCAACTCTGAACTTTTCTTTCTTTCTACTTTTCATTACTCTGTGTGTGTGGTAGTGGTTTGAGTGTTCCTTGTGCTTGATCCATGTATGTGTGGCTATTCTGAGTGTGTGTTTGCCTCAGACACCGTGTGTGTGTGTTGTAGGGTTGAACTTGCTTCATAAGCAATTTTTCGTGTGTGTGTGTGGACGGTGGACGTAGGATACACGAGTTGTGTACTCCGAACCACCATAAATCATCGTGTCCTGTGGTTTGCATGCTCTTACATTAGATGTATGGTAGGCACTATTATTTGTTCACACGCTTGGTAGATTGCTAATTTCCCAATCACAATCTGCACACACATCTAAGATCAAATTTGACTCACATCTGTTTAAGTTTTCATCAAGTTAGTGTTAACATCGAAAAGAAGGGTAAATTGGTTTTAATCAGTAGTAATCTATTCAACCCCCCTTCTAGATTACTACTTTAGGTGATTCTGTGCACCTTTCAATTGGTATCAGAGCTAGGTTTCTCTGATTTTACAGCTTTAATAGCTTGATCTCACGATCAGGAGAGATTCTGTTTAATGGAAACTAACAAGGGATTTATGGGTGAAGGACACTCAGTGTCTAGGCCTCCCTTCTTTGATGGCACTGACTACACATATTGGAAAAACCGTATGCAGGTCTTTCTAAGAGCTCAAGACTATGAGCTATGGAAGATCGTTAGCAAGGGTCCATATGAGCTGCCCGCTGACAAAGACACCTAGACAAGAGAACAGATCTGCAGAGGAACCTTGAACTGGAGCGCGTTGAACATAATGCAATGCGCCATGTGCTAGTTATAGGTGCCTTGCAAGCCAATTCACGTAAGTGATGGCACTTGTAATTATGTACAATATCTTTTGGTAATATTATAATGGTATTTTCTCACTGTATATTCCATGCGTATGTATACTGTGATGTCCATGGGTCTGTGCAATGGGAATTGGATCATGATGAGATCATGATAATGAGGCCGATCCTCTTTAAACACAGATCCTAAATATTCCTAGTCATAGGTTACTCAAGAAGGACATTGAGATGACCGGAAAGACCGGTGTGCCATATACCTGTCCATACGATGGAAGCAGCTGGTCTCATAGCTGCTTGTGTGGAGACACTAGGGATATGGTGCAAGTGCTTATTGGAGAATGAGTTCACTGAATGATCCGTTCTCGGAATGCTATATGGTTAATGATACCTGATTGTCAGATAGAGATTCCGTAGTCTCAGTTGTGTAACTGGTCCTTAGACTTGAGACACCAAAGATGTCTTGTTTGAGTACTCCATTCTTTGATACTGGATTTATAGGTCTGGATGTTCTAGGTCTAGTATAGCCAGTCATTGGGAATGGTAGCCAACCTTACGAAGGTAATTATGTGTAAATAAAGGATCATCCACTCTCGGTATCGTGAGAGGAATATCCCATATTGTCTTACTCAGGCAAATCCCTGGCCAGGGTCAATTGGATTTAGTGGGAAGGAGTTCTCCGGGAGAATCCGATAAGAGTTTGACTTTAACAGATTCCATATAGACCTGACAACACCATGCCTAATATATGGTCTCTGGGATAATAGATAGATGAGGGACTACAGGTACACGGTAACTGTGGGCAGACAAGTCCAATGGATTTGATCACTCGTATCGTCTGGGGATTATGGCATAGTGGCCTAGTAATCGATGAGTTGAGTGAATTATTATGGAGATAATAATTCACTAAGTCAGAAAGACTTCTAACGAGTACAACTCACGGCCAGCTCGATATTGGCCTAGAGGGTCACACACAAAAGGTGGATAACGGGATGAATAGAGGATTGGATAAAAGTTATCTAATAAGCCTTATTTAACCCATTATGGACCTATTGGGTAAGACCCAATAAGCCTTGATAAGGATCCATTAAGGGAGCATACTAGGATCATGCCACCTCACCCCTTCTAGAAGGAGGACACCTCATCATCATTAACCATCATTACATGGTGAGGTGTCCCTGCGAGGTGTTCCTTGTCATGATTACATGATGATGTGTCCTTGCAAGGTGTCCCTCTTGTCATCATGACATGGTGAGGTGTCCCTGCGAGGTGTCCCTTGTCATGATTACATGACAAGGTGTCCTTGCAAGGTGTCCCTCTTGTCATCATGACATGGGAGGTGTCCTTGCAAGGTGTCCCTCTTGTCATCATGACATGGTGAGGTGTCCCTGTGAGGTGTCCCTTGTCATCATGACATGATGAGGTGTCCCTGATGAGGTGTCCTTTAGGCTCTCTATAAATAGAAGGGGTTCTCTTTGAAGTTTATAGGCTAGAGCTTGTGAAGAGAAAACCACCTTCTTCATCCCCCCTTCCCAACTCTCCCTGCTGTGCTCTCCCTAAGCAAGAGGAGAACTAGGAGGGCCAAGCCCTCTTGTTGTTGCTGCTACTTGCTGCTGTTAGCTGTTGTGTGGCGTTGCACGACTAGGAGGAGTGGCACCACCGGTGTAGGAGGGGTCATCGTCATCGCCGATCATCCACTGTGTGGATACCGCTAGAGGGAGTCTCGCGAGAGCTCCTTCAAACAAGGACTAGTTCTGCGCTTCAGGGGATATACGATCTCCCCTAGGTGAGATTGTCTCACGCCTTATTTGTATGTATGTTTACATGCACCGTACATCATAGCCTGATCAAGTACATAGATGGAAATCAATTTTTTGTTTTACTTCCGCTGCGCATGTGATGCCCCAAGTCGATTTCCAGCAGTGGTATCAGAGCCAAGGTTAGGCTATGATGTTCGTGTTTTGATATTTTGATCGATTCAGATTGATTAAGAGTTAATCCATGTATTAGATTAAGAGTTAATCTAATAGTTTTATTAGTTAAAGTGTTTAATTAATTTCTAGTAGCTTATATATATCCATGTGATGTGTATATTGTGGGCGGATGATCATGGACCTATGTGTGGATGGTGATTCATTGGGGTCTGCGAGCCCCCTTCTCTTTCTCATTAAAATCGTTGTGTATTTCTACCTCTCCCAATGGTGTAATTCCCCTTGGTATGATCAAGGTTTCTTAATTTATTGAATGTACATTTTTGGGCTTGCGTGCCTATAGTTATTTGTAATTATTGTAATTATTTGAAATCACTCTCAGAGGCGCGACAAAAGCGTAGAATTACCGATGGAGCTAATGACGATGAGGAGGATGAACACCGTGCATGGGATGCATTGGGAACACACATAGGGCTTAGTGATCAAGTCTTTTGGCTCAGGCTTGATCATGCTAGAATTTGGTCCATGATCATCTGGTGTGGTTATTTATATATATGATTTATATTCATTTCCGCTCTAGAACAGTGGAGCGTCGATATTTGCATGCGATGTAAGTATATGCTAAATATATGTGTGGGACATGTATTATTTAGCTATGAGACCACTCAAATAAAATAAAAACCCCTCTGCTTTTAATATATTAAGTCGGCAAGCGTGTAGCAATAAGATTGACTCACGTGGCCTTCCATCATTATAGGGCAGACATTTTTTCTTGATATAGAGTGGGTTGGCGGAGTCACTCCGGGCTCACCTATATTGGAATTTGATATCTGGCCTACGATATGGAGATGTTATCGGTGACTTGAGGACAGGGTGTCACGCCCCGACGTGGAATATCAGAGCGCGAAAGCAGTTGCAAGAAAAGGGTATAGAGTGAGTACTAGACATCAAACCATGGCACATTGAATAATACTAAAAAAATCCTTCTCATTAATAACGTTTCAATGTCTAGCTACAACCACTAATATCAGAGCCATTCTATAGGGCCCAATTACATTGCAATAAAGGAAATAACTAACTACAACTCTAAGATAACATAATGACTCGAGGGTACTCCTGGCTTCACTCTTGGTCATTCCCTTCCTCGTGAGTGTATGTGTCGTCCTCGGCCTCACCTGAGAACACAACATCAAATAACGTAGGGTGAGCGATAACGCCCAGTAGGACTTAAATCTCAGGCTCAAGCAGGCTTTAAATAATTAACGCATTTAATGGCAGAGTATCTAAAGATAGCAGGTATAAGAGAGTCAAAATATAGCAAGAGATAGCACAACATGTAACAAGATAGCACAATAGCACGAGATCGAGTATAGTTTCCAAAAATAGCACAAGTATCGAGTATAGCACGAATAGCAGGATGGCCATAGCACAATTAGCGCAAGTATAATAGCACGACGAGTATAGCACTTGTTTTCTCATTCTAGACATCGAGAGAGTATAGCACGTTTTGTGTTTGATTGTCATATAGATAGTCGAGATAGATAGCACTTAAGTGTAATGCCAACACTCTGATCATTTAACTCCTATGGGCACTAGCACTTTCGGGCGCACATCCCAGGACCAGATCGGGCCCTTTATATATTGCCAGGCATTGGTTATATTGTTTATCTTTAGACAATCAGTCAATGGCTAATATAGAGTACCAAGAAGTAGATGAGAGCACTAGATGAATAGACGAGATAGTAGAGTGAACGTGAATAGACGAGCGAGTAGAGTACAGAGAGAGCTAGTGGACATTGCACGTAATGCGACGAGTAACAGGTGATAGTAACAGTTGCACAACACGCGCACGTCGTATTGGCAGTTAGGTGGAATTCACGATCTTCCCGCTGGCCATGTTATGCACAAGTCCAGAGGTCCGACGTGATTCTAGGTAAGATTGAACTTCTAATAGCTGTTTGGACCATATCGATCCCTAAAGATGTAATGGGTGTTAGGGTACAACCGGCTCGTCGACCATGTGAGAATCCACGATCAGAGGAGACTTACGGAGGCCTTGTGCAAGGGTTCACTAGTCCGGAGAAAGGAATATCCGACGGAGAGTTCACCACAAGCCAAGTAAAGTGTGTATAAAACAGGTGCTCGACGTTCTATAGGAATTCTAGAACAGTGGAGCGTCGATATCGGTATATAAACAACGCAAGAAACAAATACAAGTCCTTTAAAATAGGGCCATTAATATAATTTATTGCAATAAATTCCCAAATACCATATGAGATATTTTATGCCAGATTTCAGTCTTATATGGGTCGTTCATGTGTGTGCATGTGTAAGAGAAATCATAGATAGAATTAAGTCGTGAATATGTATTTTAAATCATTCAATGTAGCTCCATTTTTAAAAACAAGTTTTTACTGGGGGTATAATTGTAAAAAGGCATAAGAATTATTTAAAAAGCGACAAAAATAATTTTTATGGGTTTTCATCAAAAACCTGTGAAGGCGACATAGGCCAGTAAGGATGGCGACAGGGGTAGGGCAGGTAGCGACAGGAGCATGTAAGGATCGCGATAGGGCTTGCAAATCAGGTACTGGAAATGCGACGGCTTACCTGTCGCCTTCTTGGTCACGACGGGTAGGCTGTCGCAATCGGACCCCAGAAGGCGACATATCGGGCAGTCGCGATCTGGTGGTCTGCGCTGACTCTGACAGGAGTCAGACCAGACATTGGATTGCGGACCAAGAACATTCAAATTTTTGATACAGGGTCGTTTAGAAAATCATAACTAATTATATACATGATGAAAAATCACAAATTAGTGGCAATGGAACTAGACATGCGAGAGTACTTCCAGTAATTAGGAATTCGAGAGAGAGCTTGGTTTGAACATGGTTGAGAACGGAACGAACAAGAATGAGTAACATACAACATGACATAGGGAGCAACATGGATTTAATTCGAGTAACATGCTCAACAAAATTAGGGCTTTTAGGGTCAAAAGATCCCTAACAAGATCAAGTACTTACAATAAAATTTCGTAGCATGGATCAAGTGTACAAGGAGATAAGAATTAAACATGATGTCTCGGGGTTATCATGTTTGCAGATCTTCTAAAATCAAGAACAAAAGATTGGCTCGATGAAAAAGAGTGAAACAAGAGGGCTTTTGTCCTGATGTATGGAACAATCTACAGATGGGTTTAATTGAGTTTTGCTCGTGAGAATGCCTACCTTTGACTCGATTTATCTTCTAGGGCTTAAAACTCCAAGAACGAAGGAAGAAGCTTGATGGATCTTCTTCTCCTCGATTTCTCCTCCTCCTTGGCCTCTTCTCCACCTCCAAGAACCCCTTTGCACGAGCTAGGGCCGCCATGAGGATTTAAGAGGTGTATTTATATAAATACAAGTTCCTATTCCTACTACTACTCAATTCCTCTTAATTCCAAGATTCCTAACTCCACCTTTCCTCTCTTGCTTTCCAATCTCTAATTGGGTTAGGATAGTATCTAAATTCGTGCTTGACTATATGGGGTAGGTTTATGAATCCAATTCCAACTCTAATTGTCACTTTTATTGCTTTAATAACCCCTTTCCAATTATGAGATAATTAAACTCCGAATTTAGGGTATTTTCTTATTATCTCCCTTGTAAATTCATATTTTTGACCCAATAAATTCTAGAGGATACATTAAGCAAAGCCCATTACTCTTTTCATTTAATGGGTTTTATTTAATGCTCTTTTCATTAATTATCCATTTAGCTAGTTTGTTTCTTATTTAAATTTATTTTTCTTAAAAATTCAGGTTGCTACACAGGGTATGTTTTGGCTGAGTCCCTCGGGAACATATCACCGAATCAAACTCATCTAGTAATGATGGTGTTGACTTAACCAAACATCATGGTTGGCGGAGTCCCTCTGGCCATGGTGATTTGGAGGCCAATTTATGACAGGAATCACAAGAGTGTGATTGACAAGAGTTGCCTACCATTTGGGCTTGGTATGATTGGTCGAGTCCCTCGAGGTCATGTCAAGATGCCAAATTGGATCCCGATCCCCACTAGGAGTTTGCCGGAAACTTCCAATTCACATGCTAGAGGGTGCATGTGTCTTGCGAGAAAATAGTGGGATAAATTGAGATAAAAATCCATGTCTTAATTTTCTACAAATCCAAAATCTGTGCTGTTTATTATTTGCTACATCTTTATTTTTAGAAAAATGTCGCTTGCAAACCCACTCCATAGCATAGATGCCAATCGTCTCACTAATCCTAACTACGCTGATTGGCTTCGGAACTTGAGAATTGTTCTTACGGCGGAGAAAATTGCGTATGTCCTCAATGAGATCGTGGCCGAGCCAGTGGAAGGGACTAGTGAGGAAGTTATTTCTCACTATAAGAAGTATAAGGAGGACTCAGTTCTTGCCAATGTTATATGTTAGCCTCTATGATTCCCGAGCTGCAAAGACAGCATGAAAAGATGGAAGCTCAATCCATCATGCTGCATCTTCGCACCTTGTTTGAGGAGCAAGGACGGACTCAAGATACGAGATATCAAAGAGTCTGTTTCAGGATGAGGATGACAGAAGGGGCATCGGTTCAGAACCATGTCCTAAAGATGATTGAGTGGATCGAGAAGCTCACAGGTCTAGGACTTGTCCTCGAGGATGACTTGTGTGTGGATCTAATACTTCAATCCCTTCCAGATTCTTTTTCACAGTTCATTATGATTTCAATATGAACAAGATAGTGGCAACCCTGCCTGAGCTCCTTAATATGTGAGGGAAGCTGAGGGTTCCATTAAGAAGGAGAAGCCAGTTCTCCATGTTGATGAGATCAACAAGAAGAGGAAGGCACGGAAGACCCTTAAGAAGGGCAAAAGCAAAGGCAATAAAGCGGGCAAGGCAAAGGTTGACAAGAAAGACCCGGCCAAGGATAAAGGAAAGTGCTTCCATTGTTGCAAGGATGGGCATTGGAAGAAGAACTGCAAGGAATACCTAGCAGAAAAGGCAAAGCAGAAGCTTGGAGAAGCTTTAGTATATTCATGATTGAATCCATTTGTCAGAAAATTATGATAAGCATGGGTATTAGATACCGCATGTGCATCTCATATTTTCAATTCTTGCAGTTCTGACAAAGTGTAGGAGACGGCAAAGGGTGAGGTTAACTTAAGAATGGGGAATGGCGCAAAAGTTGATGTTGTTGCTGTCGGCGAAGTCACCTACTACTACCTCTTAGAGCCGCACTTGTGTTGGATAAATGTTACTTTGTTTCCTTCTATCATCAAAAACATCATTTCCATTTCATATTTGACTAAAAATGGATATAAGTTTGTTTTTGAGAACAATGGTTGTTCACTAATTTTGGATGATGAGATCATTGGGATCATAGTAAGGAACATTGTTCAATGGTTTGTTTACATTAGATGTTGCTTCACATGTCATGAATGTTAGTACGTCTAAAGAAAGAGAGATGAGGTGAACGAAGCTTACCTATGGCATTGTAGGCTAGGTCATATCCATGAGGGTAGAATTCAAAGGTTGTAAAGGATGGATATTTAGACCCATTTGATTATGAATCATATGCACCTGTGAATCTTGGTTCAGGGAAGTTGACGAACTCTTCATTTAGTGGAATGGAGAGAGAGCTTCTGAGTTACTAGAACTCATACATACTGATGTATGTGGACCTATGTCCATACAAGCCAGAGGAGGATATTCTTACTTCATTACATTCACTGATGACTTCTCAAGGTATGGACATGTGTACTTAATGAAGTACAAGTATGAAGCCTTTGAAAAATTCAAAGAATATAAGAATGAAGTAGAAAATCAGACTGGAAAGAGTATTAAGATTCTTCGTTCAGCATCAGTAGAGGAGAGTACTTGAGTACAGAGTTCACCCAATTTCTAAAGGACCATGGGATTCAATCCCAATGGACTCCTCCTCATACACCTTAGCTCAATGGTGTATCGGAAAGGAGAATTGCACACTGTTGGATATGGTGCGATCCATGATGATTTTGCCAACCTACCATGTCATTCTGGGGATATGCCCTACAAACCGCATCTTACCTTCTGAACAGAGTTCCAACTAAGATGATAGTGTCCACTCCATATGAAATATGGAAAGGGAAGAAGCCCGATCTTAAAGTTATTAAGATTTGGGCTGCCCTACCCACGTTAAGAGACACAATCCTAATAAATTGGGATCAAGGTCAGAACGGTGCATATTCGTGGGATACCCCAAGGAAACTTGTGGGTATTATTTCTATCACCCCGAGGACCAAAAGTCATTGTTGCCAAGAGAGTAGTGTTTCTTGAGAAGGAACACATTCCTTGGTGGAAACAGTGGAGTGTGATAGAATTGAGTGAGGTTGGGGAAACCTGGCTCAAGCACCATTCTGCAAGAGAGTCTGTTCAAGTACCTATCACACAAATTCCAAATTTGCGTAGGTCAAGTAGAGTTCCTATCCCTCCTGAAAGATATGTGGGACAAGACTCCAAGGATATTGATCCTCAAACCTACGAGGAGGCTATTATGAGCATAGACTCCAGTAAATGGCAAGAGGCCATGAATTCTGAGATAGATTCCATGTACTCCAACCAGGTTTGGACCTAGTTGATGCACCTGAGGTATTGTACCCATTGGGTGCAAATGATCTTCAAGAAGAGATTGGAGTAGATGGAAAGGTAGAGACCTTTAAGGCAAGGCTTGTGGCAAAAGGATATCGTCAAAGGCAAGGTATTTACTATGACGAAACCTTTTCGCCCGTCGCCATGCTAAAGCTATCAGAATTTTATTGGCTATTGCAGCATACCATGATTATGAGATCTGGCAGATGGATGTAAAAGCCCATTCCTCAATGGCAACCTCGAGGAAGAGGTTATATGATACAGCCTGATGGATTCATTTCCAAGAAAAATCCAGATAAGGTGTGCAAGTTGCTTAAGTCTATTTATGGACTAAAGCAAGCTTCCCGAAGTTGGAACATAAGATTTGATGAGGTAATCAGATCTTATGAACAAAGAATGAGCCTTGTGTACTAGGAAGATAAGTGGGAGCGTTATCATTTTCTTGGTGTTATATGTGGATGACATTCTCATCATTGGAAACGATATTGGAATGCTATCCACAGTTAAGACTTTGTTATCAAGAACTTCTCCATGAAGACTTAGGGAAGCATCCTACATTTTGAGGATCCGGATCTATAGAGATAGATCTAAGAGGATGCTTGGCTTGTCCCAGTCCATGTACATAGACACCATATAGTCAAAAATTTGGCATGGAAAATCCAAAAGAGGTCTCATACCACTGAGACATAGAATTTCTCTTTCTAAGAGTATGTCTCCAAAGACTCTGAAGAAGGGCATACTGGATAGAATACCCTATGTGTCTGCTATAGATCTATCATGTATGCAATGTTATGTACTAGACCTGATATAGTGCATGCTCTAAGTGTTACAAGCAGGTAGCAGGTAGATCCAGGTTTAGAACACTAGAAGGCAGTAAAGTGTATCTGTCATGCCCCGACGCGGAATATCGGAGCGCGAAGGCAGTTGCAAGAAAAGGGTATAGAGTGAGTACTAGACATCAAACCATTTCACATTGAATAATAATAAAGCAAATCTTTCTCATTAATAACTTTTCAAATGTCTAGATACAACCACTAATACCAGAGCCATTCTATAGGGCCCAATTACATTGCAATAAAAGGAAATAACTAACTACAACTCTAAGATAACATAATGACTCGAGGGTACTCCTGGCTTCACTCTTGGTCATTCCCTTCCTCGTGAGTGTATGTGTCATCCTCGGTCTCACCTGAGAACACAACATCAAATAACGTAGGGTGAGCGATAACGCCCAGTAGGACTTAAATCTCAGCTCAAGCAGGCTTTAAATAATTAACGCATTAATGGCAGAGTATCTAAAGATAGCAGGTACAAGAGAGTCAAATATAGCATGAGATAGAACAACAGCATGAGATCGAGTATAGTTCCCAAAAATAGCACAAGTGTCGAGTATAGCACGAATAGCAGGATGGCCATAGCACAACTAGCACAAGTATAATAAGCACGACGAGTATAGCACTTGTTTGTCATTCTAGACATCGAGAGAGTATAGCACGTTTTGTGTTTTGATTGTCATAAGATAGTCGAGATAGATAGCACTTGAGTGTAATGCCAAACACTCTGATCATTTAACTCCCATGGGCACTAGCACTTTCGGGCGCACATCCCAGGACCAGATCGGGCCCTTTATATATTGCCAGGCATTGGTTATATTGTTTATCTTTAGACAATCAGTCAATGGCCAATATAGTGTACAAGAAGTAGATGAGAGAACTAGATGAATAGACGAGATAGTAGAGTGAACGTGAATAGACGAGCGAGTAGAGTATAGATGAGAGCTAGTGGATATACACGTAATGCGATGGGTAAACAGGCGATAGTAACAGTTGCACAACACGCGCACTTGTGTTGGCAGTTAGGTGGAACTCACAACCTACCACTGGCCATGTTAAGCACAGGTCCAGAGGTCCGGCGTGATTCAAGATGAGAGTGAACTTCCATTAGTTGTTTGGATCATATGATCCCTAAAGGTATGATAGGCGTTAGGGTACAACCAGCTCGTCGACCATGTGAGAATCCATGAGCAGAGTAGACTTTCACTAGTCCGGCAAAAGGAATATCCGACGGAGAGTTCACCACAAGCCAAGTAAAGTGTGTATATAAAACAGGTGCTCGACGTTCTAGAGGAATTCTAGAACAGTGGAGCGTCGATATCGGTATATAAACAATGCAAGAAACGAATACAAGTCCTTTAAAATAGGGCCATTAATATACTTTATTGCAATAAATTCCCAGATACAATATGAGATATTTTATGCCAGATTTCAGTCATATATGGGTGATTCATGTGTGTGCATGTGTAAGAGAAATCATAGACAGAAAAGAAGTCGTGAATATGTAATTTAAAGCATTCAATGTAGCTCCATTTTAGAACAGGTGTTTTTACTGCGTATGTGACTGTTAAAAAGGCGTAAGAATATTGTAGAAAGTGAAAGCAATAATTTTTATGGGTTTTCATGCAAAACCCTGTGAAGGCGACATAGGCCAGTAAGGATTGCGACAGGGGTAGGGCAGGTAGCGACAGGGGGTTACACAGAAGGCGACGGGGCTGCCAGGACAGAAGGGCAGATCGCGACAGGCTTGCATGAGGGTCGCGACTGCCTGGTCAGCAGATCACGACACTTAGGACTGTCGCGATCAGATCGCGACAGAGCGCTCTATCGCGACAGACCTTGTGAACGCGACCTATCGGGCCGTCGCGTTCACAGGGTCTGCGCCTGAGCCTGACAGGGTTCTGATCTATCTTCGATTGCGGTCCAGAAACTTGCCTTTTTGACATAGAGTAGTTCAGAAAATCATAACTAAATGTACACACGATGAAAAATCATGAAATCAGAGGCAAATGAAACTAGACATAGGAGAGTACTTCCAGTAAATAGGAATTAGAGAGAAAGCATGGTTTGAACATGGTTTGGGCGTGAACAATAATGAGTAACACAGAACATGATACAGAGAGCAAGATCGATGTAATTCGAGCAACATGCTCAATGAAATTTAGGGCTGTTAGGGGCAAAAGATCCCTAACAACATGAAGTATCTACAGTAAAAATTTCGTAGCATGGGATCAAGTATAATAGAGATTTGAATTAAACATGATGTCTCGGGGTTATCATGTTTGCAGATCTTCAAAATCAAGAACAAAAGATTGGCTCGTTGAAAAAGAGTGATTCAAGAGGGCTTTTGTTCCTGGTGATTGAAACTACCTACAGACGAGTTTAATTAATTTTGCTCGTGAGATTGCCTACCTTTGACTCAATTTATCTTCTAGGGCTTAGAACTCCAAGAACGAATGAAGAAGCTTGATGGATCTTCCTCTCCTCGATTTCTCCTCCTCCTTGGCTCTTCTCCACGTCCAAGAACCCCTTTCTCCACCTTTCCTCTCTTGCTTTCCAATCTCTAATTGGATTAGGATAGTATCTAAATTCGTGCTAGACTATATGAGGTAGGTTTAGGAATCCAATTCCAACTCTAATTGCCACTTTTATTGCTTTAATAACCCCTTTCAATTATGAGATAATTAAACTCCGAATTTAGGGTATTTTCTTATTATTCTCCCTTTGTAAATTCATATTTTGACCCAATAAATTCTAGATGGTCCATTAAGCAAAGCCCATTACTCTTTTCCATTTAATGAGTTTTATTTAATACTCTTTTCATTTAAATATCTATTTAGCTAGGTTTTAATTCTTTATTTAAATTTTTATTTTTCTTAAAAATTCAAGTTGCTACATCCTCCCCCTCTTAAAAGAATTTGGTCCCCAAATTCATATGACCTTACAGGAGAGAATGACTTACCAAATAGATCAGGGTAGTTGCGTCTGATAATTCCTTTTGGTTCCCACGTGGCTTCTTCCACTCCGCGGTTATTCCATAAGACCTTCACCACATGAATGGGACGATTTCTGAGTTGTTGCACCTTCCGGTCCAATATCTTGATCGGTTTCTCTTCATACGTCATGTCCTTGTTTAACACCAGATCATCATGGCGAATGACATGTGTAGGATCGTACACATACTTTCTAAGCATGGAGACATGGAAGACGTTGTGCACACTTGCCAAATTTGGCGGCAAGGCCAATCTGTAAGCAACTTCACCAATCCTTTCAAGTACTTCGAAAGGACCAATGAATCTTGGACTAAGTTTTCCTTTCACTCCGAATCTTTGAATACCACGGGTAGGAGATACCTTTAATAGCACATGATCTCCTATTTGAAATTCCAGATCCCGTCTTCTCTTATCGGCATAGCTCTTCTGTCTAGACTGAGCAATCTTGAGTCGCTCTCATATCATCTGTATATCCCAGGTTGTACTTTGTACCATGTCAGGTCCTAGCCATTGTTGTTCTCCCACTTCATTCCAGCACACAGGAGATCTACAATTCCTGCCATAAAGTGCTTCAAATGGTGCCATCTTAATACTCGCCTGGTAACTGTTGTTATAGGCGAACTCAATCAAGGGTAAGTGTTCATTCCAATGACCTTTGAAATCTATAATGCAGGCTCTTAACATGTCTTCTAAAATTTGATTTGTCCTCTCAGTTTGCCCATCAGTTTGCGGGTGAAAGGTAGTGCTAAAATTAAGCTTCGTACCAAGGGCAGTTTGCAGACCTTTCCAAAAATGGGAGGTGAACCTTGGATCTCGATCTGAGATAATGGATGACGGAATACCGTGCAACCGCACAATCTCCTTGACATATAATGCAGCTAGCACCTCCACAGACCATGTACTCTTTATGGGTAAGAAGTGCGCACATTTGGTCAACCGGTCAACGATGACCCATATGGCGTCAAATCCACCACGAGTTCTAGGTAAACCCATGATGAAGTCCATGCCAATGCTTTCCCATTTCCACTCTGGAATATCTAGCGGTCTGAGTACACCGGCAGGGCGCAGGTGTTCTGCTTTTACTTGCTGACATGTGAGGCAATGAGCTACATGCACGGCTACTTCCCTCTTCATATTCGGCCACCAAAATGTTCTTTTTATGTTTGATACATTTTGGTACCTCCTGGATGAATAGTGTACTTAGTTTGATGAGCTTCATCCATTAGTTTCCTTTTTAGGGCTTTGTCGTCTGGGACACAAGTTCTCCCTTGGAATACTAACCTTCCATCTTCAGTCATGACAAAATCCGGTCTGTCCGCTAAGGTTTCCTTGACACGAACCAAGAATGGATCGTTGCCCTGTTGCATCTTGATTTCCTCCAGCATATCGGATTGGATCTTGAGATTGGCAATCAAAACATGATCATCCCTATGTTCAATATTTAAGTCTAGCCTCGCGAATTGTTCCAGTAATTGCATCTCGCCAAGGACTAGACTTGAGATAGATGCCATTGGCTTTCTACTAAGAGCATCAGCCACGGCGTTTCCCTTACCTGGATGGTACTGGATGTTGAAATCGAAGTCCTTTAGATATTCTAACCATCTTCTCTGCCTCATGTTGAGTTCTTTCTGGGAGAATAGGTACTTTAGACTTTTATGATCTGAGTAGACAGTGAATTGCTCACCATAGAGATAGTGCCTCCAGATTTTCAAGGCGAAGACCACAGCAGCCAGCTCGAGATCATGTACAGGGTAGTTGACTTCATGTGTCTTCAGTTGTCTTGAAGAATAGGCGATGACCTTCTCCTTTTGCATGAGTACACATCCTAGCCCGATTCCTGAGGCATCGGTAGACAGAGAAACTTCTCCCTCTACTGGTAGAGCGAGAACAGGTGCTGAGGTAAGAGTCCTTGAGGGTTTGGAAACTTTTCTCACACTCTTTACTTCAGGAGTATGGATTCTCCTTTCGTGTCAGATGCGTGAGAGGAACAACGATCCTTGAGAAGTCCTTGATGAACCGCCTGTATAGCCAGCCAGTCCTAGGAAGCTTCTTATCTCGGTGACATTGGTTGGTCTCTCCCAGTTGAGTACAGCTTCGACTTTGGAGGGATCAACAGAAATGCCGTCTTTTGAGATGACATGGCCCAAGAAAGACACTTCCTCGAGCCAGAACTCGCACTTGCTTAATTTTGCATATAGTTTGTTGTCTCGTAAGACTTGCAGTGCGGTTCTTAAGTGTTCTTCATGATCTTCCTTGGTCTTTGAATATATGAGGATATCGTCGATGAGGACGACCACAAATTTGTCAAGGTATGGCCGATATATGCTGTTCATGAGTTGCATAAAGGCTGCAGGAGCATTGGTTAGACCAAAAGGCATAACAACAAATTCGTAATGTCCATACCTGCTCCTGAAGGCCGTTTTGAAGATATCGTCATCCTTGATCCTCATTTGGTGATAGCCAGATCGAAGATCGATCTTGGAGAAATATGTGCGCTCCAGAAATTTGGTCGAATAGTTCGTCGATCCTAGGCAATGGATATTTGTTCTTGATGGTAAGCTGATTGAGTTGTCGATAGTCGATGCACAGCCTCATCGACCCATCCTTCTTCTTGACGAATAGCACAGGTGCTCCCCAAGGGGAGGTACTTGGTCTGATGAACCCCTTCTCTAGCAGCTCCATCAGTTGTGCTTTTAGTTCCTTCAGCTCGGTAGGTGACATCCGGTATGGTTGACGCGATACCGGTGCAGCTCCAGGAGTCAACTCAATGGCAAAGTTGACGTCACGTTCAGGAGGGACTCCGGGTAAGTCTTCAGGGAATACATCTGGGTAGTCCTAGACTATGTGGATGTCTTCTATTTTTGAACCATTCTTTTCGACTATGACGGCCGCAAGGAAAGCAAGGCATCCTTTCCTTATAATGTTATGGGCTTTTAAGGCAGAGACTAAAGACATCCGCTTCTTATGTCTAATCCCAGTGAATGCTACTTTAGGAAAGTCACTAAACGTTACCCTTCCTTTCTTACAATCGACGCTTGCCCCATATGTGGACAACAGTCGGCTCCCAATATGACATCATACCCTTCCATGGACATACATACCAGGTCGGCCTTTAGTTATGGGCTCCGATCATTACATCGGCAGATGGAAAGTATTGGTTTAGTTTCTCCTTCTCCCCCAAGGGTGTTGTGACAGAGAATTCACCACCCATGGTTGTAGGTTTTGCAGTCAGGGTATCAGCAAAGTGTTGCGATATGAATGAATGAGTAGCTCCAGTATCAAATAACACAAATGCTGGCAAAGAAAAGACTTGCAGGGTACCTTCTACCACGCCACCTTCCTCGATGGTTTCTTCATTGTGCAGGGCTTGCAGCCTGCCCTGTTTCTTAGGCATAGTAGTGCGCTTCTCATTTTCTTTCAGCGTCGGGCACTCGGGTATGTGATGCTCACGACTTCCGCAGCGCAAACATGCTCCGAATTTTCTCCAGCACTCCTCAGCGGTGTGACCAGGTTTGTCACAGTGTTTGCAGTGGCTCTTTGTTGGTGTGTTGGGGATGAAGACCTTGGGTTCCTATCTTGGCTGGATCCCTCAGTTGGGTGGAAAGGACGCTTTTTGCCGTTGGTCGGCTTGGCAGATGCTGGTCCCGATGTCATTTCTTTCTTTACGAACTTCCCCTTGATACGGTCAGTGAAGTCGTAGCATCTTCTAGTAGCTGGGCCTTCTTAACCATCTCGGCATAAGTTTGTATGTTGAGAGGCGCCAGTTGAGTAATCTACTGAGGCTTTAGGCCATTTAGAAAGCGCTTAGCCTTCATTCTCTCAGTGTTGATCAGATGTACAGCATAGCGTGCCAGTCTAGAGAACTGGGCTTCGTATTCTGCTACTGTCAGGCTTCGCTGTTTAAGAGTAGCGAATTCAGCAGCTTTCTTTTCTTGTACCGTTCAGAGAAGTACTTAGCATTATAAGCTTCCTTAAATTCGGCCCAAGTAAATTGGCCGTTACCCTTGTGGCTTCCACGGACTCCCACCATGCGCGGGCATCCTTCTCCAATTGGAATGTCGCTAATAGGAGTTTGTCTCCATCCGCACATTGCATTACACGGAAGATCCTTTCCGTTTCCTTTATCCAGTGCTCTGCTTCATCTGGATCCGTAGACCCACTAAACCTAGGCGGGTTCAGACCCCTGAAATTGCTATGCAGCTCGCCTGCACCTGGTTGGTTCCCTCCGCGGTTACCACCGCCTTGCTAGGTGGCTTGTAGTATGGCACGAGTCAGTTCCTGGAGGGACTGTTGCATGCCTCTCATATGGGCACGTTCCGCAGTCATTGTAGCTGTTTAGTTCCTACAAAATAGTTGGATAGTTATAATGCTGATTAAAAAGTTTAATTTGTGCGTGTGTGAGTTTATTTTAGCTGATTACCCATGGTTCTACCCACATCTCTCATAGATAGGATTACTGACTCTAGTCGAGGCTGGTCAACCTAGATCACCCTATACTTAGAATAACCTAGGCTCTGATACCACAAAATTGTCACGCCCCGACGCGGAATATCGGAGCGCGAAGGCAGTTGCAAGAAAAGGGTATTGAGCGAGTACTAGACATCAAACCATTTCACATTGAATAATACTAAAGCAAATCTTTCTCATTAATAACTTTTCAAATGTCTAGATACAACCACTAATACCAGAGCCATTCTATAGGGCCCAATTACATTGCAATAAAAGGAAATAACTAACTACAACTCTAAGATAACATAATGACTCGAGGGTACTCCTGGCTTCACTCTTGGTCATTCCCTTCCTCGTGAGTGTATGTGTCATCCTCGGTCTCACCTGAGAACACAACATCAAATAACGTAGGGTGAGCGATAACGCCCAGTAGGACTTAAATCTCAGGCTCAAGCAGGCTTTAAATAGTTAACGCATTTAATGGCAGAGTATCTAAAGACAGCAGGTACAAGAGAGTCAAAATATAGCATGAGATAGCACAACAGCACGAGATTGTGTATAGTTCCCAAAAATAGCACAAGTATCGAGTATAGCACGAATAGCAGGATGGCCATAGCACAACTAGCACAAGTATAATAATAGCACGACGAGTATAGCACTTGTTTGTCATTCTAGACATCGAGAGAGTATAGCACGTTTTGTGTTTTGATTGTCATATAGATAGTCGAGATAGATAGCACTTGAGTGTAATGCCAAACACTCTGATCATTTAACTCCCATGGGCACTAGCACTTTCAGGCGCACATCCCAGGACCAGATCGGGCCCTTATATATTGCCAGGCATTGGTTATATTGTTTATCTTTAGACAATCAGTCAATGGCCAATATAGAGTACCAAGAAGTAGGCGAGAGCACTAGATGAATAGACAAGATAGTAGAGTGAATGTGAATAGATGAGCGAGTAGGGTATAGATGAGAGTTAGTGGACATTGCACGTAATGCGTCGAGTAAACAGGCGATAGTAACAGTTGCACAACACGCGCACTTGGTGTTGGCAGTCAGGTGGAACTCACGACCCTACCACTGGCCATGTTAAGCACAAGTCCAGAGGTCCGGCGTGATTTAAGATGAGAGTGAACTTCTAGTAGCTGTTTGGATCATATAGATCCTAAAGGGTATCATAGGTGTTAGGGTACAACCGGCTCGTCGACAATGTGAGAATCCATGGACAGAGGAGACTTACGGAGGCCTTGAACAAAGACTTACTAGTCCGACAGATGGAATATCCGATGGAGAGTTCATCCAAGTCAATAAAGAGTGTATATAGAAACAAGTGCTCGACGTTCTAGAGGAATTCTAGAACAGTGGAGCGTCGATATCGGTATTCCCAAAACATCGCGAGAAACGATAGACAAGTATAGGGTAATTAATTACATAAATTACCAGATGTATTATGAAATAGTTTCATGCCAAATTATGGCATAATTGGATGGTTCAAAGTGTGTGTAAGTGTCATGAAATTGTAGATAGAAAAGATCCTGTGCATGTATTTTAATTATACATAAATGTTTAGTTTATAACAAGAGTTATTTTCTATATGTATGACTGTTAAACAAGAGTACAAATACTGTAGATAATCAAGCATTGCTGAGACAGGGGGTTTATTGCGAAAAGAACCCAAATCGCGACGTACCCTGATGAGGGTCGCGACGGGGTCAACTGAGATCGCGACGGGTGCTTGTACGGGTCGCGACAGGCTTAGTCTGGTCGGGCAGTAGATCGCGACGACAGGACCTGTCGCGATCAGATCATGACAGAAGGCGCTGTTGCGATGACCCTTATGAACGCGGCCTATCAGGCCATCGCGTTCACAGGGTCTGCGCCCGGGTCCGACAGGGAAAGGACATTACATTGGATTGCGGGCCAAAACTTACCCTATTTGACACAGGGTGGTTCAGAAAATCACAACTAATCGTATAGTCAATGAAAAATCATGAAACTAGTTGCAAATGACCTAGACATGCATGAGTACTTACAATAAATAGGAATTGGAAAACAATCAGGGTTTGGACATGTTTTAAACACAAGTATTCATGATGAACATGAAACAGTACATAATTGAGATCAAAGATTAAATTCGCAAGATAAGATGAATCAAATTTAGGACCTTTAGGGGCGACAGATGCCTAACATGCAACAGTTCCTACAGTAAAAATCTCGTGGCATGGGGTTGAGTATACAAGGAGATCAAGAATTAAGAAGAGGGTTCGGGGTCATGTAAGTTGCAGAACATGAAAAATCAAGAACGAAAGATATGCTCGATGGAAAATTATGAAACCAAAGGGCTTTTGTTCCTGATAGACGAGACATCCTACAGAAAAAGTTTCATGGTTTATGCTTGTGATAATGCCTACCTTTGATCATTTTCCTCTTCTAGGGTTAAGACTTGAAGGACTCGAGGAAGAACTTGAGAGATCCTTCCTCTCCACAAATTCTCCTCCTCTTGTCCTCTCCTCCTGGTCCAGGAACCTCTTGGCATGAGCTAAGGCCGGCCATGAGGGTTTAAGAGAGATATTTAAACTTCTCCCTATTCCATTTCCTAGTTTAAGTCTAATTCCTATTAAATTCTGAATTTCCTATTTTCCTCTCCCCTTTTTAAGCAAGAGATCTCCTATTTGGGTTGGGAGAGAGGGAATTTTGTGGCCAACCCATTAAGGTAGGTTTAGGAATCCCAATCCATCTCAAACTTCTATTTTTAATGCATTAAATACCTCTTTTCTATTTTAGTAATATTTTTGTTACAAATTTTGGGTATTTCTCTATTATTCCCCTTCTTAAAATCTCTATTTTAGCCCACTCATTCCTAATGGGTCAATATAGCAAAGCCCATTACTCCTTTTCTTTTAATGGGTTTTATTTAATTCTCTCTTATTTGATTTCCTAGTTGATTTAATACATCTTCCTTTTATTTGATTTTTAATAATATATATTTTTTTTTCATAATTTAGGGTTGCTACATACTGGCAGGCCAGCTCTTACTGAGCATTTTCTGAACCCTCTAATTATATCTATTTCATAATCTACTATACCCTTTCTTTCTCTGATCAATAACTCTTAATCTGATCTGTATTGCCGCTTACAATATTCACAACATCATTTCTGCAAAACATTTCTCTTATCTATTCCGCTATCTGGCTATCTTCACTGTACCATTCATACTGCAATTCTTGCTAATACACAATCATCCTTTATTGAAATACTGTTAAAGCTAAAATCTGGAACCGATCTCTTTAAATACTATAACTTGCTTTACCTGATTTCTCTATTCCATTTTGCTGCTTAATTCTCAAATGCTAAAACCATTGCTACTACATCATACTTACCGTGATCCTTTCCATTCAAACCTTCACTTTAACTCCTCTCATCATTTACCATGCTATTCCACTTAACCTGATACTTCTTAACCGCTTCTTAATTAATCCATTCCTTTCTATTCTGTCCCACATAACTCTACCTTATTCCAAACATTCTTAATCTTAACCTCAATCTTTAACATTGTATTCTTTAACAAACCATTTTTGTACAATCCTACAAACTACCACTTATTAAATGAATAACTTTCATATAAAATTCTGAGAAAAATCTAACTGAGCACTGATCTTCCTTTACTTTCTCTCTACTTAACTGACCACCTCTGCACATACTTACATGGATCTCTATATGAAATTCCCCATTATCATCATTATTTACAAGAATCACAACAACACTATTTCCAAACTCTTTACTGTACTCATCTCTAATCACCAAATACACTTATTCTTATATGACTGCCACAAATCCTTGCTTCTCTATTTACCAGTACCTCATCTGAAACTAATCTGCCTCTCTCAATTATTCCAAATCTTTCCATATCATTAATCACATTATCACCCAAGCTGCTTCTTTAATATTTACTAACACAAATCTTAAACACTACAATACCTCTGTCAAGGTCCTCAACCGTAGTTCTTAACACTTACTATTCCTCTTTAATAATACTGCTCCTACTGCTGTTTTATCACACTAACACCTTATACCTGTCTCTGTCAATTCTATACCTCGCTAACACATATCAGACATATCCTTCTCAGAACACTACTCTACCTTCCCTGATTATCATAGCCAAATTCACTAATCTTTTTTCAATTTTTATAACTAAAAACCTTTAAACAACCACACTTTAACTGCAACTGGCACACTAATATAACCATTCAACTTATACCACTAACCTCACCATTTCTCTGCCATTACTAACAACTGCCAGGTGTGCAAACAATCATACCCATTTCACAAACTGGGTTTCTTCTAACCACATCTTCTCTCAGCCATTACCAATAACTACCACACTTATAAAAACAAACACACAATTCACATAACAAAACTCGCATGAAAAACCACTTTAAACCACATGAAATCGCAGACTTACTACCAGCAGTGGACATTAAACCATGTCTTGAGACATTGTAACCTTAATGTCTTTTCATATTCTAACTGGACCATTTCTCTGATACCAACTGTAACGGCCCTGGATATTAATGCCTAATAAGGCTCCATATCCAGATCCGTCTCCCGCGAACGGACCGAATTCTCGCAAGGGATAGCTCGTACACGTGTCCAGTAAGAATATAAAAGACAACCACAATAGTATAAGACACAAGAAAGTACATGCGCTCATACTTGCATATAACAATTTACAACTGTCCCAATACATTATTACATGTCCAATTAAAGAGTACAACTACTTGGGGCATACCCCGAGGGAGCACAGGCTCACACAACACAACTAGCTCTACTGCTGGTGGTACAAGCCTGCCATAACACCTCCGCAAGCCACACAAACGGCAAGCCCTAAAAAGAACTGTAGGGGAGTGAGCCTCAACAAGTCACAGGCTTAGTAGGGGCCACCTAAAAACAACACATAACACTGAAGAGACCTCAACCCTAGAGGGTCTCACTGGCAACACTAATAACTAAACTATATCATGCTCACAACAAAGCATAATTAGCAACAACTAAACATAACTACATCAACTAATACAAATCTCGAAAAGGAAGAGGGACAACAGGACTAGCACAGCCCCACTAGTCTGCTCAACAACTACAAAGCCTTGGCCACATGCCTCTTAGGCAAATCATTACGACAATTGGTCGCTGAAGCTACAAGCTTCACAGGCAACCTACCCACGTAGGGTAACAGGACTGGCATCAGCTAGCCAATCCACCTTCAGCTAACACCTCACATCATAACATAATCGGAGGTATACCCGAAGATGAGTAAAAGCACAACACGTGGAAGGTCACTCCACAAACCTCCACAAAACATGTCACGCCCCAATGCGGAATATCGGAGCGCGAATGCAGTTGCAAGAAAAAGGTATAGAGCGAGTACTAGACATCAAACCATTGCACAATGAATAATACTAAAGCAATCTTTCTCATTAATAACTTTTCAAATGTCTAGTTACAACCACTAATATCAGAGCCGACCTATTGGGCCCGATTACATTGGAATAAAGCAAAAGACTGAACTTCAAACCTAACTACCACATCGCTAAATATAACAGTGGGACGCTAGGGTACTCAAGACATCACTCCAGGTCGTCCCCGTCCTCTTGAGTGTATGGTTCATCCTCGGTCTCACCTGAGAACACAACGACAAATAACGCAGGGTGAGCGATAACGCCCAGTAGGACTTAAATCTCAGGATCAAGCATGCTTTAAGTGATTAATGTCTTATAAAGCAGGATTACTAAAGAGAGTAACGAGAAACATATAGAAAGTACTGGTACATGATAATGAGAAACAATAGCACAATGCACGAGAGTATAGCACGAAAAGTTTGATATCAGATTGGCCATGTAACAAGATAACAAGTAAAGTTGCACAATAGTGCACAAGTCACGATAGCAAGTGTTGGTCGATATTCTTTCAACCACGAGATTCAAGTAAACCAATAATTGACAGTTTGATTAATTGATTGCCATAGATCAAATCTTATGTGTCATGCGTTAGGTGTAAGCCATCACCCTGATCATTAGACCCCCGCGAGTTATAGCCTTTCAGTGCTCCTCCCAAGGACCAGATCGGGCCCTTATAATGTTGCCTAGCATAGTCATGTTTTTATCGTAGACAATCAATCATTTAATTGGCCAAATAGAGAGTACCAAGAAATAGATGAGATCGCTAGATGAATAGACGAGATAGTAGAGTGAACGTGAATAGATGAGCGAGTCGAGTATAGATGAGAGCTAGTGGACATTGCACGTAAAGCGACGAGTAAACAGGCGATAGTAACAGTTGCACAACACGTGCACGTCGTATTGGCAGTCAGGTGGAATTCACGATCTTCCACTGGCCATGTTATACACAAGTCCAGAGGTCCGACGTGATTCAAGGTAAGAGCGAACTTCTAATAGCCGTTTAGATCATATCGATCCCTAAAGGGGTAATGGGTGTTAGGGTACAACCGGCTCGTCGACCATGTGGGAATCCATGATCAGAGGAGACTTACGGAGGCCTTGTGCAAGAGTTCACTAGTCCGACGAAAGGAATATCCGACGGAGAGTTCACCACAAGCCAAGAAAAGTGTGTATATAAAATAGGTGCTCGACGTTCTAGAGGAATTCTAGAACAGTGGAGCGTCGATATCGGTATATAAACAACGCAAGAGACGAATACAAGTCCTTTAAAAATAGAGCAATTAATATGCTTTATTGCAATAAATTACCAGATACATTATGAGATGTTTTCTGCAAGATTTCAGCCATAAATGGATGATTCATGTGTGTGCAAGTGCAAGAGGAATCATAGATAGAAATAAGTTGTGAAGATGTATTTAAAATGATACAATATTGCTCCATTTTTAAACAAGGTTTTTTTTTACTGGGGGTATAACTGTAAAAAGGCGTAAGGATTATTTAGAAAGTGACAGAAATATTTTTATGGGTTTTTCACCAAAATTTCTGTGAAGGCGACATAGGTCAATGAGGATTGCGACAGGGGTAGGGCAGGTAGCGACAGGGCCTGCAAAGGGTTGCGACAGGGCTGTCAGGACAGAAGGCCAGAACACGACATAGGTACTGTCGCATTCAGAAAGCGACATGGAGGGCGTCGCAATGGCTTGAGAATGCGACAGGTGGTCGGTCGCATTAACACCCAGAAGGCCACATATCGGCCTGTCGCAATCTGGTGGTCTGCACCTGGCTCTGACAGGAATCAGACCAGGCTTTGGATTGCGGGCCATCATGGATTAAATTGATACAAGGTACTTTGAAAAATCATAACTAATTATATAGTCAACAAAAAATCATGAAACCAGTTACAAATTAAACTAGACATGCAAGGGTACTTCCAATACATAGGGATTCGAGAGAGAACATGGTTTGAACATGGTTTGAGAACGAACAAGAACGAGTAACTTAGAACATGACCCAGAGAGCAAGATGGATTTAATTCGAGCAACATGCTCAATGAAATTTAGGCTTTTTAGGGGCAAATGATCCCTAACAAGATCAAGTATTTACGATAAAAATTTCATAGTATGGGATCAAGTATACAAGGAGATATGGATTTAACATGATGTCTCGGGGTTATCATGTTTGCAGAACTTCAGAAATTAAGAACAAAATATAGGATTGATGGAAAATTATGAAACTTGGGGGTTTCGTTCAAGAGGGTAGGAAGAACCTACAGAATAAGTTTCATGATTTATGCTTGTGAGATTGCCTACCTTTGGATTTATTTGTCTTCTAGGGTTGAGACTCCCAAAACGAGGAAGAAGCTTCAAGAACACCTTCTTCCCACGAGATTCTCTCCTCCTTGACCTCTTCCCCATGTCCAGCAACCTTTGGCAATGAGCTAGGGTCGGCCAAGAGGGTTTATGAGCTGTATTTATGCATGCATGAATTCCTATTCCTATTTCTACTCTAATTCCTCTAAATTCCGAGATTTCCTAACTCTAACCTTCCTTCCTTGCTTTCCAATCCCTATTTAGGCTAGGAAGAGATCTAAATTCGTGCTAAACCATATGGGGTAGGTTTAGGAATCCAATTCCAACTCTAACTTCCTATTTAATGCATTAAATACCCCTTTTCTATTTAGGTAATAATTTAGTTACGAATTTAGGGTATTTTCCTATTATTCTCCCTTTGTAAATTCATATTTTGACCCAATAAATTCTAGAGGATCCATTAAGCAAAGCCCATTACTCTTTCCATTTAATGGGTTTTATTTAATGCTCTTTTCATTTAAATATCCATTTAGCTAGGTTTTAAATTCTTTATTTAATTTTTTTATTTTTCTTAAAAATTCAAGTTGCTACAAAACACAAGTCCACCTCAACACCTGAAGGGACTGGTACACAATGTACCAAATACAAGACTACCCACAAAGGGTACATGTACCTACTACCACGAGGTACCACCACGGAACCACAACCAAAGCCGTGCCACCACCAGGGCACACCACAATGGGTCAAACCTCAACCAACCTGACACACACACATGCCACCACTAGTGGCAAAGCATGAGTCGGAAAGAACGACGCCACCACATGGGAACGGACTATGGTTCATGACGCCAGTATCCAACCTGGACAACACAACACAAGAACCACCTCTCAGTCTCACAGTCACGGACGAAAGGTCCAACTACTGCTCCATAACCACAAGCCAAAGAACAGTGGAGACCAACCAACACCACACCTGCAGACCATACAGCTGCAGGCCCATGCCTGGCACCTTTAGGGACTCTGGCCTGAGCTCCCTAAAGTGAGGCACTGGAAACATAAGACTAGTTGGGGCCCAGTACGTCTACTGGTGTCCGTAACCCCCAACCACGAGTGCGCTACAAGTGACCAAACACAAACTCTCACAAGTCATTATCCCACTGTCGTCTTTCCCTCAGCTGGACGTACAACTCAAACACAGGAGTGAGGGTGTCCAGGATAGGCGACACAGACCTCGGCGGTACACACAATATGGGACAAACCCCGAGCACTAACGTGCCTGGCTCACACAAAACCTGGGGTACCCGACTAGGGAGGCATTTCGAAATAGGCGCCGAACCACCACACTCGACTAGCACTCAAACCACATCAGTAACTTAACACCTCGGTGAAACTTATATCACGATACGTTAAACGTAATTGGCTCGTCACCGGTCACCATGTGACCTCCGAGCTAACCAACACCAACACATACTTAAATCAGAATAACATATAATAATCTTGCCTATCATTGGTCACCCCGTGACCTCCATTGCCATATTAATACAATTTAATAACCACTTAATAACCATACAAAAGACATTAAAGGACCGAGGCTAGGTTCACACTAGAACCTCACTGCCCAAGCACTACAAACTAACCAAAGAAGTTCTATTACGATAAACACAATGTCGAAACACTTGCCATGCACATACAAACCATATGCACGGCACTCAAACTATGTAAACACCACATGTACTACACACTAACTGTGTGCACAACACACCAACCACGTAAAAACATGCTCACCTCGTGAGCAACACTCTTACCACGTAAACAACATGCTCGTGAAGCACTATAAGTGCATTGGCACCACTTAACCATGCCATACACAACACTTTAACGATAATCGGATAATCGTACCAGTAAAACATACACCACAAGCTCTCTCGGCTACGGTTGTGACATAAGCAACTGTCGCCTTCTGGTCGCGACACCCCGACATGTCGCGATCCAAAAGCCTAACGCGATGAGTCAGCCTGTCACGTTCAGAACGCGACATAGGGCTCCATTGCCTTCACAAGCCGAAACCCTAATCTGGGTTTCCATCTCCGAATTTCCCCCATAAACCATGCAAACCACGTTTAATTTCCATTTTTCATGCTTTACTGAATACCCTAGCATGATATCTATTGTTCTTATAGCATTAAACGATCTAAACATGCACCACATGCAATCCACGCAATAAAATGAGGTGGAATCTCCCTACCTTCATGAAGAACACGAAGAACGATGATCACCCGGCATTTCCCCTACTCCGTACGACGTCCTCGCGGTGAGACCACGCTGAAAACGACCCCAACACGCCAAATCACCCAAGATCCCTATAGCAGCTCCTCCCCCTGGCCAAACAGATCTCGCTCAGCTAAGAATGTTTGTGGTTAAGAATGTGACATATCCCTCCGTCGCAACTTGAACGCGACGAAGTAGGGCATCACCTTCTCAAGGTCGACGTCAGCATGCCGCCCAGCGCGTGACACGCGGCGCGCATGCAAACGAAGACCGCATCTCGGTCGGCAAGCAGAACGTGACCACCAAGGCTATCGCATTAAGAACGCGACGCACACCCTTGTCGCGTTCACAACCAGTGAACCAATGGGTGCTATGGGCCCAACCAGCCGGCCCACTAAGCCCCACTCAACACACGAGAACCACAACCAAGGCTCAATGACCCCACATTGGTCATGAGCACCACACCAGAGCCAGTAATCACGGATCCAAACGATCACTAAGCGAGGATCCACGAAAATCCAAAAAATGAGCTACATTACAGGTTAATCCTAGAAAGTCCATTGCTTTGAAAGCCTCTAACAAAGGTTCTTCAAGTTCCAAGAAAGAGGTTCAACAAGAAAATGATGAAATTGAAACATCTAGTGAAAGTGAGAATGATGAAATGGCCATGCTCACTAGACAGTTCATGAAATTCTCAAGTTCAAAAGGAAAGGATCAGGTAACTTCAAAACTCTTCCAAAAAGAGATTTCTCAAACAAATTTGATTCTAACAAAAAATCTGACATGATTGTTTGCTATGAGTGCAAGAAACAGGGACACATGAGAGGTGAATGCCCAGAGCTCAAGAAGAAGCTGAAAAAGGACAAATCTTCATATAAGAAAGCCAAGGCCATGATGGCTACTTGGAGTGATGAAGATGAAGATGAGAATGCTCAAGAAAGTTCATCTGATGAAGAGATCTAGTGCTTAATGGCAAGGAGTGAAGACTCCAATGAGGTAAACTTTTCCTTTGAAAATTACACTATTGATGAATGGGAAGAGGCATATACCTTACTGTTTGAAAATTTTTATCAGTATAAATCTGAAAATAAAGCGCTGAAAAAGAAAATCACCTCACTTGTTGATAGCACTAACAATGATGAACAAGTTGCAATCCTAACCAAAGAAATAGAATTACTAAAAATTAAAAAGGAAATCAATGTGTTGAAATGGATTACATGAAAGAAAAACTCCAAGAAAATGAAAAAGAAAAACAAGTCCTAAATACACATACAGAAACCCTTCAAAATGAAAACTAGGAGATTAAGAAAAAGATTGAAGAGGTTCAAAAGGAACTAAAAGGAAAAAATGAAGATCTATCCAGATTTGTAAAAGGAAAGCAAAATCTTGATACTGTTTCAGGAGTTAAGATAAACATAACAAGGCATGGGCTTGGATTTCAAAATAAAAATCAAAGGAAACTTGGAGAAAAATTGACCACATCATTTGTTGATTGCAGTCTAAGTACAAGTAAACAAGTTCAAGCTAAAAGTAATGAAGTGAAAAATAAACAAAAGATGTCAAATGTTTAACAAGCTAAGGCAACTGTCGACAGATTCAAAGGGAACTGTCGACAGGCGTCAAAATATGCTAAAAAAGGAAAGCCAACCAAGCAACAAAAAGGTCAAAAGAAATCACAAGCTCAACACAACAGTAAAAGAAATGCTAAAAGTAAGACTCCATCATGCAACTATTGTAAAAAACTTGGCCATACTGAAACACAATGCTCGAATAATTTGAACAAGTTGAAATGCAAACAAGTGTGGATTCCAAAGTATTTACTTTTTGACATGAATGAAAGACTGGCACCCAAAGTAATTTGGGTACCAAAACCTTTTGTCTGATCCATCTATGCAGGAATGCCTAGCAGCCAAAATCAAAACAAATGGTACTTCGACAGTGGCTGCTCGAGGCACATGACAGGCGATAAAGAAAAATTCTGTTTGCTGGTGGAAAAAGATGGAGGTCAAGTTGTGTTTGGAGGTAACAATAAGGGCCAAATAATTGGCACAGGTAAGGTAGGTAAGTATGCCTCTAACTCAATAGATAATGTGCTTTTAGTTGATGGTCTGAATCACAATCTCCTAAGCATTAGTCAACTGTGTGATAAAGGCCATAAAGTCATCTTTCATTCAGATGCATGCCAAATTTTTGATAAACATTCAGGAAGTGTCAAATTTTCTAGAAAAAAGTTCATAACATCTATCTAGTTGATTTAGATGAACCAGAAAATAAAAATTTATGTCTTGTTGCAAATAGATAGGATGAATTGTCCTTATGGCATTGTAGGCTAGGCCATGCAAGCTACAATGTTTTGCACAAGATCATGAGGATGAAACTGGTAAGTGGACTTCCTAAAATTCATTTCAATAAAAATGTGAGCCTTTGTGATGCATGTGCACAGGGAAAACAAACTAGGAAGTCATTCAAATCCAATGCACCCATAATCACTTCAAAACCTTATGAATTGTTGCACATGGACCTTTTTGGACCTACTAGAACACTTAGTCTCAATGGTAAATGTTTTGGGTTTGTCATTGTAGATGATTTCTCTAGGTTCACTTGGGTCAAATTCCTAGCTCATAAAAATGAAGTTCTGAAAAATTTTAAAGAGTTCTTTAACAAGATTGAGCATGGGAACATAAATAAAATATGTTCAATCCGTACTGATCATGGGGGAGAGTTTGACAATAATTCCTTTTCTGATTTTTGTAGGAACCAAGGCATTGATCACAAGTTTTCCTCTCTAAGGACTCCAGAACAAAATGGAGTAGTGGAGAGAAAGAATAGAACTTTGGTGGAAATGGCTCGCACACTTCTGGTTGAAAGCCAACTCTCAAGGAGTTTTGGGCAGAAGCGGTGAACACATCGTACTACATCCTCAATAGAGCCATGGTAAGACTTGTGATGAAGAAAACCCCTTATGAGCTCTTGAAAGGTAAGAAACCCAGTATTGGGTACTTCAGAATCTTTGGCTCCAAAGTTTTTATCCACAACAATGACAAGGTTGACTTAGATAAATTTGAAGCCAAAAGTGATCTAGGTATTTTTCTAGGCTACTCTGAACACTCTAGAGCCTATAGAGTGTTTAACAATAAAAATAGGACTGTGGAAGAGACTCCACATGTTGTTTTTGATGAGTCTCATGCAAAAACTAACAATACAAATACTTGCAGGTATGATGATGAAGAAGGAAAAATACTTGAAGAACAAGCGAAGAAGCAGCTGTCGACAGACCAAGAAGAGGTTGTCGACAGACCTGAAGAAGATAAAATAAATGACCAAATTCCTCAAGAACAAATACATCAAGAGGAAATCCCTCAAGAGCAACATCTTCAAGAACAAGTTCAACAGGGTCCATCCACTATAAGAAATGTCAGGTACTCAAAAGCTCACCCACTTGAGAATGTCAATGGAAATGTCAATGATAGAGTTCACACTAGGACTCACTATAGACACATAGTTGAACAAGATCACTTAGCATTTATTTCTCAAGTGGAACCTAAAAATGTTGAAGAAGCTCTAAAAGAAAATTCTTGGATAGATGCCATGCATGAAGAACTTGGTCAATTCCAAAGAAATAATGTTTGGAGCTTAGTTCCTAGGACCCCTGAAATTTCAGTAATTGGAACAAGATGGGTATTTAGGAATAAGCTCAATGAAGAGGGTAAAGTGGTGAGAAACAAAGCTAGACTGGTAGAAAAAGGGTATGATCAAGAATTTAGGGTAGACTTTGAAGAATCATTTGCATCAGTAGCTAGGCTTGAGGCAGTTAGAATATTATTAGCATATGCATGCTCAAACTTTTTCAAATGGATGTTAAAATTACCTTCTTGAATGGTTACATCAAAGAAGAAGTGTATGTTTCTCAACCACTTGGATTTGAGGTTCATGATAAACCTAACCATGTCTATAAATTGCACAAAGCTCTCTATGGTTTGAAACAGGCACCCAGAGCTTGGTACGACAGATTGAGCAATTTCTTGGTTAGTAAGAACTACTCCAGAGGTAAAGTGAACCAAACTCTTTTCACTAAATGTGTTTGCAATCACATAATTGTTATTCAAGTATATGTGGATGACATCATTTTTGGTTCCACTAACCCCTCACTGTGTGAAGAATTTTCAAAACATATGCACAGTGAATTTGAGATGAGTTTGATGGGGGAGCTACAATTCTTTCTTGGCTTGAAGGTAAAACAATATGAAGATGGCTTCTTCATCAATCAAGAGAAATATGTCAAGGAGCTACTGAAAAGATTTCAGTTCGAACAAGCCAACCCAACCTCTACACCAATGAGCACAAGTGTAAGACTAGAAAATGATGAAAAAGGTAAAATGGTAGATGCAAAATAATACCGAGGTATGATTGGTTCTCTCCTTTACCTTACTGCAAGTAGGCCAGATATACAGTTTAGTGTTTGTCTTTGTGCTAGATATCAATCTAGTACAAAGGAAAGCCATTTGATTGCAGTGAAAAGGATTTTTAGATATCTCTCAGGAACATGTGATTTGGGTTTATGGTATCCAACAGGTAGCAGTTTTGTTTGGTCTCATATTCTGATGCTGACTATACTAGGTGTAAAATTAATAGAAAAAGCACTAGTGGGTATTGTCAATTCCTAGGGGGTTGCATGGTTTTGTGGGCATCCAAGAAGCAACACTCAGTTGCACTCTCCACTGCAGAGATAGAATATGTTGCTGCAGGGAGCTGTGCAACTCAAGTGTTGTGGATCAAAAGTCAGTTGTGTGATTACAACATAGACATTGGATGAACACCTATCCTATGTGACAACAATAGTGCTATCAACCTTTCAAAGAACCCAATTCAACACTCAAGGACAAAACACATAGAAATAAGACACCACTTTTTGAGAGATGAGGTAGCCAACAAGAACCTGGAGCTTAGCTTCATTCCAACTGAAAAACAATTGGTTGATATCTTCACCAAACATTGTCAGAAGATAGGTTTACATCACTGAGAGAGAAATGGGCTTATGCAAATTCAATGAAACTAATGCTAAATTGAGGAATAAATGATCTCTCTGTGCAGGACTATGTGGTATATCAAATGGTGAATGTGGAAGAACAAGTCAGGCTTGTTCGGAAACTATCATTATGTGTGAGGAAACATCCTCCGCTAAGTATCCATAGTCTCCTACTACATAAAAGAATTAAGTTTAAAACAACTTCATTTGGCACATTTATCTCTTTAAAAGAATGAAATTTTGGTGCTCACTTGCTCATGGATGTTTCTTCTTTGTGCACAACTTTGGCATGTATGTGTATATAACTGCTTGAATTGCTTGCATTTTGCCTTACACATATGCACACATTATGGGGGAGTAAGTCAAGGTTGTTCGAGTGAAATGCTTGAGGGACACTTTCATAATCATGTTGTAATCATATCTCAACCATTTGATCCATTTGTCTCTCAATTCCAAGCCTCCATACTGTTCTTTTCTGTAGCTGTTGACAGCCAGAACACCAGCTGTCGACAGATCCCCCCTTCCATAACCACATTCATGTTGTTTCACAGTAGCTGTCGACAGCCCCCTTTCAGCTGTCGACAGATGACCTTGTTTCAGTGTATTCTTCTTGATTTCTCAAAATTTCCATGGTATGTTCATTATCTTTATGCAAGGGGAGAATTGGGCCTTAAATAATTACAACCTTTCATACTCACATAGTACCAAAGACATTGACTAATTCACAATGATTTTGAAATAATATTCTGTGCATGAGTCTAGGTTGTATCATCTAGAACACATTGAATAAATCTATCGTCCTTAACATAACTCACTTGAATAATTCCTTTGTGGACAATCATTTTTCTGAAATGGATTGATATGTAAGAAGGTTCTTGAACTTAATATTTTTCATTGGCTTTTGACCTTAAATAACATTTTGTACTTGATCCTTCAATTAAAAAAAAGGGAGAAAAGCTACCTATTTCTAAATTCATGAAAATTCAAACAAAATATATATGAAATGGGGCAAAGGCAGAGCAATGACGAGCATCACTGAGTAACCGGGGACATGGGCATCACAAATGTCTGTCTTCATGTCAAAAAGTCCTTGTATTATCTCTACACAATGGTATGGAGGTCACTTACACTGAGTAACTGGGGGTACAGGCATCACAAATGTCTACCTTCACGTCAAAAGGTGAAAGTGAACCTGATTACCACTTTTCCCACATCAACTTGACAAAATAGTTCAATGCTAGAAATAGAGTGAAGCCTCCATGTTTTTAAATCAAGGGCAACTTGTTGTTTATTGTTAATTGCTCATGTAAACATTACCTTCACTTACCAACTGAACATCACCCACCAAGGAATATGTTTTTCTACAACAGTTTTATTCAAAGAGGTTATCTTATATTCATATGCTTTTGAACGGTGTCTTCTAAATGCTTCAACTTAAGACTCCCGGAGTATTATCTCTTGACCATTGTAGACCATTTAAATGTCTTAACACTAGTGTGTATGACACTTTGTAATGGGTATATACCAGTTCTCAACCTTAAAATGCCATTTGAACACTCATTCCCCATTCATTTATGTCAAAATCTTGTTCTGGCACATTTCTGGACAGCATCTGTTGACAGCTGCCATGCGCCTATCGACAGACGGAATTCTGGGCAATTCAGAAGGCCAACCAGTTCCAATTTTGACCAGATTTTGTGGGTCCCCTCTATTTCAAACACTTCCTAAATAGACCTAAAGGGAAAACCACGACTCTTCACCCCCTCACCTTCCTCCAAAAGGTGGTTCCTTCCCTATTTCAACCCCAACACCCTTCTCTCCAGAACCGCCCTCTCCAAACCTCCTTCTGCTCTTGCTTTCTTCTTCCTCCTCTCCATGGATCATCTCCTCTCTGTGCATTCCATCTCCCATGGCTCCCAGGAGTAAGCTTCCTGCCACACATCAGCGTCCAACCTCGCCTGAAACCGGTGAAGGTTCTAGGGCTCCAGCGGAGCGCCGGAGTAAACATCAAGATGATTGTCTGCCGAAACTCCTTGTTCCCTTGGATCTGCAACTCACCAGGGTTTGAGGAGTCTTCCAAAAATTTGTCCAGCCACGATATGCGGACTTCGTCTCCCTGGAAGACATGTTCGATGGTCCGCAGCCTCTCTTTGACACCCAGGGCTGGACTGTCTTCCTATACTCCCACAAGCAGTATTCCCCGATTGCTATGACATAGTTTTTCAACAACATGGGGATGGCTGTGGATGAGGAGCTATACACCACGGTCAAAGGTACATCCTTCCAGATCACTTCCAACCTCCTCATCCATGCATTACAAGTTCCCAACTCCGGGGCTGACATTCTGGTCACCCATCTCAATGCCTCGGAGTATTACACCCTGATCACCCAACAACCATATGACTCTACCAAGGATCATGCCAAACTCAATGCCAATTCCTTCCCCCCACTTCAACGCATCATCCACCACATCTTCACCACCCTTATTGCTCCTAAAGATGGTAGTAGGGAGCTTGTGACCGAGGTTCACAAGTCCCTTTTCTTCTTCTTCCTCAAGGGCCAGCAAATTAATCTGCCTAAACTCATGCTTGACCTCATCAAGCAATGTTTCAACAATCCTAAGAGGTCAATGCCATATGCTTGCCCTATCACTTCCCTCTTGTCCTTCATTGGCATTCATATTTCTGAAGGAGAGTTTGTCTCTCTCAAGTCCCGCAATGCATATGATATCATTGATGCCCATCAGATGGGCTACAAGCTGGTTGCTGAGAGAGTCACTAGGACTCTTAAGGGTCAGGAGCCGGATGTAGAAGAAGAGTCTGCTGAAGATGAGGATAGTGATGAAGACTCCCATCCAAAGCCAATGGATGTTCAGGGAGAAGCTAAAGATGTTCTGGATGCGCCCGTTCCACAGGTTGCTGCTCAAGATATTCGGGTGTTCATGGCAGATCAGATGGCACAGATGACCCAGCTATTTACTGCTCATTTTGATCAGCTCAACACCCGGATGGACACACTTGCTGATTCTCAAGCTAACATTCAGCAGCAGCTTGATCATCTTACAACGGGGTTTCGTGACTTCTGTCATCCCACTGCTCTTGGGAATGACGATGCTTAGCATGTCTAGGATCAAAGTGGGGTCATGTAGTTTTTTTTTTTTTTTACTAGTTTGGATCATGGGTTAGTTAGTTATGTCATTTCTCTATTTCCCTTTTGCTTTTGCTTGTGTCATGTACTGGATATCCTTGTGAACTGTGTGTAATTCTCTCTCAATCAATGAAATCACAATTACTTGTTTACTTTTATTCATTTGTGCATGAGTTATCTTTTTGGATGTTGTCAAAAGAGGGAAAACATCAATTGTAATTTTGTCATCCTCAAAAAGGGGGAGAATGTTGGGTTACAATGTGTATGATGATGATTGTGCTTAAATGTTTTTGATGATTGACATAATTGATGTTGCAAACATGATCAAGACATGAAAGATATGATCAAATGAAAAATGACTTTATAACCATCTATGCATTCATGATATCTCACTTGGATTGTCTTTCATGTAGGAGTGAATGAACACACAAGACAAGCAACAAACTCCAAGTGCAAAAGACTGGAAATACACATCAAGTGTTCACCTGTCGACAACCAAGAAGCCATGTGTCGACAAATAGACAAGACAGTAACAAACAAGCATTTGGAAGCAAATAAAAAGCAGTAGTTGTCGACAGACAAAGTGCACCTGTCGACAGATCAGGCTTGCCTGTCGACAGCCAGAGGTCGCCTGTCGACAGCCCAGGATTCCAGTGACCAACATGGTTCTGGAAGCCAGTTTCCAGCAGTACCTTTCGATAGCCATAGTGTATCTGTCGACAGCTGTAGGATTAGTTGCAACATGTGATCGGCATGTGATCTGTATTAGGGTGTTCCCTTCTGACACGACTCTCTAAACTTGAATACCACTATATATAGATCATATGGAGTTATTTTCATAGAGAGAAGCCTCCATACCAAAACCCTAAGCAAAGATCAAGAAGAAGGCTTTCCCTGCTCTGCTCTGCTTCAACTCTCATGTTTGTTCCAAGAAGATCTATCTCATGTGAGGAGTTAAAGCCGATTCATCCTCAAGTCAAGCTTCATCTTTGTCATCTGATCGTCATCAACGTGAAGCTTGAAGTTCTTCTGAACGACCACATCGAGGAGTTCATCTTTGGATTTGATCTTCAACTCTGAACTCTTTCTACTTTTCATTACTCTGTGTGTGTGGTAGTGGTTTGAGCGTTCCTTGTGCTTGATCCACGTGTGTGTGGCTGTTCTGAGTGCGTGTTTGCCACAGATACTGTGCGTGTGTGTTGTAGGGTTGGACTTGCTTCATAAGCAGTTTTTTGTGTGTGTGTGTGGACAGTGGACGTAGGATACACGAGTTGTGTACTCCAAACCACCTTAAATCATCGTGTGATATGGTTTGAACTCTCTTACGTTAGATGTATGGTAGGCATGATTATTTGTTCACATGCTTGATAGATTGCTAATTTCCCAATCACAATCTGCACACACATCTAAGATCGAATTTGACTCACATCTGTTTAAGTTTTCATCAAGTCAGTGTTAACATCGAAAAGAAGGGTAAATTGGTTTTAATCTGTAGTAATCTATTCAACCTTCCTTCTAGATTACTGCTTTAGGTGATTCCGCGCACCTTTCATCATATCAGTTTGTGTCATTTTCCTTCCGATTGATGTTATATATGTTATATCCTATTGATTGATGAACAAATAAATTGTATCCTATCGATTGGTGATATAATGTTCTCATTGGTGACTACGTATACTATATCCTATATTGATTGGTGTTATAAATACCATAAGTCGAAGTTCAACTTTTCCTGACAACATTATATTCTTGATCAATCCAAGTTCTATATCGATTAATGAACAAATACTTATTCTATTCCGATTGATATTATTTTTCCTTTCAATTGATGTTAAAATCCTTTGATTAGTGTTATATATGTTATGAGTATTCTGATTGATGAACATATAACTTAAAGTTTTTTTATTGGTGTTATGTTGTTTTGATTGGTGAACAACATATCAATTGCTGTTAAGTTTCATGTCGATTGATAAATAATTTCCTTTGGCGCCCAAATTTGTTTTATTTTAAATTTGGCTCTCAGATTTTTACTTAAGATCACCCTTATATCTCTAACATTAAATGCACTGTCAACCTTGTTCTAACCTGGGTTGTATGTTCACACCTTGAACATATTACTGATAGTCATTCTTTCTTATCAGACAAAAAGGAAGCTATCTGGAATAGCATATTGTTAGCAAAAATTGTGATCTTTTGCAACAGAGGTATGATTATGACTGACACATGACCTTTCTCACCTAACACCTTCCTCTCTATGCATTAAATGGATGCAGGCATCCGGTACCCCCTTGAAGCTGTCATGAAACACACTACATACCATGAAAACCTGCATGAAGCTGACGGCTCCCATCTATTTCAAGGAGTTTGTAGACTCATCAAAATAGTTGTTAGATACAAGGAGAAGAAAAAGGAGAAGAATAAAAACAAGAAGCTTCAACGACTATCTTTTGCTGAGAATCTATAAAAGAAGAGAATGATGCAGTCACTAAGAGAGATATACACATCGACGCTCTCTCAATAAAAACATCTGAAGTTTCAAGGAGCACACAAACACCCACATCTTTCTTGAACCAGAAGAGAAAGCAAGAGTTGCCGAAGCCTTTTGTTTTAGCTTTCCTCTTCATCTCTCTCTCTCTCCCTCTCTCTCTCTCTCTCTCTCTCTCTCTCTCTCTCTATATATATATACATTCTGGTTATCATTCTGAAAGAGAGAGTGAGCTGGTTGCGTCTGAGAGAGAATCTCTTTGTTCATCTTCTATTCTCTTGGATGTTGTCTCAGATCTGATGATTAGTCCATCCCCATATAATTTTATTTATTATAATTTCTTTTGGTGATTAACAAAACCTTAACAAATATTTTCTAGCAATCCTTTATGAAGTTCATCCACAGGGAATAAGTCAACCAAAATCTGTAAGTTATTCTCTTACACTGATAGTTAAAGTTCAGAGCATGAATTTCTTCTAAGTACACATCGATTTCCTTAATAGAAACAACGATTTCGGTCTCACAATGATTTCGTAAGTGAAACAATGATTTCGGCCTCACAACGATTTCATTATGATATAACGATTTCGGGCTCACAATGATTTCGTAAGTGAACAACGATTTCCGCTTCACAACGATTTTGTAAGTGAAACAACGATTTCAGCTTCACAATGATTTCGTAAGTGAAACATCGATTTCAGTCTCACAACGATTTCATTAGTGATATAATGATTTTGGTCTTACAACGATTTCGTAAGTGAAACAAAGATTTCGGCTTCACAACGATTTCATAAGTGAAACATCGATTTCGGTCTCACATCGATTTCCTTATTGAAACATCGATTTCGGTCTCATAACGATTCGTTAAGTGAAACAACGATTTGCTTATACAGAAATTTGCTTGCACAACGATTTGCTTATACAACGATTTACTTGCACAACGATTTGCTTATACAACGATTTGCTTGTACATCGATTTGCTTATATCTGTACAACGATTTACTTGTACAACGATTTACTTATCTGTACAATGATTTGCTTGTACATCGATTTGCTTATATTTGTACAACGATTTGTGTTCACTACGATTGGCTTCCATTTAAACAACAATTTGCTTGTACATCGATTTGCTTATATCTGTACAACGATTTGTGTTCACAACGATTTGCTTCTACTTAAACAACGATTTACTTGAACAATGAATTGTTAACACAACGATTTCATAAGTAGAACATTGATCGCATCGACTTCATGAATACATCTATTATTCTCATGATATTCATATATATTTTCAAATGTCAAGGAGTTTGAACTCTTCCCGCCAATATCATTGTATCCTGCATTTATTGTGACTGTACACATCATCTGCATATCGCATATCTGAATGCTTTCTACACCCATAATACAATAGCAAATACTTTATTAGGTGACAAAATAGCATTTCCATTTTGGTGTACATTCTTACTGCATGGTTTCTAACGTTGACTAACAAGCATAGAGACAGTCTAGCTGTCTATGGTTTGGCATTTATTGTGTGCAGGTCTTTGCCAGTACCATATCTTACAACGTTGGACAACTAGAAGCGGAAGGATATCTAGATGAATCTTCTCTTTGCGTGCATGGCTCGTAAAGCATGTTTGACTGGAAGCTTACCTGTTCCACACCATGGACCAGGCAGTCTAACGTGCATCTAACATAGAGACAACGGCCACTTCAACGGCTATATTTTTCAAGAGAAGATATATAGAAGGCTGAAGACTCCATGAAGAACAACTTTTGGTGCGATAGTGCTTCACTGAGAATCATCTACAACTTGCGAGCATCAGAAAGAAGAGCTCTTGTTTCACTCCATCTTTTCTTTAGCTCTTAGCTCTCAGCCTTTCATTGCTCAGACATTTTTGAGAGCTTGTTAATCTGAGAGATTTTTCTAGTTTAAATCTTTCTCTCTTAGACTTTGCCTCAGATCAAGCATTCTGTTGTAAGCTTGGTCTAGGGGCCTTTCGCCTTTAAACACATTGTGTTTGTGTGTTCATCTTCGGACTGTGAAGAGAAGACCTATTGGAAACAAGTGGTTGTTTTTTCCTTCATTGAGGAAGGAAGACCTATTGTGTCAGGTGGTAAGTTGTACCTCTTATGGGTTAGAAGAGAAGGCCATCTGCGGCTGGATGTGTAAGGGTCCTTAAGGGGGACAGTACCCTTAGTTAGTGAAATCCCAAGTTGTTACTTGGGGGCTGGACGTAGGACTCCTTGGGATAGGAGGTCCGAACTAGGATAAAATCCTCCTGTGTTTGTGTGCTTGCTTGTTTGTCTTCATTATCACTAACTATCGATCGTAGTGTTTTTGTGTTTAGCATTTTTATTGACAGGTTTCAATTTAAAAGAATTTTTAGAATCCCATTCACCCCCCCCCCCTCTGGGCTTGCTAGCTGGGCAACAAGTGGTATCAAAGCCAAGTCTCTTCAAGAAAGAAGATTTCACGATCTGAAGAGCAAAGATAAATGGCAGCTCAAGGATATGCTAAGGGTCAGTCCGTCAACAGACCTCCTCTATTCGATGGTGAAGACTACAACTATTAGAAGACCAGAATGGAGTTCCTCCTTCAAGGTCTCAATTTTCAACTTTGGTCCATCATAGAAGAAGGAGATCTAGTAATTCTCAATAGTAGAGAAAATTGGACAGATGAAGACAAAAAGAAGATATCTCTAAACAGTAAAGCAAAGAGTATACTGTGCTGTGCACTGAGCAAGAAAGAATTCAATAGGATCTCAGCGTGCAAGTCAGCAATGGAAATGTGGGAGAAACTCAGAATCACATATGAAGGAACAGACAAAGTCAGAGAAACAAGAATAGATATCTTGGTTGCTTAATATGAGATATTTCAAATGCAACTAGGAGAATCAATCACACAAATGTATAACAGATTCACAGATATTACAAATGGGTTGGCTGGGCTTGGAAAGAGCTATGACATGGGAGATATGGTAAGAAAAATATTGAGAAGCCTTGTGGACTCCTAAACTAACAACCATTGAAGAAGCCAACGACCTAAGAAGGATGTCACTTGAAAAGCTTGTTGGGTCACTAATGGCCCATGAAATAAACATGGAAAGGCTTGGAGAGTCCTCCAGTAGGAAGAAGCACAACAACGCTCTCAAGGCTGCAGAAGACACATCTGGTGATGAATCAGATGATGATAAAAGCAATGGGAGTAGTGAAGATGAGGAAGCATTTTTCTCCAGAAGACTACAGAGAATACTTGCCAAGAAAAAGTATCAGTCAGGGAGAATATATTTCAAGTAAGGAAAGGACTTTAAGAAATCTGAAGTCAAGGACACAAAGAAATCTGAACCCGTATGTTATGAATGCAAGAAGCCTGGACACATTAAGGCTGAATGTCCGAAGCTGAAAAAGACAGAGTTCAAGAAGAAGGACCACTCGAAGAAATTTAGGAAATATAAGAAGAAAGCCATGGCAGCTACATGGAGCAACGACAGCGACTCAGACAGCGAGTCATGCTCCAGTGAAGAAGAAGAAGAAAAGGCCAACCTGGCCTTCATGGCAAACATAGATGAAAAGGTAACTTCTGACTCTTCTTTTAATTCATGCAATGATTCGGATTCATATAGTCTAGAAGATGCATTCAACGAACTATACAGTAAGTATAAAGATGTTTGTAAAATATTAAAAACTACTAAGAAAAGTCTTGCATGCTTGGAAATTACTAATTCAGATTTAAAATCTGAAACTGAGAACTAGAAAAACAAATTTCTAAATTAAAAAGAAGAAATGAACTGTCATCTGAAGATTTAAAAATTAAAAATGAACAGATAACAAACCTGGAAAACCAGGAAACCTTAAGCAAACTTAAAAAGGAAGTTGACACACTAACAAAAGATAATGAATATTTAACTAATACAATTGAAAAATTCACAAACGGTAAATCATCTCTAATACTAAAAGGAGCTAGAAGATCGGGCAGGAAAAAGCATGGTTTAGGATATACTCCACCAGATAATGAAGAAACAATAATACATCCTAAAATCTATCCAACACCAAAATTTGTAGAAGAACAAAATACTGAATATAAATCTAACTTTAAGTACATCTCAACTGAAAAAGTAAGTAAAATATCTTGTTGTAGTCATTGTAATAAATTAGGACATACTAAAATAACCTGCACAACTAAACACCTAAAATGGATACCTAAAAGGAAAATTGAGGAAACTAACCAGCAAGGACCCAAAAGAACATGGGTACCTAAATCCTAGTGTTTTAATTGCAGGGAAGCCTTAGAGCATCGAAGTGGTACCTGGATAGCAGGTGCTCAAGGCACATGACAGGCAATAGAAGATTGTTTTCTTACATTAAAGATGAAGAAGGTACAGTGACTTATGGCGATAATGGAAAAGGAACACTGATCGGTTGTGGACCAGTTGGTAGTCATGGCAGAACCCTCATTGAAGATGTGCTATGTGTTCAAGGACTCAAACACAACCTGATAAGTATAAGCCAGCTGTGTGACAAAGGTCACCAAATCAGATTTCAAGAATCAAAGTGCCTCATTATGAAAAATGGTGTAACAGTGTTCGAAGCCTGCAGAGAAAAGAATCTATATGTGCTTCATCTAGAAGAGTTGAAGGATCAAGATGTATGTCTAGCAGCAAATAAAGATCAGAATGCTGAGCTATGGCACAGAAGATTGGGTCACTGCAGCCTAGATGGAATAAGAAAGCTGATCAAATATGATTTAGTGGAAGGTCTGCCCAAGATTAGCTCAAGAACTGAAGGCGTCTGTAAACCCTGTGCAAAAGGAAAGCACACAAAGTCATCTTTCAAGTCAAAAATAGTTGTAACCACCTCCAAACCTTTAGAACTGTTGCATATGGATTTATTTGGACCAATGAGAACCACCAGCCTAGGAGGAAAGAATTTTGGTTTCGTAATAGTTGATGATTATTCAAGATACACATGGGTATCATTTTTGGAGCATAAAGATGACACAGTTGATAGTTTCGTTAAGTTCAGTAAGTTAGTTCAGAAGGACAAGAAGTTCAGTATAATAAGCATTCGTTCAGATCATGGAGGAGAATTCCAAAATGAAAAATTTATAGAATTTTGTGATGATCAAGGAATTGAGCACAATTTCTCAGCACCAAGGACACCACAGTAAAATGGAGTAGCTGAGAGGAAGAATAGAACATTACTGGATATGGCCAGAACTATGTTATCTGAATGTAATCTTCCTAGATATTTTGGGCTGAAGAGATCAACACAGCATGCTACATTTTAAATAGAGTGATGATCAGGCCAATTCTGAAGAAGACAGCGTATGAACTTTACAAGCAGAAGAAGCCCAAGATCAGTCATTTCAGAACATTCAGTTGTCCATGCTTCATCCACAACAATGGTAAAAGAGACATAGGTAAGTTAGATTCCAAATCTGATGAAGGAATCTTTATGAGGTATGCTTCTAAACCTAAAGGTTATAGAGTTTTTAACAAACAAAGTTTATTAATTGAACAAACTGTTCATGTTATCTTTGATGAGTCTAACTCGTCCTTGAGAAAGGAAGTCGATAGTGATGATGAAAATGCAGAAATCCTCTCCATGAAACTGAAAGAAACCTCCATCAAAGATTCTGAAGATCCACCATTGGAAGAACTACAGTAGAAAGAAATATCTCATAATGATCTTCCAAAGGAATGGAGATACAAGAAGGATCATCCCATAGACAACATTATTGGAGATCCATCGGTTGGGGTAAGAACTAGAGGTAATGTTATCCCGTGTGATTACTTAGCATTTGTATCTCAAATTGAGCCTAAGACAGTCAATGAAGCACTGTCTGATGAATCTTGGATTCTAGCCATGCAAGATGAACTTAATCAGTTCAAGAGAAATCAAGTTTTGTCCCTTGTTCCGAGACCATCAGATCATCCTGTGATTGGCAACAAATGGGTGTTCAGGAACAAATTGGATAAAGCTGGTGTTATCACTACAAACAAGGCTAGACTGGTTGCTCAAGGCTATTCTCAAGAGGAAGGCATAGATTTCGATGAAACCTATGCACCAGTGGCTAGACTAGAGGCAATTCGGATTTTACTTGCTTATGCATCGACATTAGATTTAAAACTTTTTCAAATAGATGTAAAATCTGCATTTTTATATAAAGGAGGAAGTCTATATAGAACAATCTCCTGGCTTTGATGATGTAGAGTTTCCAAATCATGTTTTTAAACTGCATAAAGCACTATATGGTTTAAAGCAAGCACCTAGAGCATGGTATGAAAGGCTTAGTGCATTTTTATTAAACCATGGTTTCATCAGAGGATAGGTAGATAGTACATTGTTTATTAAGTCAAAAGTCAAAAATATATTGCTTGTGCAAATTTATCTAGATGATATAATATTCGGATCTACTGATGAATCCTTGTGCAAGTACTTTGAAAAGCTTATGCAGGGAGAATTCGAAATGAGCATGATGGGGGAGCTCAACTATTTCCTTGGATTACAAATCAAGCAAGGCAAGGAAGGAACACATATCTGTCAAGCAATATACCAAGGAATTATTGAAGAAGTTCGGATTTGGTAATGCAAAACCACTATCAACACCAATGAGCACATCTACAAGGTTAGACAGTGATAAAGATGGTAAGAAAGTAGATCAAAAACTTTATAGAGGTATGATAGGATCATTGCTTTATTTAACTGCTAGTCGACCGGATATTCTATTTAGTGTATGCATGTGTGCAAGGTATCAGGCTGATCCTAAGGAATCTCATTTAATATCTGTTAAAAGAATCTTTAGATATCTAGCTAAAACTCATGATCTAGGTCTGTGGTATCCAAAATCATGTGAAGTTAGTTTAGTAGGATATTTTGATGCTGACTATGCTGGATGCAAGGTAGATAGAAAAAGTACCAGTGGTAGTTGTCAATTTCTTGCAGGGTGTTTGATTTCATAGTCCTCAAAGAAGCAGAATTCAGTAGAACTGTCAGTAGCTGAAGCTGAGTACGTAGCTGCTGGAAGCTGTTGCACTCAACTACTATGGATAAAACAACAGCTTGAGGATTATGGATTGCACATCAAGACCATCCCATTGCTGTGCGACAACACCAGTGTAATAAATCTCACCAAAAATCCAGTCCAGCACTCCAGGACGAAGCATACAGAGGTTAATATGATTTCATTAGAGATCATGTAGCAAATGGTAATATAACATTTCTTTTATAAATACTTTAAATCAGTTAGCAAACATCTTTAAAAAGCCTTACCTGAAGAGAGATTTACGTCTCTTAGAAGGGAATTGGGCATGTGTAATTTGTAATAGATTTCTCTGCACGTAACTGAAATAATAATATTTTCATAATAATGCTTATTCTCTCCCCTGGAATTAAGGAAATCCTTTAATTACTTGAGTAATAAACTGCTTTGAAGGATCGATATTTCAAAAGGCTTTATCTCTTGCGAAATTATCTCCTCTTTTGTCGTTTTCTGCATTTATTGCTACGTCTCTTCAAAAGCAACTTTAAGTCCTACCATTAATTCTGTAATCTATGCCATATTGATTCCACATTTCTCTCTCATCACCTTTGACTTGCCTGGAGCGATAAACCCGATCGATACCAGATCTCTCTCTCTCTGTGTGATTTCAAAAAATCCCTCTCTTCCCGCTAAAAATTTCTTGAGGGCTTCTGTTCCATTCCTCCCCATGATTCTCCATAACCCCTCCTTGTTAAATTCCATGGCGGCTTATGGGGTTTCCAGCACTGTTGGTGGCTACAACGTCGCTTTCCTCACAGCAGAGCAGCAGAAAGGTTTGCAGTGGTGAAGACAAAGTTGTGCGGCAACAAGGCAGTGGATGTTGCGGATTTAGAGAAAAATGGAATGCACAGTGTGGTAGCAGCGATGTAGAGGATTAAATGGACAAGGATGGTGACTACTTCAGAGGCAAGCTATCCAGACCTGGTAAAGGCTTTCTATACCTGCCTGAAATCTGAAGAGGACGGGTCCCCTACCTCCACAGTGAAAGGTATCCCCATCCACATAACATATGATCCTTTGGAAAGTTTGTTTGGAGTGTCTACCGTTGGTCGCAGTGGGGTAGACAGCGTCGACATCCATGTCAAGGGTTTGGGGATAATCGAAACTGAGTATAAGTTGAAGGATGGCAAGATTGACATCAACTAGTTAAATGCTTTCAACTGGATTTTGCATTTCATAGTTTGCCAGATCCTAGTACCAAGAAGCGCAACTTTCTCCACTTTCCCTAAGGCAGATTCAGATATGATGTTTTGGGCTATTCAGAATCATGATATTAATATGGCAGAAGTGATTATTGAGAGGATGAAGTTTGCAACTGCAATGATTTGGGACAAGAAGAATAAACTGAACATTTATCTACCATATGCTCACTTGCTGACAAGGATTTTCCAGCATTATAGCATAAATTTGAATGGTGAAGTGTCAGAGAAGATGGGCCAATCTATCAAGTCCAGAAACTTGAAGAAGAGCGGCTTTTCTCTAGTAGTCGGTGTTTGGACAAAAACTTCAGTTGCAAAAGGAGAGACTATTATCGAGGAAGCTCAAGAAATTCCCCCAATTCCAGAGGCAGAGGGAGAGGCAGAAGTGAGGGTTGAAGACCCTGTCGTAGAGGTTCCAACTATCCCAGCAGTCCAAGAAGAGGCAGCAGAAATTAGAACAGAAGAACCAGTGGAAAGTGCTAGTAGAATTGAAGAAATTCCTCTCGAGCACATTGAGCCAGTAGGGCAGCTATCAGGGGTTGAGTCCCCCTCAACAGTTGTTGCATCAATAATTCAAGAAGTGTTGGAAACTGTCGCCAGTATTCAGGGGGAGCAAGAAGAAATTGTTCCAGAAGTTATGGCACCAGGCCACAGTGAAGTTCAGATGGAAGATGTTCCTGCTCAGGGGGAGCCTGAAATTAAGAAGGAAGCTGAAATTCAGGGGGAGCCCGCAACTAATGCCCCTGCTGATCAGTTCCAGGAAGGTGTTGTGGAGAGCACCTCGGATGATGATGACAATGTGGAGCCAGTTGCTGGCACGTGATAAGGGCAAAGGTGTGGCCACTGAAATTCCATTACTTACAATGAAGGCACACCGGAGGTTCGAAGAAGAAGAAGATTCATGTGCACTTGAAACCAGTAATTGAGAGATTAGATACACAAGGATAGATTCTTTGCTCTGTTCAATCTGATATTTCCTCAATTTTCATAAGTTAGAGCACTGGAGTGAAGGAAATGGCTATGGTAAAGGTAGTACTACGAGGAATGAGGAATGAGTTGGTGAACATGAAGCAAATGATATCAAATCTTTCAGATTTTGTGAGGGCGCAAGTTTCCACTTCTGCCCCTCCTGCTCCCACTTCTGTAGTGCCTGAGAATAGTTCAGGGCCATCAGGGCCAAGTAATGCAAAAAAAGATGTTTGGCCATTAGGGCCAGTTGCAGAAGAAGCAGTCCGGCCATCAGGGCCAGTTGGTGTTGATGAATCTGGGCCATCAAGGCCAAAGGTTGCTGAGGAATCGATGCAGTCCGAGCCTGCACAAGAAGATGGGCCACTAGGGCCATCCTTTGAGCAGTCAGGGCCACCAGGGCCAGTTGGGGATGAGTCAGAGCCATCCGGGCCAGTGGAATCTCAAGCTGAGCAAGTGAGAGATGAAAAGACTGTAGAAAGGTTGTGCCCCCAGAGCCACCTTCTTCTCCTCTTCAGACTCCAGCCCCTCCTTCTCCACCTTCATCCTCCACTGCTCCTCCAGCTCCTGCCACCATCTCCTCACCTATGCCATTTCCTGCTACCTCCTCCTCTTCTCCTGCTTCCTCCTCCTCCAATTTTTGAAGCCCCTCCAGCTTCATCCTCCTCAGCTGGACCCTCATCCTCTGATCCATCATCTTCAGCACCATCTACACTACCTTCTCCTACTACATTCTCTTCTCTTCAGCCACCCACTCCTCCATCTTTCATTACTATCATTCCGGAGGGTGCTTGTATTCAAGGGCACACCATTGAGGACATCAAAGATGAGTTTGAAGAAGCAATTCTTCGCTCAGTCTTATCTGTGTCTTCCCATGTTCACAGGACTGATCCCTCCAGTCCTACTCCTAAAAAGAGAAAAGTTTCCAAGAAACTTGCTCTCTCTTCTGAACCTCTTTTCCCTCCTCTTTGGTTCTCTCTCTCTCTGTTGAACACAGGAGAAGAACTCTCTATTGTGAATATCTCGAAAAGGTTGTATTTGTTGTTCTATATGGCCTTCCTCATCTTGACCTCACTGAACACCTCAATATTGTTCTTCCTCTATCCCACATATCAAAACTCGAACAGAACAAAATTTTTTCAACTATTGAGTCTAAGACTGAAGACCAATGGGCTCAGTCTCTCTACAGGCAGTTTGTTCTTGCTAGATCTGCAAGGTTTCCACCTTCAGACCATCCTCTCACTCAGTCAGAATGGTTTGTCATCCACCACAGAAAGACTTGGGGATCCTTCATTCAAAGAGAAGTCAAATTGATCCGGTACTTCCAGATGTTCCAAGATTATTGTTTTGTAAACAAATTGCCGAAAGTTCAGATTGGTCAGTTCAGGGGAGCAATTGCAAAGTTGAGAACTGAAAATCCCATCAATACTCCCCTTCAGATAGACTTTGCTACTCTTAAGATGCCCAAAATTGTCTTCCTTCCCAAGCTTCATTCCCTCATCATGGACTCTGTTGTGGGCACCATTATCTTTGAAAGGTTTGCTAGGGTTATGGCTAGAATCTCAATTCGGAAAGATGCTCCTCTTGCTTTCCACAAATTCCTGTTCAGAGAACACCATCGGGGTAATATCAAATCCGATGTGCTTGCTCCCATCTTGTCTGAGTGTGAGAGGCTCTCTCCATCTGATTGGGAGAAGCACTACAACCAATCTACTCAACAGTTAGAAAATCTGAACAGCTCACTGTTTAACTCTGGCAAACCCACTCTTTCAGTTGAAGAATTTTTGGATCTAAACTCCATCAATCTTGTTCAAGATCTGTTTGCTATTTGGGTTGAAATATATAAAGTGTTTGTTGGTCTGAAAAGGAACTAAATGAGCATCAGATCTTCTATCCAATTTCTATCGACCAGTTTTTACAGCATGCAAGTTTTGGTACCTCCCGTTCCTACAAGATGTCTCTTGGCAATGATGAATATGCCAATTTCTTAGAAGCTCAAAGGCAACTTCATATCCAGCGAATGGTTCCTGTTATGGGATCTTCATACACTATTGCTTGGGGTGTCTTTCAATTGTATTTTGAAGAGCAGGAACTCAAGGCTTGGCCGATCATTACTCGCCATGCCTCTCTCTTGTCACCTGCCTTCTACATCTCTGTACCCCCTCAGTAACCAATATAGTGTTGATTGACCACCATTTATCTTTCTTCTCTTCTTTCTTTGTCTATTTTGGTTTCTTTTACTTAATGACAAAAAGGGGGAGAAAATGGAACATTCTAAAATACATATCTACATTCTTTAAACTTTATTTAGAAAATTTCCTTAAGTTTATTTCAGCACATTACATATTATGTTTTGCTATGTTTTGTCATCACCAAAAAGGGGGAGATTGATGATCAGTCCATCCCCATATAATTTTATTTATTTTAATTTCTTTTGGTGATTAACAAAACCTTAACAAATATTTTCTAACAATCCTTTATGAAGTTCATCCACAGGGAATAAGTCAACCAAAATCTATAAGTTATTCTCTTACACTAATAGTTAAAGTTCAGAGTATGAATTTCTTCTAAGCACACATCGATTTCCTTAATAGAAACAACGATTTCGGTCTCACAATGATTTCGTAAGTGAAACAACGATTTCGGCCTCACAACGATTTCGTAAGTGAAACAACGATTTCGGTCTCACAACGATTTTGTATGTGAAACAATGATTTTGGCTTCACAACGATTTCGTAAGTGAAACAACGATTTCGGCTTCACAATGATTTCGTAAGTGAAACATCGATTTCGGTCTCACAACGATTTCGTAAGTGAAACAACGATTTCAGTCTCACAACAATTTCATTAGTGATATAACGATTTTGTAAGTGAAACAACGATTTAGTCTTCACAATGATTTCATAAGTGAAACATTGATTTCAGTCTCACATCGATTTCCTTATTGAAACATCGATTTCGGTCTCATAACGATTCGTTAAGTGAAACAATGATTTACTTATACAACGATTTGCTTACACAACGATTTGCTTATACAACGATTTGCTTGTACATCGATTTGCTTATATTTGTACAATGATTTACTTGTACAACAATTTGCTTATCTGTTTAACGATTTACTTGTACATCGATTTGCTTATATTTGTACAACGATTTGTGTTCACAACGATTTGCTTCCATTTAAACAACGATTTGCTTGTACATCGATTTGCTTATATCTGTACAACGATTTGTGTTCACAACGATTTGCTTCTACTTAAACAATGATATGCTTGAACAATGAATTGTTAACACAACGATTTCATAAGTAGAACATTGATCGCATAGACTTCATGAATACATCTATTATTCTCATGATATTCATATATATTTTCAAATATCAAAGAGTTTGAACTCTTCCCGCTAATATCTTTGTATTCTGCATTTATTGTGATTGTACACATCATCTGCATGTCGCATATCTGAATGCTTTCTACACCCATGATACAATAGCAAATACTTTATCAGGTGACAGAATTGTATTTCCATTTTGGTGTACATTCTTACTGCATGGTTTCTAACGTTGACTGACAAGCATAGAGACAGTCTAGCTATCTATGGTTTGGCATTTATTGTGTGCAGGTCGTTGCCAGTACCACATCCTACAACGTTGGACAACTAGAAGCGGAAGGATATCTGGATGAATCTTCTCTTGGTGTGCATGGCTCGTAAAGCATGTTTGACTGGAAGCTTACCTGTTCCACACCATGGACCAGGAAGTCTAACGTGCATCTAACATAGAGACAACGGCCACTTCAACGGCTATATTTTTCAAGAGAAGATATATAGAAGACTGAAGACTCCATGAAGAACAACTTTTGGTGCGATAGTGCTTCACTGAGAATCATCTACAACTTGCGAGCATCAGATAGAAGAGCTCTTATTTCACTCCATCTTTTCTTTAGCTCTTAGCTCTCAGCCTTTCATTGCTTAGACATTTTTTAGAGCTTGTTGTTCTGAGAGATTTTTCTAGTTCAAATCTTTCTCTCTCAGACTTTGCGTCAGATCAAGCATTCTGTTGTAAGCTTGGTCTAGGGGCCTTTCGCCTTTAAACACATTGTGTTTGTGTGTTCTTCTTCGGACTGTGAAGAGAAGACCTATTCGAAATAGGTGGTTGTTTTTCCCTTCATTAAGGAAGGAAGACCTGTTGTATCAGATGGTAAGTTGTACCTCTTCTGGGTTAGAAGAGAAGTCGTGCTGCTGGATGTGTAAGGGTCCTTAAGGAGGACAGTACCCTTGGTTAGTGAAATCCCAAGTTGTTGCTTAGGGACTAGATGTAGGACTCCTTGGGATAGGAGGTCCGAACCAGGATAAAATCCTCCTGTGTTTGTGTGCTTGCTTGTTTGTCTTCATTATCACTAACACTAACTAACGATTGTAGTGTTTTTGTGTTTAGTATTTTTATTGACAGGTTTCAATCTAAAATAATTTTTAGAATCCCATTCACCCCCCCCCGGCCTTGCTAGCTGGGCAACAAGATCAAGCATTGTTATTGTAAGCTTGGTCTAGGGACCTTAGTAATCTCTTTGAGATATAGGTTGTTCTTCTTGGAAGAGAAAACTTGATGTGCAAGCAGTTGTTCCCCTTGTAGAAGGGATGACAGCAGGGAGCGAGGTGTATTTGCCCTTTGGTGAAAGGGAAGACTGCTTAGGAACACGTGTTGTATGCCTCTTATTGAAGGGAAGACAAGGGTTTGCTTGGGGGTTTTGTGAAATCCCAAGTATTCTTGGAGACTGGACGTAGGGCTAGGTGCATCTCAATGTCGAACCAGGATAAAATTTGTGTGTCTTCTTATCTGATTATTTATATCTATTTTCGCTGCACATTAACTAATAGTACAAACTGTCTTGCTTAGTGCTTGTATTTTTAGATTCCAAAAAAGTTCAAATCAGTACATTCACCCCCCCCTGCCTTTGGGCTTGCCATATGGGCCAACGTTTATTACAAATTGAACAACCGATACTGCATATGGAAGTAACCACTACAACTAAGGGAAGTCGAGTTAAAAAGTATGACGTTATCACTCAGACCAAGATATCTGGGTATCTAGGCAAAGATCCTCTCCGGAAAAGAAACCACAACAAAGCTCTCCAAGTCTTGCATCCACGAACGAAAGGTCTAATTGCGACTCCACCACTGCAAGTACAAACAACCGTGGAGACCAACCAACATCACCTATAGACAATGAGCTGCAAATCCATGCTTGACACACCTCTATGGGTTCCGGGGCCCTTAGAGTGAGGGACTAGCTAGGGACTAGTACGTCTATTGGTGTCAGTCCCCCAACCACGAGCGGGCTACAAATGACTAGACTGAAAGACAACCACACCGCAAGTTGCTGCCTCATTGTCATCTTTCCCTTAGCTGGATATACAACTCGACAAACGAGTGAGGGTGTCCAGGAAGATGACACAGACCTCAACGGTACACACAGTATGAGACAAACCTCGAGCATAACGTACCTGACTCACAGAGAAAATGGGGTATCCGACTGGAGAGACATTCCGGAATAAGCTCCAGACTACCAAACTTGGCCAACCACAATAGCTCACAATCAATCATTTGCATTTATCAATCTTTAAATCCTTCAAACACAGTTGTGCTCGGCCATTACTATTACAACTAAACACAGATACCTTAAAATACACTCAATAATGCTCACTAACACTAGACTACTAACAAAATATCCATTTCCACTACAAAACACATTAGTATCACTCACATGCATAAAATCATTAGAAAACTATTGCTAAGTGTTTATGTTTAAACAATATAAGATAGCTCGATTATGCTTGAACAATAATTAATTAATGAAACCGGCCTCCCTATTGGGTCCATACGTAAATGGATGTCACGTCCCAGAACGTCGCAGCGGAAGAATTATTAGATGATCATTGAGATGTGAACAGTCGGAAAATAAGCCTCTAGCGAGCAATCACATATAACACAACTAATTGTGCTCATAATGAAACTCAAACTCTTTATTTCATTAAAAAAATGAGAATTGGTACATATTCCAATTAAAGGGAACTACAAACTATGACTCAATAAAAAGGAAAAGTACATACCATCCTCACTCCTACGACATGTTCTAGTACTCTCATACTCAGACTATAACACTAAAACACTAAGATATCAAGACTTTTATGGGAACACTCTTCACTCCTGTTCATCCCCAGTGTAGTTTTGGTTCTCTACGTCTTCCATATCCTGTTCATTTGAAAGGTTGGAAAGTAGGTAATGAGCGCACTCGCCCAGTAGGATTTACATCTTCCAGAAATGATATAAGTATTTAACAATTTAAAAGCTATAAGGTATGAGCATGATATGTACAATACAATTAAAACGACGGTAGTAACACGTGTGCAGTGTATCATGCAAGATAGTAAGATCAAGAGATGTAAAGATCAGTTTAGCAAGAAGGTTGTATTCAATATCTCAAAATAGAGTGAACAATGATCTAGCAAGATGGTAACGAGCAAGAATAAGATAGTATGTAACAAGATTGGCCATTTCACTAGCAAGCAAGCAAGCACGTACGAGCAAGAACTTTTAACATGTAACAGTAATCAGGCACGAAGCCACTAAAGTGCACCAAGGAAAGATCCACCTTGAAATGCACAATAGGACACGTGTATGTGGTTATTGTATCTATCATTCAACACGCAAGTACTCCCAGCGCAGATGCAACGCCAGTAATAATTATACCCCATGGTTAACAGTATGTTTATGACTCGCCGTCATTGGGGCTAGACTGGAGCCCTTGGACACACGCCGTGCCCTATCAGCATCTCACTATTTTCAAATGTAGATACCTACAGCCATTCATGGCCAGTAACACGAGTTCAATAATGTCAAGATCGTTGAGGTGATAGCTCAAGAGTTCAATCCGACAGCATAACGATGTATTTTCAATTTAGTCCAAACACTTAATAATATTTTGGTCTTATGTTCAATAGAGGTGTACTCTATTGTCAGGATTAGAAGAGAAATATCTCATCTCGAATGTCAAGAGAAGAGAGATACGTGTACACTAACTTCCGGGTACTTCAATGGTACAACCTGCTCGTCGGCCATGTGGGAACCCAAGGTCAGAGGAGACTTACGGAGGCCTTGGTCAAGGGGTCACTAGTCTGGCAGAAGGAATATCCGATGGAGAGTTCACCATAAGCCAAGAAGGGGGTTTTCTATCGTGCTAAAGTGCATGCACGTGCCGCGCGTGAGAATCGCTCTAGTGCGTGTGTGCGAATCCGATTATGGAAACTCCAGATATGGAAAACTTCGTTTATGGAAACTTCATTTATGGAAAGTATCATGAATGCTAAATCAGTAAATACTAATCATGCATGACAAATTTTTAGCAAGTAACTATGTGTTTTTTGCAAGTTTGATAACAAGGCAAGAAGTGGATAATCGACAAGTAGAGTGCATGATCATGAACTTAAGATCAATTAAAAATCATATAAACATGTTTTAATTTTGATATGGGTTGATAAATGTATGTTAAGACTTTCTAGAACCTTCCTAGAAGAGATCAAACTCACACATGCAAAGAACGACATAAAACGACGGAAACCAAGATGTATGCCCCTTAGAAGGCAAATGCAGTCTCATCCCTTCACTTCCTTAGGTCATAACTCATTGATTTATTATTCTAATATGACACATGAATATATCATATTTAAGCCCTTTGAATGATGAAACCATCAAAGAAAACAGCTCGTCAATCCGAGGTCTATATAAAAAGTTATGGCTGGTTAAGTGGACATAGGCAGAAGGCGACACATTACCTGTCGCCTTCTGAACATGAAGGCGACAATCATCTTGATGCCGTCTGAAAAAGAGCACAAAATCTGCTTGAATTTAGGTATGGGTCACGACCATGATGTTGTCGTGTTATGGTAGCGACATGTCGACCTGTCGCCACCTGAAAATGACGTTTGGGTTTCTTTTTCTACTTAATTCCAACTCCGACTTGGATTGGGTTTGACATAGGGATGTTTGAAAATTCAACACTAATTATAGGGTGATCCAAATCAGATGAAACCACCTCTGTTAGTTAGAGTACTTCCAATACATTGTACAATAACAAATAATCGAAAAACAAAGGTTGTTTGACTGGGTAATAATACGTATTGTGACTGTCTATGTGAATCTGACACAGTACTCATATTCGAGCTAATACTCTTAGTATGGTCAACGGAAACTAGGGAAACTAGTGCCAAATGAAAATAGACTCATAGGGTAACAAGTTTTATGTTGAACACTCGGTCTAAAACTGACTCCACAGAGAGGTATGAAACTCGTAAGACAAGTCAACGGTAAATCAGAACAGTACATCGTTAAGATCATGCAATATTTAATTTGTGAAACTCTCATTATAAAAATTGGGGAATATTGTAAGAACATGATCTATACATATGAATGCAAGCATGAACTAACTTTGAAGATGACCTACCTTTGGAGTTGAATAAGATTCGCTCCCCAGAAAGCCCTAGTTCTGACTGCTTGGAGGAAAACGTCTAATACTCTCGATCTACTGGATAAAAATTGGGCAAAATAGTTTCATAAGAAACTAGACTCGCAGATCTTTCCAAGGGTATATGGTTTTCATGGTTTGGTCGAGGTTTGACTCACCTTTGGTGATGATCTTGAAGGGGCTCAAGTGCAGGTCGCAAGTGGAGAGGAGCACGAGTTGCTTCTTCTCCAGCCTTCCTCCTTGCGTCTCCCAGCCTCCAAAGCTTTCAAGCACGACCTCAGCAACCCTAGGGGTCATCCCATGGGAGAGAGGGGGCTTATTTCAAGGGGTGTGGATTTTTTGTTGCTTAATTTGAATTAGGAAACCCATGGGTGCGAATTTGGGTATGTCCTTCCTTCCATGGGGGATTTCTCTCCCTAATTCGTGTTGGAAAGAATATGGCAACCTCCTTTAGGTGGTAACCACGAATTTGGGCTTGATTTGAAGCCTAATGATAGGCTATTGGGTGAGAATTTACCCTAACATGGTCCATTAGTGAATAATTCCGAATTTTGGGTTATTTTCTTGACATGAATTATTTTGTGGCCCAAAAGACTTCTTTTGGTCCAATTATTTTATTGGGTTGTCGATACCCATTATTTGTAGTCCATTTATGATTTTTATTTTATTTTTGGACTCACTTTGATGTCGGTAATAGTAATTATCCGACTTATTCTCTAATTACGATAATAAGTCGCAAAATGCTTTAAACCTGGCTAATTCGGTTTTTCTTCACACGAACTCTTTCGTGGGTCATTTGGGGGTATTATTTAGAGTTGAACTATGATTTTTATGGAATTTTCCCATGTGATTTTGTCAACGTTAAGTTGGTACGTTTGTTTTTACTAATTTGGGAATATTAAATTATTATTTTCAAATATTTCTGATTTTTCAATTAATAAAAATTTTGGGTGCTACAATGAAACAGTCACATGCCTCAGAATATAGAAGGAGACACGCTCTTGGTCGCCACCCACAACGCGATACATCGTATGTCGCAACCACACTTACCAAAGTGACAACGAACATGTCTCAACCTGATCATGACAACATGCCCATCGCATTTACACCGGAATGCGACAGACTCACTGTTGCATTCTCAGATAGAATGCAGGGCATGTAGAACCCGATCGAAATCTCCCAAAACCACTACCAATCATCATTTGCATGCCATTCAACTCCCTGTTTCAGTTTTACATGCTAAGTTCCATATAAACATCGAATAACACCATTTAAAGCTCTAAACTGATCTAGGTGAATCAACCATGCAAGGAAACATGAGAAGTTCCTCTAGCAATAGGAAGAACATGAAGAAGGAATAGATCTGGCCATTCCATACTTCGAACAACCACCTCGCACTGGAACCGCGTCGAAACACAATCCTCCAAGCCAAAACCTTAAGAATACCCCTCTGCAGCCTCTTCCTCGGCCGAACAGAGCTCCTTTGCTCTATTTGGATGACCAACACTATCTAAACCCGCGGGAAACTAGAATGCGATGGCCCAGATGTCACATTCAAGTCACAACGCATCGACCCGTCGCAACCCCAAACACACCGCCATATGTTAACTCGACGCGTGCCACTTGTTGCACAAACAACTAAATGATCAACAAAGGCGGTAATGAGAATGCGACTCACTAAGTGTTGTGTTCAAGGTAGAGACACCAGCCCTATCGAGTTCTCAACTAGAGAACCAAGGCACATTGTAGGCTGAGATTTGGGCCCACAAATCCCCAATGACACACTAGTGGCCCAAACACCACACTAAATCCATTAAACTTGAATGCGGATGATCGCGACATTACATGATAAGAGTGAGACTCAGATGGATTTCATATAGGCCTGACTACACCATACTTAATATACGGTATCTGGGTTATTAGCTGGATGAAGGACTACAGGTACATAGTAACTAAGGGCAAAAAGGTCTAATGAATTAGATCTCTCTATATCGTCTGGGGATTATGGCATAGTGGCTTAGTACGTCCATAATCGATGAGTTGAGTGAGTTATTATGGAGATACTAATTCACTAAGTCAGTTGATGTTCTGAGTCAGAAGAGGTTCTGACAAGTGCAACTCATAGTCAGCTCGGTATTGGGCCTAGAGGGTCACACTCATAAGGTGGATGACGCAACGATAATAGAGGATTGGATAAGAGTTATCCAATAGGCTTCTCTCACCGGAATAGTCTTGCAATCAAAGCTGGGTTAACGTTAGTGTCGAATATTGTTAATAACTTCATCTTCATTATGAAGGAAGACGAAGTTGAGGTTGATGAAGTGATCAACTATAGTCAAGGACTTTGTCTTCCTTGTGAAGGAAGACAAAGCTGAGGTTGACGGTGATATCGAATGCCGTCAAGAACTTCATATTCCTTGTGAAGGCACTCGAAGTGTGTTTGACGGTGAGATCGACTGACGTTAACTATTGTTGACGATGGGATCTATGGACGCTCCATTCCGTGGCCCCCGGATGCGCAGTGGTTGCTCCGGAGTTTCCCGAACATTGCCGCTCCCTCGTTGGCGTGGAAAGGTGCTGGTGGACCCTTTCTTGCTTCTTTGACTTCGGTTTGACCAGATTGACCAAGGGGAAAGACAAAGAAACTAGCAAAGTAAATGAAGGGAGGTGATCGTCAGGGCGTTACCTGTGCCCAAGGATGTGCCTCGATCGCGCCAGTGACGCTGCCTCGCGTAGCGGATGATGATGGGACTTCAACTTTCCTCTCTTCGGCCGGCCAAAGAAAGGAAGCTCCACGGTCTCATTCGAAGTGTTCCTGCCATAAAGAGAACTCTATTAGACTTGGAGGTAGTGTAGTAAACGTCCAAAACAGAAAGAAGAAGCCCAAAAGGAGAGCCCCGTACCGGTTGCGGGCTTGAGAAGAGGGGTGGCCAAGTGTTATGACCACCCTTCTTCCCTCCGTTTTTTGGTTGGAAAACCCCTTTTGGGTGTGTATGGAGGTGCACTACGTGCCTAGAGTGTATATGTGTGTGTGTAACATGCAAAGCTAAGAGAGAGGGAAGGGAAAGCGAAAGAAGAAGAGGGAGATGATCCTCATTTGTAGTTGTTGATGACTGCTTTGTAGGCTCCTCTAGCTCTTGGTGAAGCCTCCTGGACACTCCAAAGGTTGAGAGGAAGAGAAGAAACAAGGGTGGAAGCTCAAGTACACTTTCTCTCTCTTCTCTCAAAGCAACATGACATGGGCTCGTCCAGCATCTCCCCCTCACTTAGAAGGCCAAGGAGTACCTTATATAGATAGTGGGGCAGAGCTAGGGAGCATAGGATGCTCAAGTGTGAAGAAACACACTTAAACATGTGGAAATCCATGTGTTAAGGCTTGAACCAATGAGAGGGGGCCATGTAGAACTTTTACTGGGTCAAGGTGGTGCCAAGGTGGCCGATTTGCCCGTTGGGAACAGCCCCATGCATTGCATGGCCGAAGAGAGGGCACAAGCGGGCTGGAATCTCGGGCAGTTGCACAGACCAAGTAAACCCAGGTTGACGGCAAGTGATGCTGCCGCCAACCCCATACAGACGTCAACCAAAGTGGACGCCAACCGGAGTCGGCATCCAGGGACCTTGCCGTCAACATGGAGTCAGCGGCGGTCGATGTGGACGTTTACATGGGATCCGAGGCAAGTCAACAAGCGATCAAACATGCCTTATTGAGCCATGAACCACACGGGGATTGGCCAAATCTCGCGTCTACAAATGCCCCTCCGAGACATCCAATCTTGCAAGGGAGCAGAGCAGACTGAAAGGTTGGTATCTCGATAAACAAAGGATCTGGAGATTTGATGGAAGGGACCATCTCCGAGGATAGGAATTCTAGCAAGACACACGAATGAGTTAGGCTAGAAACAAGTGACGAATCGTCTAAGAGACAAATGTGGAAAAGAGGGAGGGTGATCTACCCGTGTAACTACAACTGCAACCCAACGGTAGGGTTCCTAGCACTGTCGTGTAGGACTTTGACTAGTTTCTGGTGTTGTCTGAGTCAAAGGAGTTGTAATATGACGGTTGAATCAAGGAAATCTCACAACCGAAGTCCATTTGGGCCTGCCGACCTAATTAGGACGTTTGTCCGATCAGGGGGTTGTGGAGATAAGGGATTGATTGTACTCTCAAAGGATTATCAAAAGATTCTAACTGGAATTAATGTTTGGAAAGCCGGAAGTCCAGAATTTAGCTCATGACTGGCGAAAGGTTCACATGAGCTCAACAAGACTGGAATGATTACTTGTGATTTGCACGGTGGGACAAGTTGGAGAAGGGGGGGGCAACAAAGACCTGATATTCCGCTTGGATATTCAAGAAGATGGTGCTAACCCGGTTGGCCACTTGAGCTGGGTGCCACAAAGCAATTGAGGAAAATCTCCATTTTTAGTTTTTTTGAGTTAGTAAGAGAATGTTAGCAGTGAAGACCTAAATGCATGTTGGTGTGGGTTCCCTATCTAAAATGCAAGTTAGAACCAGAGGAAATTCTAAGGCCATACGAATAACTGAGAGATCACAAACCCGTCATAGTTTTTAGTAAAGGGGAAATCTAGGTTCACGGTCGCCAAGTTATTCGCCTCTGGTAACTAATCCTATGTTAGACATACCTGTGTAACACTCAAGCTTGCATGAGTGTTCCTGAATTTGAAGCGCTGCTTGTGCTTAAACATCTTCAAGACAACTTGAAGCACAAGATGAGAGATAATGGCCACATGAACAATAAAGCTTTAAAATTTTGGGGAGGTAAACTTCCATATCGATTGCCTCCAACTTACAGTTGACGTCAATGTTATGCGTCATCTACAAGAGTCGGCATCCACACATGTTGCCGTCAATAGTAGACTAACGTCAAACAATGTGGACGTTAACATGCCAGTGGATCAGACCGAAAAAATAGCTATTGGAAGGCCATTTTGGGATCAATAACTGGTAACTATCTTTAGGCAATGAAAGAGTGCGAGGCTGATGGTGTAAAGGAAAATTGGCCTAGTAGCAGTATGGAGATTCTTCATGGCAATAACCACTGCCCCTTGGTGAACAGATTAACATGAAGTGTGATTTTTAAAAGGGGAGTTGTCATCCTCAACAGAAACTTGTCCTTCAGACACTTCAGAGGTTTGAAATCCTCAAGAGAGAAAGGAAGAATAAGGGGATAAACTTCTCGAGAGGGTCAGCAAGACCGTTAAATGGATGAGCTGAGACAGTCTTGACAACATGCCCCTTTAGGTGATTTCAGATTATCTAATTTTTGACTTGTTTGCCCCTACACTTTTGCAAGGTGCTAATTGGATGAGAGAACCTAGCCATGTGTGGCTTAGCGGGCTCAAGGTGAGGTGTTTCGTGGACCCCAGGGTCAGAACCTGACAATCCCTAATTTGCCGAGCACCCGCATTGCCCTACCACAATCGGCTAGGGAAAAACTCAAGCAACATAGCAATTGACTTTGTATTGAATGGGGGATTCTATTTCCAGGCACGGTCACGACTAGACTCTTTTCCTTTTCTTTTGATTTGATTGATTTTTCTTTCTTCCTTCTTTTGTTTGCCTGCGGGGACACTGCCCTCTTCACGTGCTCTGGTGTCTTAGTCTCACCTTAGGGGAAGTTGTCTTGACTGCTAAGCTCAACAATTTAAGGGTGATGAATGTCTCGATCAATCGAGTGGAAGAAGGAGGAGGATTGTAGCCTTTGTTGTGTTCTGAGAATGATGACTCGAATTTTGAGATGTGTGGTGTGTGTATGTTGATTCGTTCTCCAAAGCTTGGTCACAATGCTAGACAGAAATCTCCATGACTTTGCTAGACCAAGGTCCTTGGTTCACTCAAGTGCCTCTTACTCTTTAACACGTGACTTGAGACGCATGATAGTTGCCAATCTATTGACTCCATTTTCTTTTCATTTTTTTTCGGATAAAATATGTACACAATATATACACCATTTTTTTGGTGTAAAACCAAATGGAGAAAATTAAACAATTCTAAAAATGGTATGTACAATGATTGGGGAACATCCTGTATGGAATGCCCCTAAGTAAAGATCTTACCAGTGCCTTCTAGTCATTGTCAAAGATGAGCCTTATGAAGTAGGATGGCCTCATGCATTGAAATGCTTTCAAGGAGGTACCTGCAAACCAATATTTACCTTTCTCATACGACCACCATAGATGATAATGGTGAGGGGTGAAATGGAAGACAAGAAGAAAGAATTTGATGGTGATAGATGTGAATTGAGTAAGGTTAGGTAAGGTAATGTACAATAATGGAAGGATGAGGGAGCATACAATGAACAACATGGTCCATGGGAGGAAGGCATGCCCCTTGTGATAGGGTAAGTGTTGGGAAGAAGCGAACTCCCCCAAGTCGGGAGGCTTAGGAAGAGTGGATGAATTGGGTGAGGTGGGGTCTCCCTCAAGCATAAAGAAAGGATTTGAACTTGATAGAGACAGAGACGAAGTTCTCTTGACCAGTATGGATCGCCCTTGAGAACGGAGTGTAAGGAGCTGAAATGGTGTGCCCCAAACTTGAGCTAAATCCCACATCACAGAGATCCCATCATTTGAAGATGGCTCGATATGAAATTGGTATAAGAATAAACAACAAATCATATAAATGATGGTATGCCCCTTGAAGCCAAAGCCAACGCAAACAACGAAGTAGCCAGTGTGCCCCTTGAAAGTGCCTTGCTTGAAAAGGACGTAAATGGATCCAACTGGAATGAAAGGGTTGCCCCTGTTCCTGAATGATAAGCCAACTGTGAGGATTTGAGTGGAGAACAAATCACTTTGAGTCCTTGTTGAAAGGGTTGAGCATGAATGATGTTGAGGGACTCGAGGATCAGTTAAAGGAGTTGACTTGACGAGAGGAAGAGGACCAAGCATTGTAGGGAATGAACCGGGTGCAAGCTTTACAAGTAAACTAGCATGACACCTTAGCCTGAGAAAAATTTGCTTGGTCTCCTGTGGAGCCGGACGAACCATCTTTAAGAAAGCTTCAGCAGATTGCCAAAGAATAATGATCCCATATCCTACGGGTCTCGGATATTCAAGTTCTAGCAGGAGAGGATTGGGGGTCTACAAAGCTGCTCTTAAAATAGGTGATAGAATGATTTGGATCTGCAATGGCTTGGCAGCTTGCTTGGGTGACTTGGGCATTCGGGTGATGGTTTGAGTGGAGGAATGATTAAATGCCCCTAGCTTGGCTAGCTTTCTGGCTTCATGCCCCTTCTCCTCACTAGGTGCCTCTACAGTGGAGGAAGGTTCCTGGAACTCTACGGAAGGGCATGGGTACCAATCCTTAAAACTGTCCACCCCCCAACATTGTTCTCTCCTCACAACAAGGAGTTCCAGATGTGTCATGATATTGACTTTTTCCTGGGACTTGGAGGAAGATGGGTTGTGGTTGTTTTGGTGGTTGGGGAGGGGGTTCTGCACAATACCCAGGTCCCTTCTAGACTTGGATTTAGCAATGACGACCTTAACATCCTCCCAATTGATCCTACCCTGATCATCCATGTCGTACACCCAGTCACGAAAGGTGAAACAATTGTGGATTTCATGACCAGGAGCCCTATGATAGGGATAGTACTTTGAAGTGTTTGCCCTCGGATGGACACCTTTCTTTTGTGGGGGAAGTTGGATAGCATCGCATGACATGAGGGTGAAGAAAATGTCCCCAAGGGATTCTGGAAGAGTAGGATAGTAAGATCTCTTGGGACCGGGGCGAGCATAGCCAGAAGATGGTGGAACAGTTGAATAGGGCATAGAGGGCTGTAACGGGAATTGGTGAAGATAGTAAGGAGGATTGGAAGGCTTGTTAGGAGGCCTCAGTGGCTAACAGCAAGCACTAATGGACTCATCGACGATCACCCCCTCGGTGGTGGGTGCCGCGGGAGCCTTGGATCCCCTGGGCTTCCCTTCAAAGAATGGCGGGAGGGAGGAGTCCTTAATTTGATTTTGGATCACCGTAGCTTGGTTGTAAAGATGTGCAAAGGAGGGAAACTCACTAACCATCAATATGGATCAGAGCAATGGGGTGGTGTTGGTGACTATCATGGTTATGGCTTGGGACTCCGGGATGGGGAGGTCAGCCCTTGAAGCCATGGATCTCCAACGGTTGGCGAATGTGACAAAATCTTCGTCCGGCCTTATCTTTTCCACCACCAAGTCGGGAAGTGTAGGGACTTGGGTGGCCATGTAAGAAAAGTGGGAGATGAAGTGTTCGGAGACTATGTCATAATTAATGAGGTCAGATGCGGGCAAGGAAGTAAACCACCTCAAAGCCTCCCCTTCTAACGATTGTTGGAAGAGGTGGACTAAGAGGACCTGATCATACAACCACCAGTGGGAATCCATGGTGAAGCCAGCGAGATGGAATTGGGGGTCGGAGGTCCCGTCATACTTGCGGTATTTCGGGGCCTTGAAACCTGGGGGAAAGTAAGCGTTGGGGAGCTTGCAGTAGTTTTGGAGAGAATGAGGCTTGGAGAGGGACAAGGACTCAGCTAAGAGCCTCCTAACAAGACCCTCCATCTCCGACCGGGAGATGGATTCGGATTGAGCAGGGGGTGTAGGTGGGACATAGGGTGGATAGAAGAAGGGAGGAGTTGGAATGGGAGTTGGCATAGGAATGGGAGTGGGAGGAAGAGGAGTGGAGATGGGAACCCAGGAAGGAGTGATGGGCCTAGGAATGGGCCTGGATGAAGAGGCATTGAATGGAGATGGAGATGGAGAGGAAGGAGAGGCCATTGCCCAGACGGTATGCTTGGAAAGCATTGAAATGATGTCCTCGGGCGAATAGCGGGACATGAGTTTGGAGAATTCGGGGTCTTCTTGATCTTCTTGGGCATATGTGTGGTTGACCCTCAAACGTACCTCCTCATTGTCAGCTTGAGAGGAGGATTGGACCGACTCTTCAGGTTGAATATTAGAATTTACCATTCCGACAAACTCATCATGGATATTGTCATCATATTCAAAAGCCGGATTATTAGACATATTGAATGAGTTCAACCAAGAGTCCATTAACAACACAACCTACTGATTTTAAGATGGTTAAGCTGATTAACTACACTGTTATTAGGAGAAATGTGAATTTTTACTAAACAATGTTATCAAACAACGTCCCAAAATTTTTAGATGTTGAAGTTGTGTGTTAGTTGGACTTGCAAAGGCCGGTTCTCTCAATCCTCACTCAAAACCAGGTGAATAGGCAGACTAGCTGGGAAGGTGAAAGGTCCTCCTACCCCATACCGTGAGGGAATCCACAGAATTTAGGGACTTTTAGAGTTCTCCTTGAAGCCAACCCGATTTACCCGAGAGGGAATCCCCGAGTAAAAGGTTGTGAATTAAGGAGGGGCTATCTAAAATGTGTGGGGAGGCTAGAACAGAAGAGAATAAAGACCCCCCTGTGACTGAGGACCGTTAGTAAATCAAACAGGAAGCAAACAGAAAGAAAAACAAATCAAAATCAGACAAAAAATGGCTTCTGGGAAATAAACGGCAACACAATGGACGTTCAGTTCTTCAGAAGATAGTAAACGACATGATCGATTGACACTGATAGAAAGTCAACGGCAGAGGATATGGACGTTAAGAGTAACTAAACGACAAGAAGGGTGGACGTTTACCTGGGTAAACGGCAAGATCCCTTTTCGTCTACCTATGTGTAGACTGAAATCGTGGCAGTAGCAGTTGTCCCACTGTGATCGCCAAAGAAGAGCTGTGGATGCTCCGTTCTACGGCCCCCGGATGCGTAGTGGTTGCTCCGAGTTTCCTGAACATTGCCGCTCCCTTGTTGGTGTGGAAAGGTGCTGGTGGACCCTTGCTTGCTTCTTTGACTTGGGTTTGACCAGATTGACCAATAAGAAAGACAAAGAAACTAGCAAAGTAAATGAAGGGAGGTGATCGCCAGGGCCTTACCTGTGCCCAAGGAAGTGCCTTGATCGCGCCGGTGACACTGCCTCACGTAGCAGATGATGATGGCACATCAACTTTCATCTCTTCGGCCGGCCAAAGAAAGGAAGCTCTACGGTCTCGTTTGAAGTGTCACTACCACAAAGAGAACTCTATTAGACTTGGAGGTAGTGTAGTAAACGTCCAAAACAGAAAGAAGAAGCCCAAAAGGAGAGCCCCGTACTGGTTGCGGGCTTGAGAAGAGGGGTGGCCAAGTGTTATGAACCCCTTCTTCCCTCCGTTTTTTGGTTGGAAAACCCCTTTTGGGTGTGTATGGAGGTGCACTACTTGCCTAGAGTGCATATGTGTGTGTGTGTAAGATGCAAAGCTAATAGAGAGGGTAGGGAAAGAGAAAGAAGAAGAGGGAGATGATCCTCATTTGTAGTTGTTGATGACTACTTTGTGGGCTCCTCCAGCTCATGGTGAAGCCTCCTGGACACTCAAAAGGTTGAGAGGAAGAGAAGGAACAAGGGTGGAAGCTCAAGTGCACTTTCTCTCTCTTCTCTCAAAGCAACATGACATGGGCTCATCCAGCATCTCCCCCCTCACTTAGAAGGCCAAGGAGTACCTTATATAGATAGTGGGGGCGGAGCTAGGGAGCATAGGATGCTCAAGTGTGAAGAAACACACTTAAACATGTGGCAATCCATGTGTTAAGGCTTGAACCAATGAGAGGGGGCCATGTAGGACTTTTACTGGGTCAAGGGGGTGCCAAGGTGGCCCATTTGCCCGTTGGGAATGGCCCCATGCGTTGCATGGCCGAAGAGAGGGCGCAAGTGGGCTGCAATCTCAGGCAGTTGCACAGACCAAGTAAACCCAGGTTGATGGCAAGCGATGCTGCCGCCAACCCCATGCAGACGTCAACCAAAGTGGACGCCAGCCGGAGTCAGCATCCAGGGACCTTGCCGTCAACATGGAGTCATCGACAATCAATGTGGACGTTTACATGGGATCCGAGGCAAGTCAACAAGCGGTCAAACAGGCCTTATTGAGTCATGAACCACGCGGGGATGGGTCAAATCTCACGTCTACAGGATCGACTGTCGTTAATACTTATGGTTAACGATGTGATTGATGACATTAACATATGTTAATGGCACGATCGACTGTCATCAAGATGGTCTTGATGATATCTTGTCATCAATACAAGTATGGTTGCATATAGGTTTTGGCCATACACAATATGGCATGCACGCCCCTTCGGACGTGGATGGGTGAAACCCCTCTATTTGAGGGAGAGGGGCACCGAAGAGCTCTATGGGCTGAGAGTTTTTAGAGCCCTCTCACCTCCCTCGTTCTTCTCCTCTCCCCCTTTGCCCTCTCTAGAGAGAGTGAGGAGTGCAAGAGGGTGAGACCCTCTTCCCTTCTCTTGCTATTAATTCTCCTACTGCAGCTCGGCTGTTGCTGCTGCTTCACCTTGGAGGTGCACAAGGAGTGCCTCAACGTGGTGGAGAGTAGCCTTGATGAGGAGGAATCATCGCCGGTCACTGCCGTATGGATACTGCTAGAGAGAAATTTGCAAGAGCTTCTTCCTTCCGCTGGGCCAGGTTCTGCATTTCAGGGGATTTACAAACTTTCCTAGGTGAGAATGGCTCACCCTTGAATGGTTTGTATGAGAGTCATGCCCCAGGACATAATCTTGGTCTGGTATGTTCTTGTGGGAAATGTGTTTTTTTTTAAACTTTATTTCGTTGTGCATTAGATGCTCTTACATGTTTCCCTACATTAAGCTCATCTAAGGCCAGCTAGGAAAGCCTCGTACTAAAAAATGTTGTTGGTGGCAGGAAAAGCAAGCTGATAAGCAAAGGGAATTGTGATACCCTCAGGTGTGAGCATAACAACCCCTATCCCTCAGTCCCTAGAGTTGAGTGCCCCATCAAAATGGAGGGACCAGAGGTTCTTTGGAGATGACCAAAAGCTCTTCATTGGAAAATCCTCTCGGATGGAATCGGTGCGAGGAATTGGCAGATGGGCTAAGTGCTCAACGATGGCATACCCCTTAATGCCTTTTTGAACTAGGAAGGTTATATCAAATTGAGAGAGAAAACTCTACTTGTAGGCTAACCTATCAGATAGGATGGGGTTTTCTAGCAAGTACTTGATGGGATCCATCTTAGAGATTAACTTCACTTCATGGGCTAAGAAGTAGTGGTTCAATTTTTGTGCTACCCACACAAGCGCGACACAAGTCTCCTCCATAGCCGTGTACTTGACTTCTTCCTAATTGAATAAGCTAGATAGGTAGTTTGTTGCCCTCTCTTTCCCTTCATCATCATGTTGTGCTAGGACAACACCTAGGAGTCCTCAATAATTCAGATGTATAAGATTGCTCTTAATGTCAAGGGTTGTTGACGCCAACTAGGTTGATGGCAACACTGTTGACATCAACCCCATTTTTAGAATTTTTGCAGATTTTTCATCCTTGACGATGATATCGATTGGTTTAGTTTGTTCTTGATGTCAACCTATGTTGACGTCAACTTTTCTACATTGGCTTTCCATGTTGGCTTCGAGACCAACTTCTTAGTGTGGATTTCTTCAGTAAGTTAAAGTAGTGTTTGGACAAGGATCCTACCCCAATCACGACCCAAGGCTCTATAAATATAGAATGGCTTCATTTGGGGAGAGATCTCGGCTCTTTTAGCTAGGGTTTGTGTGATCTTGAGAGGAGAGAGGGTTATTCGTAGGTGATTTGAGGAGCAAATTCCACCTTATTGCTACTTGTTTGTGGAGCTGCTATCAAGAGAAGGCTTCTATAGATCTAGAGGAAGGCCCTGGATGTGAAGATCATGGCCAAATCGTGCTCGAGAAGGAGGATTTGATCATGCTCTATGACACCTCTTTGGTTGCCAAAGAGGACTTCATCAACCTAAGTAACTTAGGGTTTATCTCTGTGTTCTTGCTACCTAGTGTTTTTCTATTTTTCTATATTTTTATAAAATTATTTTGATGCCCATTTGCTATGATTTCTTGCCTCGGTTTTGTACTGTGTATAGTCAGAAACTTAATAGCAACATAGGTGTAGACGCGAGATTTGGCCCATCCCCGCATGGTTCATGGCTCAATAAGGCCTATTTGACCACTTGTTGACTTGCCTCGGATCCCATGTAGACGTCTACATCGACTGCCGCTGACTCCATGTTGATGGAAAGGCACCTGGATGTCGACTCAGGTTGACGTTCACTTTCGTTGATGTTTGCATGGGGTTGGCGGCATCATCGCTTTCCGTCAACCTAGGTTTACTTGGTCTACGCATCTGCCCGAGATTCCAGCCCACTTGTGCCCTCTCTTTGGCCATGCAACTCATGGGGCCATTCCCAACAGGCAAATGGGCCACCTTGGCACCCCCTTGACCCAGTAAAAGTCCTACATGGCCCCCTCTCATTGGTTCAAGCCTTAACACATGGATTTCCACATGTTTAAGTGTGTTTCTTCACACTTGAGCATCCTATGCTCCCTAGCTCCGCCCCCACTGCCTAAATAGGGTGCTCCTTGGCCTTCTAAGTGAAGGGGGAGATGCTAGACGAGCCCATGTCTTGTTGCTTTGAGAGAAGAGAGAGAAAGTACACCTAAGCTTCCACTCTTGTTCCCTCTCTTTCTCTTAACATCCGGAGCGTCCAGGAGGCTTCATCACGAGCTGGAGGAGCCCACAAAGGAGCCAGTCAAGCTGCGACACGGGGAACACTTCCAACGAGACCATGGAGCTTCCTTTCTTTGGCCGGCCGAAAAGAGGAAAGTTGGAATCCCATCATCATTCGCTACGCGAGGCAGCGTCACCGGCACGATCAAGGCACTTCCTTGGGCACAGGTAAGGCCCTGGCGATCACCTCCCTTCATTTGCTTTGCTCATTTCTTTGTCTTTCCCCTTGGTCAATCTGGTCAAACTGAAGTCAAAGAAGCAAGCAAGGGTCAACCAGCACCTTTCCACGCCAACGAGGGAGCAAGATAACCTTCGGAGAACATCCGGAGCTGCTGCTGCATAGCGGGGGTGCGGAATGAAGCGTCTACACAACTCTTCTTTGGCGATCACGGTGGGACAACTGCTGCTGCCACAGTTTCAGTCTGCACACAGGTAGATGGCAAGAGGTCTTTCCGTTTACCCAGGTAAACGTCCACCATTCTTGTCGTTTAGTTCTTCTTAACGTCCATATCTTCTGTCGTTTACTCCATGTTCGCGTCGATCGATCATGTCGTTTACTGTCTTCTGAAGAACTAAACGTCCACTGTGTTGCCGTTTATTTCCCAGAAGCCTATTTTTGGACTGTTTTGATTGATTTTTCTTTCTGTTTGCTTCCAGTTTGATCCCTAACAGTCCTCAGTCATAGGGGGGTGTTTCTTCTCTTCTGTTGTAGCCTCCCCCCAACATTTTAGGATAGCCCCTACTTGATTCACAGCCTTTTACTCGGGGATTCCCTCTCGGGTAAATCGGGTTGGCTTCAAGGAGAACTCCATAAGTCCCTAAATTCTGTGGATTCCCTCACGGTACGGGGCAGGAGGACCTTTCACCTTCCCACCTAGTCCGCCTATTCACCCGATTTTGAGTAAGGATTGAGAGAAACGGCCTTTGCAAGTCCAACTAACACACAACTTCAACATCTAAAAATTTTGGGACGTTGTTTGATAACATTGTTTGGTAGAAATCCACATTTCTCCTAATAATAGTGTAGTTAATCAGCTTAACCATCTTAAAATCATTAGGTTGTGTTGCTAATGGACTCTTGGTTGAATTCTGTCAATATGTCTAACAATCCGGCTTTTGAATATGATGATAATATCCATGATGAATTTGTCGGAATGGTTAATTCTAATATTCAACCTGAAGAGTCAGTTCAATCCTCCTCTCAAGCTGACAATGAGGAGGTAAGTTTGAGGGTCAACCCCACATATGCCCAAGAAGTTTAAGAAGACCCTGAATTTTCTAAACTCCTCTCCCGCTATTCACCTGAGGACATCATTTCAATGCTTTCCAAGCATACTGTCCGGGCAATGGCCTCTCTTTCCTCTCCATCTCCATTCAATGCCTCTTCGTCTAGGTCCATTCCTAGGCCCGTCACTCCTTCCCGGGTTCCCATCTCCACTCCTCTTCCTCGCACTCCCATTCCTACGCCAACTCCCATTCCAACTCCTCCCTCCTTTATCCACCTTATGTCCAACCTACACCCCCTGCTCAATCCAAATCCATCTCCCGGTCGGAGATGGAGGGTCTTGTTAGGAGGCTCATAGCTGAGTCCTTGTCCCTCTCCAAGCCTCATTCTCTCCAAAACTACTGCAAGCTCCCCAACGCTTACTTTCCCCCGGGTTTCAAGGCCCCAAAATACCGCAAGTATGACGGGACCTCCGACCCCCAATTCCATCTTGCCGGCTTCACCACGGATTCCCACCGGTGGCTATACGATTGGATCCTCTTAGTCCACCTCTTCCAACAATCCTTAGAAGGGAAGGCTTTGAGGTGGTTTACCTCCTTACTTGCATCGAATCTTATTAATTTTGACATAGTCTCCGAACGCTTCATCTCCAACTTTTCTTATATGGCCACCCAAGTCCCTACACTTCCTGACTTGGTGGCGGAAAAGATGAGGTCGGATGAAGATTTTGTCACATTCTCCAACCGTTGGAGATCCATGGCTTCAAGGGTCGACCTCCCCATCCCGGAGTCCCAAGCCATAACAATGATAGTCACCAACACCACCCCTTTGCTCCGATCTATATTGATGCTTAGCGAGTTCCCCTCCTTTGCACACCTTTACAACCGAGGTAGGGTGGTCCAAAATCAAACTAAGGACTCCTCCCTCCCACCATTCTTCGAAGGGAAGCCCAAGGGACGTAAGGTTCCCGCGGCACCTACCACCGAGGGGGTGACCGTCAATGAGTCCATCAGCGCTTGCAGTCAGCAGTTGAGGCCTCCTAACAAGCCTTCAAATCCTCCTTCCAATCCTCACCAATTCCCATCACATCCATCTAGGCCCTATTCCGCGGTTCCTCCTCCTTCTGGCTATACCCGTCCTGGTCCTAAGAGGTCTCATTATCCTGCCCTCCCCGAATCCCTTGAGAACATATTCTTTGCCCTCATGTCCTGCAAAGCTATCCAACTCCCCCCACAAAAGGAGAGTGTCCACCCGAGGGCCGATACCTCAAAGTATTGTCCCTATCATAGGGCTCCCGGTCATGAAATCCACAACTGCTTCACCTTCTGTGACTGGGTGTATGACATGAATGATCAGGGTAGGATCAATTGGGATGATGTTAAGGTCGCCATTGCTAAATCTAGGTACACAAGAAGGGACCTGGGTATTATGCGAGACCCCCTCCCCAACTACCAAAACAACAGCAACCCCTCCTCCTCTAAGTCCCAGGAAAAGGTCAACACCATGATGCATTTGGAACCCCGGGTTGTGAGGAGAGAACAACAATAGGGGGTAGAGGGCTTTGAAGAATGGTACCCATGTTCCTCTATAGAGTCCCAGGAACCTTCCACCACCGTAGATGCCATTTTAGAGGAGCGGCCCCTAGTTCTTATTCGACCACCCGCTTGTCAGGACACCCATGCCATTCCCATTCCCCCTTCCTATGAGTCGTCCACCCATGGATCCAAACCCCTCCAACTCATTCTCCCTAGGTCTCAGGAGGACGTTCATGTCACCCTCCGGAACCGGATTGTTCCTCCACTCCCACGCCCATCTCATGATGAAGAGGACAACGGACCCCCACCACCTACCGGCACTGAATATGACATTCTGCAACACTTGGATAAGACTCCCGCGAGGGTGTCTATTTTATAATTGATTCGAAAATCGCCGTCACATCAATCCACCCTCCTCCAATTCCTTCAGAAAATCATGGTCAATGACGACCTCCCTACCAGTGGGGTAACCAATGCCATCCTCTCCCTCACCCAAGGACCCTCCATCTCCTTCTCGAATAAAGATCTTGCAGCCCCCAAATGTTGTTCACTCCCCCTCTGCCTCACCATTAACCTCAATGGGGTTTCGGTGGATTCTACTCTTATCGACACCGAGGCATCCATTAATGTATGTCCAATGAAGACCCTCAAGCAATTGGGTTTGGGAGAGGAAAATCTTGAGAAAATCTGCTCCACTATTGCTGCTTATGACAACTCCAAGAGGGTTGCCAAGGGTAAAATCTCTGTTCAACTGGAGATAGGACCAGTCACCATGACATCGGAGTTTCTAGTCTTGGACATTGATTCGGCCTATAAGGCCATTCTTGGTCGTCCCTGGCTAGAGCAAACTTTAGGGGTTCCTTTCACCGCCCACCAATGTTTCAAATTTCCATTCAATGGGCGGGTTATCAAATTAAGAGCATTCCTACCTTGGAAGCCCTCAACTCTATCACTTCGGAGTAGATGTCGCACCGGTTCATTCTTGACAAGGGGAAGAAACCCGTCATGTCCATCTTTGATTTCCCCTTGCCCCTTGATTTGAACCAACCTCCCCTTTTGAATGAAGAGTATGAGACTATCCCATGTCCCTAGGGGAAAGGTTGGGAGGTGATGGCTAAGATCGTCTACATTCATGGCCGAGGACTAGGTAGGGACAGACAGGGTCCTATCCATAGTGTTCAGGTCAAGAGGTTGTTGGCTAGGGCTGGTCTAGGTTTTCACCCAGACCCAATTCATCCGGATCCATTCATACCCTATGAACCCCTTACCTGGACCCTGAAGGAGCACTTCATTCAGGAGCCCATTCAACTAGGAACAAGAGAACCCGTAGTGGAAGAATTATCCGAGTCTGATAGCGAAGAAGAAGAAGAAGCTACCGAAATTGAGGAAGTCTGCGAGGACTTTGGCCTTCTTTTGCTCTTTGGTTCTGACCATCTTCATCTCCACCCCCATCTCCTTCATCTTCTCTCCCTACTAAGGTGTGCTCGGTGCACAAGTCTCTTTCTTCAATCCCTTCTTTCTCCCTCCTTTCTCAATATGTCCTCCCTCCATTCCTCACTTGGCAAGTCGGGGCAGCCTTGAGTCAACAACTCATGGTTTTGAGCCTTGACTCCAAAAAAAAAAAATCCAATTCTCAAAGGTGGGAGTGTGAGGTCTCCATCAAGCATCCTTCCTCCATGGAGTCTCCTCTGATCGGCCAGGGGCCATCGCTTTCTAGTCTAAATTCTCATTCTCGCCCTTCTAGGGGCACTTCTCATGTACATAGTTTTGTACATAGTCCTGTGCATAGTAGTTTAGATTCTAGTTTAGAGTCAGGTTTAGAATCAGGTCTAGGTTTAGAGGAGTCTGGTCCCTCTCAGCCATGCATTCACAAAGAGAAGGGTAGGCAAGTTTCTGCCCGTTATGTTATGGCATTGGATGAGAGGTATGTTAAGTTAAGTCAAGTCTCGGAGTTTCTTGAGGAGCCTGCACTTGTAGAGGCTGATTTTGAAGAAGGCGGCTCTGTAGACGATGGTTTACGGGTCTATCTGCTAGATTTTGATGAGAAAGATGAGCCGGGAGATCTTGGGTCAGAAGAAGAGGACCTAGTGAGCTCTTATGTGGATGGCACGAAGAGGTTCGACGAGCCAACCATGGCTGTGGATGAGCCAACCAAAGAGATCAACCTTGGCACCGATGAATCCTCGAAGGTAGTTTTGATTAGTGCCAACTTGAGTGTAGAAGAAGAAGAAGCTATTGTAGCTATCCTCAAAGAGTTTTCCGATGGTTTTGCTTGGTCCTACGAGGACATGCCGAAGCTTGACACCTCTTTGGTCGAGCACCGTTTGGTCTTAATAGCCGATGCGAAAGCCGTCAAACAAAAGTTAAGGAGGCTACATCCCAAGCTTGCACTCAAGATCAAAGAGGAGGTTGATAAGCTGCACAAGGCTAAGTTCATTAGGGTTCTGCTTTATCCTCAATGGGTAGCTAACATCGTCCTGGTGATGAAGAAGGACGGTAAGGTTAGGATCTGCATAGACTTCCGTGACCTTAATCGTGCTTGCTCTAAGGACGGTTTTCCTCTTCCCCACATAGATGTCCTAGTGGACAATACTGTCGGTTTCGAGATGTTGTCATTCATGGATGGTTTCTCTGGGTATAACCAGATCCGTCTGGCAGAGGAAGACCAGGAGACCTATTGTTATGTCGTGATGCCCTTCGGACTGAAGAATGCGGGAGCAACTTATCAAAGGGCAATGATGGCGATCTTTCACGACATGATGCATATGCACATGGAGGTCTATGTTGATGATGTCTTGGTTAAGTCTAGGACTCGACATTGCCATGCTAAGGTCCTCCGGGCAGTTCTCCAACGGTCTAGAGAACATAAGCTCAAAATGAACCCCAAGAAGTGTGTCTTTGGAGTGTCCTCAGGGAAGTTGCTTGGGTTCATAGTTAGCAAGCAGGGAATTGAGATTGACCCTAACAAGGCCAAAGTAATAATCGATATGCCTCCTCCTAGAAATATCAAAGAAGTTAGAGGGCTAATTGGCAGACTTCAGTTCATTAGGAGATTTATCGCTCAACATTCCATCCTTTGTAAGCCATTCTATGAGATGCTTAGAGAAGAGGCTAAGTTTGATTGGAACGATAAATGTCAAAAGGCCTTCGAGGAATTGAAGAGCTATTTGTTCAATCCCCATGTTCTCGCTCCTCCGGTCCTAGGTCGGCCTTTACTGCTTTATGTGTCAACCACTGAAGACTCAACTGGAGCGATTTTGGCCCAATATGACGATGAGAAGAAGGAGAGAGCGGTATACTATCTATCCAAATTGTTCAATGAAGTTGAGAAAAGGTACACTGTTATGGAAAGAACATGTGCGGCCGTCATCTGGGTTGCCCAGAAGTTGAAGCATTATTTCCTAGCTTATGAGGTGAAACTTCTGGTGCATATGGACCCAATTCGGTACTTGCTTGAGAAGCCCGTCCTGACTGAGCGGTTAATGAGGTGGCAAAGTTTCCTTAACCAATTTGACATCACCTACGTTAACCAAAAGTCAATCAAGGGGCAAGCCATTGCCGAGCATTTGGCCCACCACCCGTTACCTTCATACTCTCCCATCGATGAAAGCTTTCCGGATGAAGAGTTAGGAGCCATTATTGATGGTGAACCTTCATGGATACTTTACTTCGACGAAGCTCTCAATTTTAAAGGGAGTGGAATAGGGGTAGTCCTCCTCTCACCGGAAGGGGTAGTCATTCCGCACGCCTACCAATTGACCTTCTCTGCCACGAACAATGTGGTCGAGTATGAGGCACTCCTAGTTGGGCTGAAAACGGCATTGTTGCTTGGAGTCAAGGAATTAAGGATTATTGGAGATTCACAATTGATACTCCGGCAGTCCCTTAGCAAGTACCAGACCCGGGATCCCAAGCTGAAACCATACCAGGACTTGGTTTGTAAGGTAATCCGGCAGTTTAGGAAGCTCACTCTTGTCCACACTCCTAGGGCTCAAAATATCCTAGTAGATTCACTCGCCTCCCTGGCTTCTTCCATCCCTATCCTGCTAGGGAGGTCCTCCAAAACCGTCTCTGTCCAAAGGTTGAAAGTCCCTTCTCATGCTGATTTGTGGTTCTCTCAACTCAAGTCTCCTTTCCTTCGAGTCCATGCACTTTCAAAAGATCCAGAAATCAATCTTGATGATGGCCATCCTTGGTACTTTGACATTGAAAACTATCTCAAAGATGGATCCTTCCCGGATTATGCCACCTCTTCTGATAGACGGGCCATTCGCCGCATCTCGGAACGTTACAAGATCATAGGTGGCATTCTCTACAAGAAATCCCTCAATGGGTCTATCTCCGTTGTCTTGATGAAATCGAATCTCAAAGCATTGTTGAAGCTGCTCACTCTAGCGAATGTGGCGGTCATGTCAATGGTAGAGCAATTGCCCAAAAATTGCTAAGACACTATTACTGGCCTACCATGGAAGAAGATTGCACTCACTTTGTTCGTCACTGTGCTAAATGTCAATTACACGGTGACAAAATCCATGCTCCTTCCTCTTCTCTTCACCCTCTCATTGCTCCATGGCCTTTCGCCATGTGGGCGTTTGATGTGGTCGGTCCACTCAAGGATAGAACCGGAGAAATTCGTAAGAAGTCCTTCATTCTGACCGCCACCGAGTACTTCACGAAGTGGGCTGAAGCGGAAGCATTCATAGAGGTCAAAACTTCAACGGTCGTCAAGTTCATCAAGCGCAACATTCTTGCAAGATTTGGCGTGCCTCGGGACATCGTCACCGACAGTGGACCACAATTCACTTCACAAGAGCTTCGCGACATGAGTGGTAAATATGGTATTAATTTGCATCATTCATCCCCATATTATCCACAAGGTAATGGACAGGCAGAAGCTACTAATAAAACTCTCATCAAAATCATAAAGAAGACTTGCAAATCTCACAATAATACCGACTAGCTAGACCACTTAGGTGAGGCCCTTTGGGCTTACCGCACCTCAGTCCAAACTCCTACGGGGCAAAACCCCTATGCTTTGACATACGGATCAGATGCGATACTCCCATATGAGATCTTCATCCCTTCACTTTGAGTTCAATTAGATTCCGAACTTGACCCCGGTCAACATCGGGAAGCTTTATTAGCACGACTTGAACTCTTAGACGAAAGGCGAAAGATAGCGGCCGACCATGCACAAGTTTATCGCCAAAGAATGCACGTTTTACGCCAAAAGAGTGCTTGAGAGAAAATTTGAAGTGGGTGAAATGGTCCTAAAGCGCAAAATCATTAAGGCACCAGGTCCCAGGAGTAAATTGCAAGAAAATTGGGAAGGTCCGTTCGTTGTCAAAGAAGCATACTCAGGGAACGCTTACAGGTTAGTGGACGCTGAGGGAATTGAGTTGTCGCATCCTTGGAATGCAGTCTATCTCAAGAAATTCTACCCTTAGTCAGTCAGTCAGTCAAGTCTGTCATTCATCACTTGTCAATGTCGTGGGTTTGAGACTTTACTTTCTCTACTTGGCTATTAGTGAGGTAGGGTCTCTTCACACACCACACGTTATTGGAGTATTGTCCATTAGCTGGAAAATCATAAGTACACTTGGAGGTGTCTAATTTGGTCAATGCTTCCCCTTTTCTCTTTCCACTCGGTCAAGTCTGGAAAAGGTGCAAACTACAAGTAAGGGACCATCCACTCTCACCTAAAAGACAAGGTCACCATAGCCAGGGGCAATCAAGAAAATGCAAGGGCAAAATGCCAAACCAAGCCTAAAAGGGCAAAGAAAAGCCAAAAGGTCATAAAAGGGTAGCAAAAAGTACGAAACCATAAAAAGGCTGACCAAATCAAGGAGGTAGCAAATAGTACGTACATCCACCAAGGAATCAAAATGAAAAAGTACCCTCGAAAATAATTGATGACTAAGTCTTTCGGTGTGAGATGTTGATTTGGAAACAAAAAGTGGTTTTGGCCCAATCCTTACATGGCTTCCTATTTACTTCTTCCAATTCCTCCCCTAGGGGCAATTTGACCTTGTAAGGCCTTCCATGGTGGAAAATATCAAGAAGGCTAGAGGCAAACTCCAATATCAACAATATCATGCACGATCCTCCTTGCTCATGGCCTTTGTGATTAGGTAGATTATGAAGACCCTATACCTTGACTTGTGATGAATATGTGTCATAGAGTCCAAAAAAAAATAAAAAAAATAGAAAATGAAAAATGAAAAAGGACAAAAAGAGAGTCTCTTGATGTGTATAGTTTCGTCCATGTACATATTTTCTTTCTTATTTTAACCCAAAAAAAATAGAAAATCAAAATCAAAATCCAAAAAAATAGTCATATCATGTACATATACTAACATTATTTTCCTTATTTTCTTATTCAAAAAATAAAAATAAAAAAATGGATGTACATATTTCCCTTCACTATTTTATTTACGTTCCTATCTTTAATTAGATTTTAGCCCCTTGACCAGATCTCAAGAAAGGTACACCTTTAGGCAAAGGACTAAAGATAGATCTACACTAACTTTTTTTCTTTATGTGTTGTGGATGCAGGAACCAAAGCGACATTAGCAAACCATTCGAAGCACGAAATGCACAAAGTCCACAAAAAAGTCCACTAAAGGATAAAAGTTTTGTACATATCATAACAGGGGCATATCCCTGGTGGTACATCTGGAGCCTCGCTCCTCACTCCTCTCTCCTCTCTCCCCTCTCCTCTCTCCCTCACTAGGCCTCTGCCTACGTGAGCTACTCACCTCCTCCTCCTCCCTCTCTCGACGCCTGTCTAGGAGAGGAGGTCGTGTCGCCATCAACGCCTCTGGCCGTAGCCCTCCCCGCACCAATGACGGGTCCCTCAAGGACAGGATGTCATCACGTGATGCGAAGGCTGACCCCTTCCTCGCCTGCACCTCCTGTTGGGAATGCCGCTATTGCTCTCGGCGCTTCTTCAGCACCCGGTCCTTCAAGGTCTCATAATCTGCGGTAATCCGTGCTCGAGCTCTCTCCGCCTCCCTCTCTCGCTCCCTCGCCTCAAGCAGGCGACCCCGCGTAGTCAGAAGGTCCTCCCTCATGCCCTCCAAGGTCGCCCCTGCTCCCTGCCACTACACACAAATGAACAAATATGTTAGGTCAATCAAATCATGTGCAGAAAAGGGAGTGACTCGGTGTCTTACCTCCGCCTCCAGCTCTCGGATCCTCGCCTCTAGCTCTTGGGTCCTCGTCTGTAGCTCCTGGACCCTCGCCTCCACCTGGTCCAGGGCCCTCTGTAGCTAGACCGCCAGGTCCCCGCTAGCTGGCTATGCGGATGAGCTCGCCCCGGTGTCTCGGCTCACCCGTACCTGCAGTAGCTCCTCTCTCTACATTTATATCCCTTGGTCAGTTCAAACTAAATCAAATCAAATCAACTGTGGTCAAGCGTGAGTTATGACTTACCAGTGTCCGCGTCTCGGCGGGAGTCTATCTGTCTCCACAGCCTGCTCCGCTAGCCTCCCCTCGAGGAGCCTCACAGCCTCCGACTCCGGCATCTGTCTGTTGCCCGGCTAGCAAGCCCAGAGGGGGGGTGAATGGGATTCTTAAAAATATTGAGTACCTTAAACCTGTTCACAAAAAGTTTAACAAAACACACTTCGATGGGTGTTAGTGTTAGTAAAGAAAGATAGTAAATGCAAAGCAAGCACATAGACAACATAAGGAATTATCCTGGTTCGGACCTCCTCTCCATAGGAGTACTACGTCCAGTCCCTGAGCAACAACTCAGGATTCCACTACCCAAGGGTATTGTCCCCCTTATGGACACTTACACACCCAGCCGCAGCTGGTCTTCTCTTCACAACCCGAAGAGGAAATTACAACACCCTGGAACCCACCAGGTCTTCTTCTCTTTCTCGGGCAAAAAGGTAGCCCACTTCTTTTACAAGCTCAGAAGCAACCTCCTGGTACAAACCCCAGTGCGGTTCTACACTCAGCTTCCCAGCTGATCTTCCTTCTACCCGAAGGGAACAAACACAAGAAAAGTTCTAATGAAAACAAGCCCCTAGATCAAGCTTAAACAATGTTGGATCTGAAGCTAAGACTGAGAGTAGAAAGGTCTACAAGATATGAACTCTCTCAGTACTAAAGACTCTCTCAAGGATCTACACTGAACTCAGAGAGCAAGAGCTAGGACAAATGAGAGAGAGAACTATGCTCTTCAGAATGCTCGCAGAGGGCTTGAAAGATTGTCGTAAGCACTGAAATTGTGAGTGTTGTTCTATATTTTATCTGGAGCTTCAGTCTTCTATTTATATCTTCAATTTGAAAATTGAACGTTGAAGTGTCCGTTGTCTCTAAGCTTTGGTATACGTTAGACTGCATGGTCCTGTAGAGCTTCCCGTTCAACGGTCTTTAGCCTTCCATGCACGCAAAGAGAGATGATCTTCAGTGAAATCCTTTGGCTTTTATTGTGTCCAACGTTGTATGAGAAGTGTTGTCAAAGACCTGCATGCATTAAATGCTAAACAATAGACAGCTAGACTGTCTCTTGTTACTAGTCAACGTTAGAAAGAATATTCACCAAAATAGAAATGTCATTTTATTCTTCTAAAAAGATGCTTACAGGATAAGTATGGAAATAGAAGATATCGTTTGCATGCACTGCAGTGATACGTTCAATCATAATAAATGCATGGTTGTCAGAAATATATACGTGAAGACTTTGACTTTTCAACGAACTCAGAAATGAGTTCAAATATCAAGACATTATATTCCATGAAATTGTTATATGCATGACTTATGAAATCGTTATGCAAAGGAGACGTTATCCATGTAAATCGTTATGCACTCATAAGCAAACCGATGCACATACAAATCGTTATGCATTAATAACCAAATCGTTGTAGAGACAAATCGTTATGATATTATCAGCAAGTCGTTATGAGCAAGTTGTCAGAGACAAAACGATGTGAGAAAATCGTTGTTTGCTGTATCGAATCGTTACGGCAACTAAGTCGTTATGTAACTAAACGAATCATTACAATGACAGAGTCGTTGTGTAACTTATCGAATCGTTACAAGGATCAAATCGTTATGAGACTTAACGAGTCGTTGTGAAGCCTAAATCATTGTGAGTGCAAATCGTTGTTCTCACTTAAGAAATCGTTGTGAGAGCAAATCGTTGTTCTCACTTAAGAAACTGATGCGATAACCAAATCGTTGTGAGAGCAAATCGTTGTTCTCACTTAAGAAATCGTTGCGATAACCAAATCGTTGTTAGAGCAAATCGTTGTTCTCACTTAAGAAATCGATACGATAATCAAATCGTTGTGAATCAAATCAATGTGATCTCTTAGCGAATCGTTATGAGAGGCAAATCGTTGCGATCTCTTACCGAATCGTTATGAGATAGACTATAATAGAGTAGTAATGACTTATGAAATCGTTATAGAACCAAAATCGATGTGAATGAGGAAATCATTATGCTTGTAAGGAAATCGTTATAAAGTCATAAAACCGATGTGATATGCAATCGTTATGACTTATAGTAAAATCGTCATGGCTTTACTGAAATCGTTATGACACAGAAGAAAGTCGATGTGTACTTAAATTTGATGCTTTAAACTTACATTGCTACAATGTGAAAGATACTTACCTGTTTAGCTTGTTTTCTCTTATTTTATTTCATGTGCTCAAATCTCATAGAAAATATGTTAAATTAACCTTTATCAAAGTTTTATTAATCACCAAAATAGATATGTAATTAATGGAAATTACATGGGGATAAACTGATCATCAATCTCTCCCTTTTTGGTGATGACAAAACTTAACAATAAGCATAGATGTTCTGAAATAAAACTAAGTAAAAGAAATTGAGGAATTTGCATAAGCATAGATGTAGTTCAGAATGTTATATTTCTCCCCCTTTTTGTCATTTAAGCAAAAAGATAAACTGCTGAGACAAAGAAGAAGAGAAAAGAGGAAAAAGAGCACACCATTATATTAGATTAAGCTTGAGGGGGTACAGGGAGATAGAAAGCAGGAGACAAAAGAGAGGCATAATGAGAAATAACTTCCCAAGCCTTATCTTCCTACTGCTCAAAATACAACTTGAAAACCCCAAGAGCTAGAGAATAGGAGGGGCCCATGGTGGGAGCCATCCTTTTGTGATGAAGAACCAACTGCTCATCAAGGAAGTCAGCATATCGTCGCTTGAAAGGGAAGTTATAAAATGGCTGATCTTCCCAAAACTAGCACATGCAAGAAACTGTTCTATAGAGGCAGGGTAGAAAATTTGCTTCTGCTTCAGGTCCAGGCGCATGGCTACATAAACCTTGTATCTTTCAACCCAAGTTTGAAAGGGATCATTAACAAGGTGAATGGAGTTCATGTCTAGAAATGTAGTAGCTAACACTGGAGGCTTACCTTCCCTGGCTTGAGATTCATTTAGATCATATAGCTGCTGAGTAGACAAGGGATAGAATCTGGCCCAATCCGCATGAGAGAGTCTTTCACATTCTGACAAAAGAGGAGCAAGAATCTCTGCACTGACATGACCCAAGTGATACTCTCTGGACAAAAATCTGTTGAAGGCGACTATAGAACCTTTCTGCACTTGGATTCTTCCCATGACTCTAGCAAGACGCTAAAAAATAATTGAGCCTACAGAGGACTCCATGACTAGAGAATGAAGAGGGGGAAGAAACACAGAATTAGACACCTGGAGGGAGGCAAAATCAACTTGAACAGCTTCAGTGTGAGCCTCAGCTGATCCAAGTGCTCGAATGGCTTGCTTGAACTGACCCAGCTAGATTTCAGGGAGGTGATTGATATATTGATAATTGTTGAACATCTGGTAATGCCTGATCATTTTAGTTTCCTTCTGAATAAAAGGGGCCCAGGTATCCTTGTGAAGGATCTGGAACCACTCAGATAAGGTCAAGGAGTGATCCCTGGGAGGAAATCTAGATAATTTGGCAAGAAGAAACTTATTGTAGAGAGCTTTATGACTCCGAGCCCATTGCTCTTCGGTTTTAGCTTCGGCCATAGAGAAGATTTTGGATTTTTCGGATTTAGAGAGGGAAGTATAAGGCAAAATGACATTGAGATGGTCAGTAAGGTTGAGATGAGGAAGGTTGATGATGGTAGCAAAAACAACCTTCTGAAGGAATTCTCTGTAGAGTGGTTTATTTTTGTTGTCCACTGTTAGAGAAAACCACAGAGGTGGATAGCAAGGATCAGAGGAAATAGAAGAAGTGGAGGTTATTTTTCTTTTCTTAGGAGCAGGGCTAGAAGAGCCTATCCTATGGACATGATGACATTCTTTCAAGACTGATCTAAGGATAGCTTCCTCAAATTCATCTTTAATTTCCCGGAGAAAGGGGCCATCAACGAGCACTTTCCGGAATGATAGTAATGAAGGAGGGTGGAGCAGAGGGATGAAGAAAGGAATGAGAGGTAGAAACGGGTATGTCAGGTGGTCCAAAAGAGGAGGGACCAGAGGATGAGGAGGCTCCAGCTGATGATGAAGCTGGAGGGACCTCAACGAAAGGAGGAGGTGGAGGAATAAAAGTGGTAGAGGCAGGAGATGAAGTGGTGTGTGAAGGAAATGGAGTAGGAGAAGAGATGGCTCTAGGTAGTGGTTGTTTGAAGGGTTGAGGGGCTGGTGGTGCTATGGAGGAGAAAGGTGGGGAAGGAGGGGTTGGTGTCTGAATGGGTGAAGGAGCTGGGGGCTCTGGAGCAACAGCTTCTTCTTCTGCCTGATGCAGCTCAGACTCGGACTCCACTGGCCCGGATGGCCCTGACTCTTCTTCTAGTGGCCCTGAAGGCCTGGACTCCACTACAGGCACTGGATCAACAATATCTAGCCCTGATGGCCCTGCTGGATTTCAGACAGCTTAGCAACACTTGGATTTCCAATATGCACATCTTCAACAATCAATGGCCCTGATGGCCGCTCAACCTCATTCTGCTGCTCTGAATTTTTAGGCCCGGATGGCCTTACTTCCTCTTGAATTGGTCCTGATGGCTGGACTTCAACAACTTCATCACCTGCTTCCACTGCTACTGATTCCTTTTCAATGATCTGTGGCCCGGATGGCCCTGAAGATGCCTCTGGAATCTACCCTGATGGCTTAGTTACTTCTTCTTGCTGCCTGGCCTCAGAAGGTCCTGAGCTACTGATAGGCTCAACTGGAGAGTGAGTAGGAGGGGCAGAGGTGGAATGCACCCATGAAGACATAGGAATTTCTGTAATGAGATTCTTCATACTGCCAAACTCACTCCTCATCCATCGGAACACCTGCTTGACCATGCCAAATTCATACTTCAGGGATTGTACATCAGTGGTCAAAGCTCCAATCTCTTTAGCTGCTGAGGCTTGGTTACTGAGGATAAACTGAATATCAGATTGAATAGAAGTGAGAGCTGTGCCCTACTCATTCAGTCTCTTAATAATGGGTTTCAAATTTACCTTCAGTTGCTTCTTCTTTGGCCTCTTATGTGTAATTCTCTTCCTTTTGCTGCTTGCCCTTTCACTGGGCTCCACAGATTCAAGATTCTCTTCAATATTCATGGGGACACTCTCAGTGTGCTCCCCCTGAGGAGCTGCTTCCTTCTCAACTCCTTGCTCCCCTTGAATGGGAGCATCATCTACTTGAACATTTTCATGAGCATCCTCTTGCTCCCCCTGACTGGGAGCTTCCTCCATTATGATCTCATCAGTGTGGCCTGATGCCACAACTTCTGTTGCTTGATCATCACTAATTATGGCAATCCTAGATTGCTTTGGATGAAGTCCAGTACATCCCTGAGTACTGAGGCTACTCGGGAAGAGGAAGGAACAACCTAAGAATATTGCCCAATGGGCTCAATGTCCTCTGGAGGAATATCATCAATCATGCTGCTAAAATCTGCTGCTGCTGCTGCTTCCTCTACAGTTTGATCTGCTGCCCTTTCTTCTACTACTGGTGCTACTGCTGGTTGTGTTTCTGGAACCACGGGAACTGCTCCTGCTGCTACTTCTGCTTCCTGGACCTCTTGGGCTTCACCAATAATGGCTTCACCCTCATCCATAGAAGTCTTTATCTACACACCATTTATAACTGAAAAATCGCTCTTCCTTAAGTTCCTGCTGTGGATTGCTTGCCCCATCTTCTCAGAAACAACTCCTACCACACTGATACCATAATGCTGAAATACTTTGGTCGGGAGATGGGCATAGGGTAGAGAGACGTTCAGCTTGCTCTTCTTATCCCATACCAGCGAGCTTGCAAACTTCATCCTTTCAATCATAATCTCTGCTGTGTTGATTTCCTGGTTCAGGATGGCCCAGAACATCAAGTCTGAATCTGCTTTAGTGCACGTAGAAAATGTAGTGCTTCTGGGAATCAAAATCTGACAGACTACAAAGTGCAAGAGGCGATTAAATGCATTTAACTGATTTATATCTAGTTTGCCATCCTTCAATCTGAAATCGGGACCAATAAGTCCTAATCCTTTTGTCTGAATGTCCACAGTGTGAACTCCACTGCGACCGGAAGTAGTCACACCAAAGAGTGATGCTAATAAATCTCGTGTGACCCTAATCTGGGTACCCTTGACCATGGAAGTCAAGGTCCCATCTTCCTCTATCTTCAGACATACATAGAATGCTTTCACTAGGTCAGGGTAACTTACTTCTGAGAAGGTGGCCATCTTCGTCCACTTCAATCTGTCCAAAGCTGCAATCACGCTGCCCATGCCATTCTTCTGCAAATCTGCCACATCTATAGCCATATGTCCGCACAGCTTGGTCTTTACTAACGTGAACCTTTCCTGCTGCTGTGCTGTGAGAAATGCAGCTCCATAGCCCCCGACGCTGTCGGAAACACCAGAGGAGGCCATGGAATTGAACGGGAAGGGTTTCTGGAGGACTGAGAAGAGGTTTAGAATAGAAGCCCTCAAGAAATTTCTGGCAGGAAGTAGTTGGAAGCTTGAAATCTCAGGGAGTCGATGCCGGAGTCGATAGGGTATCGCCTCAAGCAGAAGGAAGAAGATGATGAAGGAATGCGAATCGTTGCCACACAGATTTCGATATATTAAAAATTAAAAAAAATGACCTTTAGAATTTTGAGGCGCCATGATCGTAGAAAACGATAAAATGACTAGTTCAATAGGAATAAACTCTTATAAAATAACGAACCGTCACGAAAATTTAAAAGGATAGGCAATAATTGGAATTTTGCTCAAATTTTGGGAGGAAAAATAATTTAAATTCTGAAAATTAATATTTCAGTTTTAAACAGATAATTCTTTCACAATTTACACATGTCTAATTCCCTTCTAAGAGAAGTAAATCTCTCTTCAGGTAAGGCCTTTGTGAAGATATCTGCTAACTGATTGTTTGTATCAATAAATGAAGTATAGCACTGGTGTTGTCCTTAAGTGTTGTACTGGATTCTTGGTTAGATTTATAGCACTGGTGTTGTCGCATAACAATGGAATTGTCTTGATATGTAGCCCATAATCCTCAAGTTGTTGCTTGATCCATAGGAGTTGTGTACAACAACTTCCAGCAGCTACATACTCAGCTTCATCTATTGACAGAGCTACTGAATTTTGTTTCTTTGAGGACCATGATATCAGACAACCTGCAAGGAATTGACAACAACCACTGGTGCTTTTTCTGTCTATTTTGCATCCAGCGTAGTCAGCATCAGAGTATCCTACTAAATTAGTTTCACATGATTTTGGATACCACAGACCTAAGTCATGAGTTCTAGTTAAATATCTAAAAATTCTTTTAACGGAAATTAAATGAGACTCTCTAGGGTCTGCCTGATACCTAGCATACATGCAAACACTAAATAGAATATCGGGTCTACTAGCTGTTAAGTATAGTAATGAGCCTATCATACCTCTGTAGATTTTTTTATCTACTTTCTTACCATCCTTGTCACTGTCCAATCTTGTTGAGGTGCTCATTAGTGTTGACAGTGGCTTGGCCTTTCAAATCCAAACTTTTTTAAGAGTTCCTTAGTGTACTTGGCTTGACAGATATGAGTCCCTTCCTTTCCTTGTTTAATTTGCAATCCAAGGAAGTAGTTAAGCTCCCCCATCATGCTCATCTCGAATTCTCCCTGCATTAGCTTTTCAAAATACTTACAAAGAGATCCATCAGTGGACCCAAATATTATATCATCAACATATATTTGAACAAGCAAGATATGTTTGACTTTAGACTTAACAAATAATGTACTATCTACTTGACCTCTAATAAAACCATGATCTAATAGAAATGCACTTAATCGTTCATACCATGCTCTAGGTGCTTGTTTCAAACCATATAATCTTTGTGTAATTTAAATACATGATTCGGAAAATCAATGTCATCAAAACCTGGAGGTTGTTCTACATAGACTTCCTCCTTGATAAAACAATTTAGAAAAGCAGACTTTACATCCGTTTGAAATAATTTCAAATCTAATGCTGAAGCATATGCAAGCAAAATCCTAATTGCCTCAAGTCTAGCTACAGGTGCATAGGTTTCATCGAAATCTATGTCTTCCTCTTGCCTTGAGCTACCAATCTATCCTTGTTTCTTATGATCACACCAGTTTCATCCAATTTATTTCTGAACACCCATTTAGTGCCAATAACTGGATGATTTGATGGTCTAAGAACAAGTGACCATACATGGTTTCTCTTGAACTGATTCAGTTCATCTTGCATGGCTAAAATCCAAGATTCATCAGTATGAGCTTCATTGACTATCCTAGGCTCTATTTGTGAAACAAATGCTAAGTAATCACATGGAATTACATTACTTCTTGTTCTTACCCCTACAGATGGATCACCAATGATATTTTCAGGTGGGTGATCTTTCTTATATCTCCATTCCTTTGAAGATTTTCATGTGAAATGTCCCTTTGTTGCAGGTCTTCCAGAGGTGGATCTTCGTTATCCTCAATTGATGTGTTCTTTAGTTTCTTGGACAATTCATCTGTTTCATCAATATCACTATCGACTTCCTTTCTCAAGAAAGGGTTAGTTTCATAAAAATTAATATGTACTGATTGTTCTATTAACAAAGTACACTTATTAAATACTCTATATCCTTTAGGTTTAGAAGCATACCCCATGAATATACCTTCATCTGATTTTGCATCTAGCTTACCAATGTCCCTTTTTTCTGTTGTTGTGGATGAAGCATGGACATCCAAACATCCTAAAGTGACTAATCTTTGGCTTCTTTCCCTTGTACAGTTCATATGTTGTCTTCTTCAGAATTGACCTGATCATCACTCGGTTGATTATGTAACAAGCTGTGTTAACTGCTTCAGCCCAAAAGTACCTTGGCAGATCATATTCTGACAACATTTTCTTGCCATATCGAGTAGGGTTCTATTCTTCCTCTCAGCAACTCCATTTTGTTGTGGTGTCCTTGGTGCTGAGAAATTATGCTCTATTCCTTTGTCATCACAGAATTTGGTAAATTTTTCATTCTGGAACTCTCCTCCATGATCTGATCGGATTCCAATAATACTGTACTTCTTGTCTTTCTGTACCTTTTTACTGAAACTTACAAAACTTTCAAATGTATCATCTTTGTGTTCTAGAAAGAACACCCATGTGAATCTTGAATAATCATCTACTATAACGAATCCAAAATTCCTTCCTCCAAGACTTGTGGTCCTCATTGGCCCAAATAAATCCATATGAAGGAGTTCTAAGGGTTTAGAGGTTGTTACCACAGTCTTTGACTTGAAAGATGACTTGGTGTGCTTTCCTTTTGCACATGGTCCACAGACACCGTCCATTCTTGTGCTGACCTTTGGTAGACCTTCCACCAGGCTTCTCTTGATCAGCTTTCTCATGCCATCCAAACTGCAGTGGCCCAATCTTCTATGCCACAGCTCAGTTGACTACTCCTTACTTGCTGCTAAACAGATATCCTGATCCTTTAATTTTTCTAGGTAAAGCACGTACAGATTCTTTTCTCTGTTAGCTTCGAAAATCACTACTCCGTCCTTTATGATGCTGCACTTAGACTCTTGGAATCTGATTTGATGTCCTCTGTCACATAGTTGGCTTATACTGATTAGGTTGTGCTTCAGACCTTTTACGCATAGTACATCTTCAATAAATATTTTCTCGTATTGCCAACAAATCTGCATCCTATCACTGTTCTTTTTTCACTGTCTCCATATATCACTGTGCCTTCTTCAGCTTTGAGGTCAGAGAACAGCTTTCTATTACCTGACATATGCCTTGAGCATCCACTATCCAAATACCATTTGGATGCTCGAAGGTTTCCCTGAAATGAAAACATCAAGCTTTAGGTACCCAAGTTCTTTTGGGTCCTGGTTGGTTAGTGTCATCAATTTTTCTTTTAATTATCTATTTTTTATGTTTGGTTGGACAAGTTATTTTACTGTGACCTAGCCTGTTGCAATGGCTACAACATGTTATTTTAGTTACCTTTTCATATGGAACATACTTAAAGTTTGATTTATATGAAGTATCTTGTTCAGTTACAAATTTAGGAGTTGGATACGTTTTAGGGTATACTGTTGTGTCTTCATTATCCAGGGGTGTATAGCCTAATCCTTGTTTTCTTTTTCCTGACCGTCTAGCACCTTTTAATATTAAAGAAATTTTCCCGTTGGTGAATTTTTCTAGTGTACTAGATAGTTTTTCATTTTCTTCTGTTAGTGTTTTAATTTCCTTTTTCAATTCGTCTAAGGTTTCTTGTTTTTCTAATTTTATTATTTGTTTATTTTTATCTTTTAGATCTTCGCATAACAGATCATTTCTTCTTTTAAGTTCAGTGATTTGTTTCTCCATTTGCTCATTTTCTGATTTTAAATCTGAATTGGTATTTTCTAGGCAAGCAACATTTTTCTTACTAGATTTTAGTAATTTAGATACTTCTCTATATTTACTATAAAGTTCATGAAAAGCTTCTTCCAAATCATCTGAATCTGAATCATTACAGGAAGAGAAAGATGAGTCTGATGTTACCTTTTCTTCAGTGTTGGCCATGAGTGCCAAGTTGGCTTCTTCTTCTTCTTCATTGCTTGAGCTTTACTCGCTGTCTGAGTCACTACTGTTGTCCCAAGCCGCTGCCATAGCTTTCTTCTTGAATCTTCTTGGTTTTCTTGAACTTTCCTTCTTTCTAAATTCACTTTTCTTCAGCTTCGGACATTTTGCTCTCATATGTCCAGGCTTCTTACACTCATAGCATGTAGGCTCAGCTTTCTTTTGATCCTTTCCTTCTGTCTTCTTAAAGTTTTTATTTTTCTTCAAATATCTTCTACTGGACTGATACTTTTTCTTCTTTGCTAGTATTCTTTGTAGCCTTCTTGATAACATCGCTTCTTCGTCTTCGTCGTCTTCATTGCTTTCATTGTTGTCTGAAAACTCCTCTGACAAGTCTTCTTTAGCTTTGAGAGCATTTGAGTGTTTCTTTCTGCTCGAAGACTCTCCCAGTCTCTCCATGTTGATTTCATGGGCCATAAGGGACCCGACGAATTTCTCCAATGACATCCTCTTCAGGTCATTGGCTTCTTCTATAGCTGTTACTTTGGGAGTCCAAGAAGATGGTAGAGATCTCAAAATTTTTCTTACCATGTCTCCCATTTCGTAAGTCTTTCCCAGACTGGCTAACCCATTTGTGATGTCTATAAATCTGCTAAACATTTCGGTTATTGACTCTCCTAGCTGCATCTGAAACCTTTCATATTGTGTTACCAGTATGTCTATCCTGGTTTCCTTGACTTTGTCGGTGCCTTCGTATGTGATCCTGAGCTTTTCCCACATTTCCATGGCAGATTTACATGCGGAAATTCTGTTGAATTCCTTCTTCCTAAGAGCACAGCATAGAATGCTCTTGGCTTTTCAGTTTAGGGAGATCTTTTTCTTGTCGTCTTCAGTCCACTTATCTCTTTCATTAGTAACCAAAAGATCACCTTCTTCAACTATTGACCAGATCTGATAGTCGAGACCTTGTAGGAAATACTCCATTCTTATTTTCCAATAGGTGTAATCTTCTACATCGAACAGCGGTGGCCTGTTAACTGACTAACCTTCGGAGTGACCTCGGGCTGCCATTTGATCTTTTCTCTTCAGATCGTTGGATCTTCTTCTTCGTCGAAGAGACTAGCTCTGATACCACTTGTTGCCCAGCTAGCAAGCCCAGAGGGGGGGGTGAATGGGATTCTTAAAAATATTGAGTACCTTAAACTTGTTCACAAAAAGTTTAACAAAACACACTTCGCTGGGTGGTAGTGTTAGTAAAGAAAGATAGTAAACGCAAAGCAAGCACATAGACAACATAAGGAATTATCCTGGTTCGGACCTCCTCTCCATAGGAGTACTACGTCCAGTCCCTGAGCAACAACTCAGGATTCCACTACCCAAGGGTACTGTCCCCCTTATGGACACTTACACACCCAGCCGCAGCTGGTCTTCTCTTCACAACCCGAAGAGGAAATTACAACACCCTGGAACCCACCAGGTCTTCTTCCCTTTCCCGGGCAAGAAGGTAGCCCACTTATTTTACAGGCTCAGAAGCAACCTCCTGGTACAAACCCCAGTGCGGTTCTACACTCAGCTTCCCAGCTGATCTTCCTTCTACTCGAAGGGAACAAACACAAGAAAAGTGCTAATGAAAACAAGCCCCTAGATCAAGCTTAAACAATGTTGGATCTGAAGCTAAGATTGAGAGTAGAAAGGTCTACAAGATATGAACTCTCTCAGTACTAAAGGCTCTCTCAAGGATCTACACTGAACTCAGAGAGCAAGAGCTAGGACAACTGAGAGAGAGAACTATGCTCTTCAGAATGGTCGCAGAGAGCTTGAAAGATTGTCGTAAGCACTGAAATTGTGAGTGTTGTTCTATATTTTATCTGGAGCTTCAGTCTTCTATTTATATCTTCAATTTGAAAATTGAACGTTGAAGTGTCTGTTGTCTCTAAGCTCTGGTATACGTTAGACTGCATGGTCCTGTAGAGCTTCTCGTTCAACAGTCTTTAGCCTTCCATGCACGCAAAGAGAGATGATCTTCAGAGATATCCTTTGGCTTTTATTGTGTCCAACGTTGTATGAGAAGTGTTGTCAGAGACCTGCATGCATTAAATGCTAAACAATAGACAGCTAGACTGTCTCTTGTTACCAGTCAACGTTAGAAAGAATATTCACCAAAATAGAAATGCCATTTTGCTCTTCTAAAAAGATGCTTACAGGATAAGTATGGAAATAGACGATACGTTTGCATGCACTGCAGTGATACGTTCAATCATAATAAATGCATGGTTGTCAGAAATATATACGTGAAGACTTTGACTTTTCAACAAACTCATAAATGAGTTCAAATATCAAGACGTTATATTCCATGAAATCGTTATATGCATGACTTATGAAATCATTATGCAAAGGAGACGTTATCCATGTAAATCGTTATGCACTCATAAGCAAACCGATGCACATACAAATCGTTCTGCATTAATAACCAAATCGTTGTAGAGACAAATCATTATGATATTATCAGCAAGTCGTTATGAGCAAGTTGTCAGAGACAAAACAATCTGAGGAAATCATTGTTTGCTGTATCGAATCATTACAGTGACTAAGTCGTTATGTAACTAAATGAATCGTTACAATGACAGAGTCGTTGTGTAACTTATTGAATTGTTACAAGGATCAAATCATTATGAGACTTAACGAGTCGTTGTGAAGCCGAAATCGTTGTGAGTGCAAATCGTTGTTCTCACTTAAGAAATCATTGTAAGAGCAAATCGTTGTTCTCACTTAAGAAACCGATGTGATAACCAAATCGTTGTGAGAGAAAATCGTTCTTCTCACTTAAGAAATCGTTGCGATAATCAAATCATTGTGAGAGCAAATCGTTGTTCTCACTTAAGAAATTGATGTGAGAGCAAATCGTTGTTCTCACTTAAGAAATCGATACGATAATCAAATCGTTGTGAATCAAATCGATGTGATCTCTTAGCTAATCGTTATGAGAGGCAAATCGTTGTGATCTCTTACCGAATCGTTATGAGATAGACTGTAATAGAGTAGCATTGACTTATGAAATCGTTATAGAACCAAAATCGATGTGAATGGGGAAATCATTATAAAGTCATAAAACCGATGTGATATGCAATCGTTATGACTTACAGTGAAATCGTCATGGCTTTACTGAAATCGTTATGACACAGAAGAAAGTCGATGTGTACTTAAATTTGATGCTTTAAACTTACATTGCTACAATGTGAAGGATACTTACCTGTTTAGCTTGTTTTCTCTTGTTTTATTTCCTGTGCTCAAATCTCATAGAAAATATGTTAAATTAACCTTTATCAAAGTTTTGTTAATCACCAAAATAGATATGTAATTAATGGAAATTACATGGGGATAAACTTATCATCACTGTCATCCACACTTCAAGGTTAGAATCAATTAATTACATGACAAGGCCTAAAGTTAGAAATTCACTTACCACTCGCCGGTCTAGCCAAAGTCGCCCGGCGTAGCACGCCCGGTAGTCCTCTAGGTACGCTGCACTGTCCTGGAGGTCCGTGTGCTGGAGGACATGCTCCCCTCCACCTCGCCAGTAGGCGACTGTGCTCCCATGCTCCTCCCCCCAGTCACGGTCCTCGGCAAAGAACCGTCGGCGGGAGTGCCCCTCTCTCCATAGAGAGGGTACCTCTAAGGCCGACTGGTGCCAACCCAAGGTGCGTACCACTAACTCCAGGTAGAGGGGCTCACACGTCCCCAGGCAGAGCAGGAGCAGGTGGCGGTCGAAGAGTGGGCGACCCGCCGCCACCGCCGGGTGGGATGCGTCTGTCTCCCCCAAGTAGGGAGTCCAGACCACCTGCAAGAAAGAAGAGAACATTGGTTAGTCACATAAAATGCAAATTGAAAGCAAGAAAGAAGGAGTGCTAGTTGAGATTCATACCTGATCGTGGGGGTAGAGGTCGAGTCCCGCCCGCACGTTCTCGACGCGCTGATCCATCACCCTCGGATCGGGCGCCACCTCCCACCTGGCCATGAGGGGTACCATGTAGTGCCCTAGGAATTTCTGAATTTGTTTTGCAAATTGTATGTTTATTTCTGCATGTTTTGAATGTTGTTCTATGGTGAACTTGGCGTCAATATCCCTTGGCGTTAAGTCTTGTCAGCGGCAAGAACGTCTGCCGTTTATACCTTGTTAACGACAGTATATATTGTCGTTTAATAATTTCTCAATTATTTTATTTTTGGGCAAGAATGTAAACGGCATTATCGATGGACGTTTACAATGATTCTAACGACAACCCATGTTGACGTTAACCTGACTTGCCTGTTATTGACATTACCGTTCCGAGCGAGTGGGGTCTGCCGTTTTAAGTGCCATTAAGAGGCTAGATCGGTGTGTTACGCATCCCAGGGATCGAACTTGGGCTAGCCAAACGCATGGAGGTCTTTATAAGACCAGATCTCGCAGTCAAAAAGGGATTTTCGCTCAAGTTTTGAGGGAATGAAAAGAGGGCCGAGGAAAGGACTTTGCAGAACGATCTGGTGCTGGTTCGGGCGGTTTGGAGACTCTTGGACCAAGTGGAGTGATCGTCCACGAGATCCGAAACTCATCCAGGCGGGAGAACTACATCGGAGGTGGATTCGGAGTGCTTGAAGACGGAGGAGAGGACTGTCTCACTGACAAGGCGGGCTTCTTCGGGCTTCAAATCATCACTCTAGTAGGAGGGAAAGAGGCAAGTTACATGGGGGTTCAGTTTAGGATATGTAAGATTATAGGTTTACAATTTTTAAGTATTTTTAAAGCATGAAAATGAACCATGGGAAGGGATGAAAGTCATGTCATTTTATGTAAGGTTTTCTGCGTTTAAGAACTTAACGGCAATATCATTCGCCGTCAATCTCATATAAACGACGGGATCGACCGCCGTCTATATCATATGCATAATAGTAGTTTTCTATCTTTTACTATATGTAAACGGCGCTATGTGCCGCCGTCAATTTATTTTAACGGCGCTATGTGCCGCCGTCTATCTAAACTTAACGACATTATATGTGGACGTTGACTTATGTAAACGTCATACCCCTTGTCCTCGAGTTTATCAGTACCCTATATCTACAAAAATTGATAATAGTTTGTTATCTGTGATCCTTGATTGTGTGAGGTTTCGGCCAGGTGATGATTGGTGTGTTTCTAGTACTGTTATATGATGAATGAATAAACCATATGTATATCGTGTATTATTGTTTTCATGGAAGTCTTGATAGAATTAGTAATAAAATTTTAAAAAAATAAAGCGATGCAAGCATAATTTATGTTATAGCATAATGTTAGGGACTGTATGACTGATAACTAGGACTGTGGATCTACTATGTGTAATCTTGATTGTAAATCTGCATGGTTTTATTTCTGCATTATCATGTTAAATAGTTCCAATTTATGAAAAGTAATTCACCAGAAATGGTTACAGCGATCAGAAAAACATGAAATTTGTCCTGCACATAGTACCACCGAATTTGAATTTCTGTTAAAATTTTAGAATTTTTGGATATTTATACAATCTGTTATGAAATTCTGAATAAGGATCTGCTTGTAAATTTAAATAAAAATGCTAGTATTTACATGAATGAATATGTTGTATTTACTACCATTAGGGGTCTGTATTCAGAAAATGAAATGTTCAAAATGAAGGGACCTATTACAGATTTTTGCATGGTTACATATTGAGATTGCATGAAATGTAGACTAGATGGTGTCATATATGTATTGCATATATTAAAATGGAATGCCAATAAGACATTGCTAATTTAGAGATTCCTACAAGGAACTACACCATAGATGCCCCTATGGTAATGGTTCAACTACATGTAAATGATCTACTGAATCCGTGGGCAACGGATTGAAAACCTGGAGGTAGACTAGTTCTACTGGTTAAGGTGGGAAGGACTTTCCCCGGTTTTGCGCAAATACTAAGACTTCATCACCGCATTGTCTAGGTGATAAGTGAATGCTAAATGTCTACTGATCTCTAATTTAGTGAGGGCTATGTCTTGGCAACTAAATGAAAATGTTTACATGTCTACATGACTTACACGCCACATGATCGTTGTCTACATGCTACATGCTTATTGTCTATATGATTATATGCTACATGACATTGCATTAAATTTTACATGCCATTTGTTATAAAGATTTCTACATGTTTAATGATCCAATGTTACATGAGAATTGTTGTTTATTGCAAATTGAAGTATAAGGCCTAAATCGAAGTAAATTACATGATATATGATAACAAGTAGATTCATGATAAAATGAGTTCATGATAGTTAGACATGCTATGAAATACTTGAATGCCAAATGATTTAGAAACATGTTAGTAGGAAAAATATATGTTACCAGTGAAATAATAGATAATATGTTACCATGTTTTAAAACTATCATACTTATAATGTCTCGAACTAGCTTCTGTGTAATTTGCTGAGTCTTGTAGAATCATACTTGCTTAATATTTCAGGAGATCCAGAGGACACTCAGGAGTTAGTGCACACTGACTCGGAGCGAGAGGACGTGGAGACTTAGTTTTACTTGAGAGTTTCTAGAGTGATCTATTGTATGTGAGGATTATATGTATTTTCTTTTATGGCTTTGGACTATGATATGTAATAAGTTGGGACCTTAGTTACATATTTCTTTTATGCATTAGACTTTACATTTGAATAAATGCTGATTGCAAGTGTTTAATTCCATATTCTGTCAATTATCATTGGAATTGAATAGTTATTTGTGTATATTTCAACCTGTATTGTAATTGTTGGATTCAGTCCACTGTAATACCTCTATTAGATCCAATGTGAGTTGGTGTAACTGTACTGGGTCTAAGAGGGGTGTTACAGAGATTGGTATCATAGCGATCCAGGTTGAACATGTACATAAATTGAATATCAGTATTGTATTCATATTTTAAGTCTGCATAAAGAATTAGTCCAAGTTATGTAGAATAATAGGTTATTAAATTGGATGCTTATTTTGCAGACTATGGCGACTCGTGGACGTAGAGGAGCTGGCCCGGCTCGAGGTGATGAGTCAACAGGTGATCAGCAGGCTCCAGCACAGCAAGCTCAGGACCAGACTGGTGTACCCTTGCCACCCCCACCACCACCTGTGGACTATGGAGCGTTGATGCAAGGGTTGGTGCACGCAATGCAGACTCAGGCTCAGACTACGGCAGCATTGCAAGCGCAGGTGCAGGTTCAGGTTGGTAGATGTAAGAGTTATTTAAGGTGATAATTGGAAGAAGTATTATTAAGAGTTGTTTTGGATTGTAGGTGCAGGCACCTGCTCAGGAGGTAGTTTTAGGAGGTGTGCCTATGATGGAGAGATTCAGAGGATGACCCCACCTTTCTTTAAGGGGGAGAGCGATCCTATTCTTGCGGAGAGTTGGCTTAGAGAGACGGAGAAGATCTTTCGTGCCATTCGTTGTGCAGAAGAAGAGAGGGTGACCCTAGCTACTTATATGCTTCAGTAGAGATTGATATTTTGCTGAGGATTAAGTGTGTTGAGTGGATTATACCTTGGATATAATTACCTTATTTCTGTTGTAGGAGCGTGCCGATGTGTGGTGGTCTTCTGTACTACGCACACAGTTTGGAGATGGTGCTATGGAGGTTGCATGGACTGAGTTCGTCCGTCTGTTCAAAGCGAAGTACATTCCGGAGCATGTGCAGGACCGCATGGAGCAGGAATTTCTGACGTTGACCCAGGGGCCGATGAGTGTTCTTGAGTACGAGGCGAAATTCGCGGAGCTGTCCAAGTATGCGCCTCATATTGTGGCAGATGAGCGGAGGAAGATGAAGAAGTTCATAATGGGGTTGAAGCCGTCCCTGAGGACGAGACTGGTGGCTTTAGGGCATCGTTCCATGGAACAGGCTTTGTCGGCGGCATGCATGCAGGAGGCAGAGATGGAGGTTTACCTGGAGGAGAAGAGAGCTTCACTAAAGAGGCCAGCATCAGCTTTCCAGCGTCAGGACAAGAAGAAGAAGGCTCCAGGTTACCAGCAGTTGCACCAAAGGGAGTAGCAGCACCGACACCAGGCGGAGGCACAGTAGTAGAGAAGCCAGTGTGTACCCAGTGTGGGAAACGCCATGGAGGCGAGGTATGTTGGGTGACTTCCGGGAGGTGCTTGAGGTGTGGTGATAAGAACCACAAGATCAGAGATTGTCCGAAGTTGGCGCAGCAAACTGCAGTTGCAGCAGCACCAGCAGCAGCTAGACCGACACTGAGAGCAGCAGGGAGATCGAGAGCTCAGGCACGAGTGTTCGCATTGGCGAGAGATGAGGCAGAGTTAGCAGAGCATGTCACAGAAGGTACAATTTTAATTATGGGTTTGCATTCTAGAGTTCTGTTTGATACCGGTGCCACACATAGTTTTATTTTCGAGAGATTTGCCAAGGTTTTGATGAAGGGTGATGGTTTAGTTCCGGAAAAGTTGGAGATTCCCTTGTCTGTGCATACGCCAGCGGGAACTATTTTGACTGAGCAGCATTTTTCTTCTCTTCCTGTGTGCATCGAGGAGCATGTTTTGTCTAGTAGCCTCTATTTTCTGAAGATGAGAGATTATGATGCTATCTTGGGCTTAGATTGGCTTGAGGAGCATTATGCTTTGATGGATTATCGGCGGAAACTTATTATTTTACGGATTCCTGGTAAGGAGGAGTTTGTTCACCCTTTGCCTAAGAACATGTCGGGCAAGTTCGTCATTTCTGCTTTGAAGGCGGCCCAGATGTTGAGCAAGGGTTGTAGCGGTTTTCTGGCTAGTGTGGTTGTGTCGGAGGATGCGAAGAAGGTGTTATCTGTTGAGGATATTGAAGTGGTCAGAGATTTCAGCGATGTATTTCCAGAGGATTTGTCTGGTTTGTCCCCAGCTCGAGAGATTGAATTTGGCATTGAGCTAGTCCCTGGCATAGCACCTATTTCTATTGCCCCTTATTGTATGGCACCAGCGGAATTGGCAGAGTTGAGGAAGCAGCTGCAGGAATTGCTTGATAAGGGCTTCATCCGGCCGAGTGTTTCGCCATGGGGAGCACCTGTACTCTTTGTGAAGAAGAAGGATGGATCGATGAGATTGTGCATAGATTACCGTAAGCTCAACCAGGTAACTGTTAAGAACAAGTACCCTTTACCTCGTATTGATGACTTGTTTGATCAGTTGCGAGGAGCTTCTATATTCTCTAAGATTGATCTTCGTTCTGGCTATCATCAACTCCGTATCAAGCCGGAAGATTCTGCTAAGACAACTTTTAGGACGAGATATGGCCATTACGAGTTCCTTGTTTTGCCCTTTGTCTTGACGAATGCCCCAGCAGTTTTCATGGACTTGATGAACATAGTTTTTTGGCAGTATCTGGATTTCTTTGTAGTAGTCTTCATTGATGATGTGTTGATTTATTCGCCCGATGAGGAGACTCATAGAGAGCATCTGAGGATTGTGTTGGGTGTCCTGAGGGAGCACAAGTTGTATGCTAAGTTCAGCAAGTGCAACTTCTGGATGAAAGAAGTCCATTTCTTGGGTCATGTTATATCGGGAGAAGGTGTGTCTGTAGATCCAGCTAAGGTGGAAGCTGTTCTTGATTGGGAAGCACCGAGATCATCAGCTGACATCAGGAGTTTTCTCGGCTTGGCTGGCTACTATAGGAGATTCATCGAAGGGTTTTCTTCTATTGCGGCAACTTTGACGAGGTTGACAAGGAAAGGAGTCAGGTTTGAGTGGTCAGAGGCTTGTGAAAAGGCGTTCCAGGAGTTAAAGACTCGTCTGACCTCAGCGCCAGTGCTTGTTTTGCCCAATGGTGTGGATTCCTTTTCTATCTACACAGATGCTTCGAAGATTGGGCTTGGTTGTGTTCTGATGCAGGGTGGTCGAGTTGTGGCGTATGCTTCTAGGCAATTAAAGGAGCATGAGCGCAACTACCCGACCCATGACTTGGAGTTGGCGGCTGTGGTCTATGCTTTGAAGATATGGAGGCATTACCTTTACGGTGTTAGATTTGAGCTCTTCTCAGACCACAAGAGTCTCAAATACTTGTTCTCGCAGAAAGAGTTGAACCTGAGGCAGCGGAGGTGGATAGAATTCTTGAAGGACTATGATTTTGAGCTGTCTTACCATCCAGGGAAGGCCAATGTAGTGGCAGATGCGTTGAGCAGGAAAAGGCAGATGATGAGGCAAGACTGGAAGATGCTAGATGATGCTTCGAGTTCTTTGGATGTTCTAGAACCTCAATTGTGCAACTTGTTCATGGCGCAGTTGTCTTTGAATCTTCTATCCTTGATCGGGTTATTGCTTTGCAGAAAGATGACCCATTGTTGCAGGAGTTGGTTGGAAAGGACGGAATTACCAGAGATGAAGATGATGTGATTCGCCTGAATCTTAGGGTATGTGTCCCTAATAATGCTGATCTGAGAAAGGAGATTTTGGAGGAAGCACATACATCTCAGTTCTCTATTCACCCAGGCAGTGGAAAGATGTACAAGGATCTGAAGCGTTCCTATTGGTGGTCAGGAATGAAAAGGGATGTTGCTGATGTTGTGGCAAAATGTTTGATTTGTCAGCAAGTGAAGGCGGAGCGTCAGCGACCTTCTGGTTTGATGCAGAAGTTGGATATTCCTAGTGGAAGTGGGAGCAAGTCACTATGGATTTTGTGTCTGGATTGCCTAGATCGCCTAGAGGAAATGATTCCATTTGGGTGATTGTGGACAGGTTTTCGAAGAGTGCTCATTTCTTGGCAATGAAGAAGAAGCAGTCCGTAGAGAGCTTGGCCAGACTGTACATTGAGGGCATCGTGAAGCTGCATGGAATTCTGAAGTCGATTATCTCAGATCGTGATCCGAGATTCACTTCCAGGTTTTGGCAGAGTTTGCAGCAGGCTTTTGGCAGTCAATTGAAGTTGAGTTCGGCATTTCATCCGCAAATGGATGGACAGTCCGAGAGGACTATTCAGACGTTGGAGGATATGCTTCGAGCTTGTGTTTTGGAATGGAAAGGTGATTGGGAGTGCCATCTATCTCTTGTAGAATTTGCTTATAATAATAGTTTCCATTCGAGCATAGGTATGGCACCTTTCGAGGCATTATACGGGAGACCCTGTAGATCCCCATTGTGTTGGGAGGAGTCACGACATCGGCATCTGGTTAGACCTGAAGTAGTGCAAGAGACTTCAGCGAAGATCCAGATGATTGTGCAGAGGTTAAAGGCAGCTCAGGATCGTCAGAAAAGTTATGCAGATACAAGAAGGAAGGATTTGGCCTTCGAGGTTGGAGACCATGTTTTCCTTAAGGTTTCGCCAACAAGAGGTGTAGTAAGATTCGGAAAGAGAGGTAAGCTGAACCCGAGGTTTATTGGCCCATTCGAGATTTTGAAGAAGATCGGGAATGTAGCATACCAATTAGCTTTGCCACCATCGTTAGCAGACGTGCATCCTGTTTTCCATGTGTCCATGTTGAGGTGTTATATTAGAGATTTGGACCATGTGATCAGCTATGAGCCAGTGCAGTTTCAGCCAGACTTGTCTTATGCGGAGCAACCTGTGGAGATTCTGGACAGGAAAGTGCAGGAATTAAGATCGAAATCCATACCATTTGTGAAGGTTCTATGGAGGAATTTCTCACGTGAAGAAGCAACGTGGGAGCTTGAAGAAAGAATGAAGAAGCATTATCCGTCCTTGTTTGGTGAGTATTCTAACTCAATCTTCGAGGACGAAGATTATTTTAAGGGGGAGAGGATGTAGTGCCCTGGAATTTCTGAAATTGTTTTGCAAATTGTATGTTTATTTCTGCATGTTTTGAATGTTGTTCTGTGGTGAACTTGGCGTCAATATCCCTTGGCGTTAAGTCTTGTCAGCGGCAAGATCGTCTGCCGTTTATACCTTGTTAACGACATATATATTGTCATTTAATATTTTCTGGATTATTTTATTTTTGGGCAAGAATGTAAACGGCATTATCGATGGACGTTTACAATGATTCTAACGACAACCCATGTTGACGTTAACCTGACTTGCCTGTTTTTGACATTACCGTTCCAAGCGAGTGGGGTCTGCCATTTTAAGTGCCATTAAGAGGCTAGATCGGTGTGTTACGCATCCCAGGGATCGAACTTGGGCTAGCCAAACGCATGGAGGTCTTTATAAGACCAGATCTCGCAGTCAAAAAGGGATTTTCGCTCTGGTTTTGAGGGAAAGAAAAGAGGGCCGAAGAAAGGACTTTGCAGAGCGATCCGGTGCTGGTTTGGGCGGTTTGGAGACTCTTGGACCAAGGTGGAGTGATCGTCCACGAGATCCAAAACTCGTCCACGCGGGAGAACTACATCGGAGGTGGATTCGGAGCGCTTGATGACGGAGGAGAGGACTGTCTCACTGACGAGGCGGGCTTCTTCTGGCTTCAAATCATCACTCTAGTAGGAGGGAAAGAGGCAAGTTACATGGGGGTTCAGTTTAGGATATGTAAGATTATAGGTTTACCATTTTTAAGTATTTTTAAAGCATGAAAATGAACCATGGGAAGGGATGAAAGTCATGTCATTTTATGTAAGGTTTTCTGTGTTTTCTGCATTAAAGAACTTAATGGCAATATCATTCGCCGTCAATCTCATATAAACGACGGGATCGACCGCCATCTATATCATATGCATAATAGTAGTTTTCTATCTTTTACTATATGTAAACGGCGCTATGTGCCGCCGTCAATTTATTTTAACGGCGCTATGTGCCGCCGTCTATCTAAACTTAACGACATTATATGTGGACGTTGACTTATGTAAACGTCATACCCCTTGTCGTCGAGTTTATCAGTACCCTATATCTACAGAAATTGATAATAGTTGGTTATCTGTGATCCTTGATTGTGTGAGGTTTGGCCAGGTGATGATTGGTGTGTTTCTAGTACTGTTATATGATGAATGAATAAACCATATGTATATCGTGTATTATTGTTTTCATGGAAGTCTTGATAGAATTAGTAATAAAATTTTAAAAAAATAAAGCGATGCAAGCATAATTTATGTTATAGCATAATGTTAGGGACTGTATGGCTGATAACTAGGACTGTGGATCTACTATGTGTAATCTTGATTGTAAATCTGCATGGTTTTATTTCTGCATTATCATGTTAAATAGTTCTAATTTATGAAAAGTAATTCACCAGAAATGGTTACAGCGATCAGAAAAATATGAAATTTGGCCTGCACATAGTACAACCGAATTCTGAATATCTATTACAATTTTAGAATTTTTGGATATTTATACAATCTGTTATGAAATTCTGAATAAGGATCTGCTTGTAAATTTAAATAAAAATGCTAGTATTTACATGAATGAATATGTTGTATTTACTACCATGATAGGGGTCTGTATTCAGAAAATGAAATGTTCAAAATTGAAGGGACCTATTACAGATTTTTGCATGGTTACATATTGAGATTGCATGAAATGTAGACTAGATGGTGTCATATATGTATTGTATATATTAAAATGGAATGCCAATAAGACATTGCTAATTTAGAGATTCCTACAAGGAACTACACCGTAGATGCCCCTATGGTAATGGTTCAACTACATGTAAATGATCTACTGAATCCGTGGGCAACGGATTGAAAACATGGAGGTAAACTAGTTCTACTGGTTAAGGTGGGAAGGACTTTCCCCGGTTTTGCGCAAATACTAAGACTTCATCACGGCATTGCCTAGGTGATAAGTGAATGCTAAATGTCTACTGATCTCTAATTTAGTGAGGGCTATGTCTTGGCAACTAAATGAAAATGTTTACATGTCTACATGACTTACACGCCACATGATCGTTGTCTACATGCTACATGCTTATTGTCTATATGATTATATGCTACATGATATTGCATTAAATTTTACATGCCATTTGTTATAAAGATTTCTACATGTTTAATGATCCAATGTTACATGAGAATTGTTGTTTATTGCAAATTGAAGTATAAGGCCTAAATCGAAGTAAATTACATGCTATATGATAACAAGTAGATTCATGATAAAATGAGTTCATGATAGTTAGACATGCTATGAAATACTTGAATGCCAAATGATTTAGAAACATGTTAGTAGGAAAAATATATGTTACCAGTGAAATAATAGATAATATGTTACCATGTTTTAAAACTATCATACTTATAATGTCTCGAACTAGCTTTTGTGTAATTTGCTGAGTCTTGTAGACTCATACTTGCTTAATATTTCAGGAGATCCAGAGGACACTCAGGAGTTAGTGCACACTGACTCGGAGCGAGAGGACGTGGAGACTTAGTTTTACTTGAGAGTTTCTAGAGTGATCTATTGTATGTGAGGATTATATGTATTTTCTTTTATGGCTTTGGACTATGATATGTAATAAGTTGGGACCTTAGTTACATATTTCTTTTATGCATTAGACTTTACATTTGAATAAATGCTGATTGCAAGTGTTTAATTCCATATTCTGTCAATTATCATTGGAATTGAATAGTTATTTGTGTATATTTCAACCTGTATTGTAATTGTTGGATTTAGTCCACTATAATACCTCTATTAGATCCAATGTGAGTTGGTGTAACTGTACTGGGTCTAAGAGGGGCGTTACATACCATGGCCTGGCTCCCCTCTGTCTGCACACCGCGTTCCATGGGGAAGCGAGAGTACCCCTAGATCTGCACAAGAAGAAAAAGAGTGTCAGTCAGGCAGTTTATCAATTTAATTCAATGAAGAGCATTAAAACAAAGTTGCATACCTGAAGAAAGGGGGTGAAGCCCCCGGTGCTCTGAGAATGCCGCGAGTTGCTAGGTAAAAGTGAGAAAAGATGTCCTAGCATCGCGGCGCCCCATACGTATCATCCTGCCTACCCCAGGTCCCGTAGCAGGAGCACGAACTTGCAGTTCATCTGAGATGACTGCGTCGGGAAGAGAAGGTGTCCAAACAGGTACGCCACAAAGATTCGGACTGACCGCTCCTCACTTCGGTCTCCCAGCTTAATCGACGCCGGCGTCAAACTCCTCGAGGGTCTCCAGGGCTCCTCTCCTCCCTCCCCTCAGTCCTACTGCCTCCGACAACGATCCGAGTAGGATGCTCTAGATCGGTCTCCTCCTCCCAGCCACAAACTCTGGCCCCAACAACTCCACCACATCGTCGTAATAGTCTCTCCTCTCCTGTTCGACCACCGGCTCTCCCTGAACCGGCAGTCCTGTAAGATACGCCACATCCTCTAATGTGGGTATCATATGTCCCCAAGGCATGATGAATGCCTTGCAGTCCTCGTCCCACCTCTCCCGTAGTGCCTCGAGGTACGGGATGTCCACATGGAATGGGCACACAGCTAGGAGGTGTCCAAACCCCATCTATGCCTCCCGCGTCTGCTGAGCCTCCGGTAGCGCCCGGTACCATGCCCAGCATAAGTCCCAGGTGACCCTACTCCTCATCCTGCCCTTTCCCTACAAAACACAGAAAAATTGGCGTCAGCATCTATTGTCGTTAATAACAGGTTGACGACAAGCCATTTGCCGTTTATTTCCAGTTGACATCCAGGCACTTGCCGCTAAGTTCATCTTGACGACAATGGCCTGGACGTCGAAAGGAACCTGACGTCAACCGATGGTGACGTCAAGTTCTTGTTGACCCCGACGGCATCTCCCCTGTTTCCCCTTCTATCTCACATTTTACAAGCCATTCACACAAGGGTTTAGGGATGGGTGGCCTACGTTGGGGCTGTGCTGGGCCCTCCGGGATGCCTCCGCCTCTGTCTCCTCTCCCTCATCTCTGGCCGTCTCCTCCCTATCCGGGGCGCTATCATCGGCGACCGCTGTTGGTCCGACCTCCTCCTCCGCCGTGTCCTCCGCCACCGAGCCCCCCATCTCCTCCTCTTCTTCCCTCAGCTAGCGACGACCCCGGAGCATTAATTTTTTCTCTCTTGCCATCAGGAGAAGTCCAAGCACAGTCCGTTTAAGAGTTTAGTGAAGAAGAAGAAGGTGTTTAGGGAGAATGGAAGATTAGGGGGCAAGAGTATGAGAGTGTGAGAGGAAGGTGAAAGCTCTCCGGTGTTGGAAATGAAGGTGAAAGGGCGTCGAAGAGGCCTCGGTTTGCCAAAAGCTGCATTTTAAATTTGACGTCAAGGTCTTGGCCGCTGAAATTCCCTTGACGTCAACCCATTGGCCGTTCATTTCTTGTTGACGGCACACAGTTGGCAGTCTATCTCTCGCCTCGAGGTACCCTGTCAGACCCAGGACCACAGTCGGTGACCAGGTAGTGGACGTTTACGTCATTGTAGACGGCCATCAAGGTCCTGGCTGTCTATCATCTGTCTGATGGTTAGCAGCCGCAATGTGGCCGTCTACTTGTTCTTAGCGTCCATCGATGTGGATGCTAACCGGTGCATTCACAATCCTTCACAGAACACTCTCAAACACTCAATTTAGCACAATTGAAGGCAATTTAACACACTGTTGAGTCCATTCCACACTCTTCAAGCCATTGAACACAAACCTACTCATTGTTTATCCATTCACACTTGTGTTACACTTATTAGAATTAGAAAAATACATCATTTTGCTCTACGAGCCATAAAGAAATCAAAAGAAATTGGGCGAATTGTGTCAATGAATTCCTCATACTTCCAAATATCCTCCCAGCTCTCCTGCACTGCCTGTCCCACTTTCCTGCTTACTGTGTACTGTTGCCCAGCTAGCTAGCCCAGAGGGGGGGTGAATGGGATACTTAAAAATTATTAAGTACTTGAAAACCTGATTACAAAAACAGTCACACAAACACACTTTGATGGTCATTAGAGTTAGTGAGGATAAAACAACAAACACACAATAGGCAATCATACAACACAAGAAATTATCCTGGTTCGGACCTCCTTTCCTTAGGAGTACTACGTCCAGTCCCTGAGCAATTTCTCAGGATTTCACTACTAAGGGTACTGTCCCCCATATGGACCCTTACACCCAGCCGCAGCTGGTCTTCCTTCAACTTGAAGGGAATTACAACCCCTGGATACCACACCAGGTCCTCCTTCAACACGAAGGGAAACACACCCTGGATCCCACTAGGTCTTCCTTCTTACAGAAGGGAACAACACACCCTGGATCCCACCAGGTCTTCCTTCTTACAGAAAGGAACAACCACAAGAAATGTGATCAAGAAGATGATGCCCCTAGATCAAGCTAATACAATGCAAGATCTGAAGCAAGGGACTGAGAGAAGATGTGTTGCCCAGCTAGCTAGCCCAGAGGGGGGGGTGAATGGGTTATTAAAAAATTGATCTTTGATTAATACCTGTTCACTAAAAGGATTTCACAACAACTTAAACAAAGGTTAGAGTTAGAGGAAATGAGACAGCAAACACACAAAACACAATCACAAGACACAAGGATTTTTATCCTGGTTCGGAACTCCTCTCCACAGGAGACCTACGTCCAGTCCCTGAGCAATACCTCAGGATTTCACTATCAAGGGTACTATCCCCTCACGGATCCTTACACCCAGTCACAACTGGTCTTCCTTCAACTGAAGGGAAAAACAACCACCCTGGATACCACCAGGTCTTCCTTCAGCCAAAAGGGAACACAACTAATAAAAGGAAGTATAAGAACAAGCTTCAGGAACTAGCTCAAACAGCTACAATCTGAAGCAAACAAGCCTCGAGAGAGAAGGAATTTTAACACTGGTTTCTCTCCAAAGACTACACTTGCTCTCACAGGAATTTCTTCTTGAACACTGAGAGCTAAAGAGCTAAGATGGATTGGAATGGAGAGTTTCGCTCTTGTTTGAATCACAGAAGACTTGAAGGATTGGCAATGCTTTTCTTTCAGAATAATAATCTTCAAAAAGTGTTTTTTTTTCTCAGTCTTGAGTCTTGTATTTAAGCTTCTACTTGAAATTTGAACGTTAAAGATCCGTTGTCTCTCATCCTGGTGTACGTTAGACTGGTTTGCAAGGAAGCTTCTGATCTTCAGTCTTTTATCCTTTAGTACACGCCAGAGAAACATTTTAATATCTTGTATCTTGTGTCCAACGTTGTACAGATAAGTCTTGTCAGATATCTGCAAGTATGTCAACAATAAATAGGAGACAGCTAGGGCTGTCGTTGATCGTTAGTCACAGTTTGGAAAAGATATTGCTAGTTTTAGCAAAGCTCCTTTCTGTCAAAATAAAGATGTAGACAGAATAGCACAATGCTAGAAGATATCGTCTGCATGCATGAGAGATACGTTCAGAGTGCATTGAATGTATAGCAGTCAAACAGACGAGTTACGACTTTGACTATTCAACGTATATCAAAGAGTGTTGATATAATAATAAAATCGATATGAACAAAGCTGATGCCTTTATGACTTATGAAATCGTTATAAGTTGATAGGCAAATCGTTATTATAATAATGAAATCGTTATAAGCATTTATGAAATCGTTGCGAAATACAAATCGTTGTATTTCTGAAGAAATCGATATGAAACACTTAACACATCGTTATGAGATGCAAATCGTTGTGTTTCTGAAGGAATCGTTACGAGAACTTATGGAGTCGTTGTGACGAGCAAGTCGTTTCGGGCTCTAAAGGAATCGTTATGATAACTAAAGAAATCGTTACGAGAACTAAAGAAATCGTTACGTCTAGAAAATCGTTGTGAATTCTAAAGAAATCGTTACGAGAACTAAGGAAGTCGTTACGGCTAGAAAATCGTTGTGAATTCTAAAGAAATCGTTACGAGAACTAAAGAAGTCGTTACGGCTAGAGAATCGTTGTGAATTCTAAAGAAATCGTTACAAGAACTAAAGAAGTCGTTACGGCTAGAAAGTCGTTGTGAATTCTAAAGAAATCGTTACGAGAACTTAAGAAATCGTTACGGCTAGAAAGTCGTTGTGAATTCTAAAGAAATCGTTACGAGAACTTAAGAAATCGTTACGACAGACAAGTCGTTACGAGTTCAAAAGAAATCGTTACGAGTACTGAAGAAATCGTTACAACGGACAAGTCGTTACGCTTTCAAAAGAAATCGTTGCGATGTCTTATAGAATCGTTACGACGGTCAAGTCGTTACGCCTTCCAAAGAAATCGTTGCGATGTCATAGAATCGTTATGAGATCTTTAAGAAATCGTTACAGTATCGATTTGTTTGAAACATCACGACTTTTCGGTCAGAAAGGAAATCGATCATAATACTTATGAAATCGTTATGAACTTATAAAGGAATCGTTCTGATTATCAATAGAAGTCGATATGAAGTATGAAGAAGTCGATGCAATGACTTGGGAAAAATTATGAAGTGAGAGTCTTACCTGATTGTCTTGAACTTTCTTTTACTTTTATTTCCTGTCCTCAAGGCTCAAGTAATTCATTAGTAATGTTTTGTTAATCATCAAATTTAATATATAAATAAGTGAATTAATTTATATGGAGAAAGTTTGGTCATCAATCTCCCCCTTTTTGATGATGACAAAATATACTAAACAACATAAAGAAAACAACATGTTTTTCAGAGTTGCATTAGTTTTCTCCCCCTTTTTGTCAATGAGCAAAAAGATAGTCTATGAGACAAAGAAGAGAGAAAGCTTTGTATTAATTAGGAGTAAGATAATACATAGGAGACAAAAGGGAGGCATGCTGGGAAATAACAGTCCATGCCTTGATCTCCATATCTTCAAAAGTCTGGCAGAAAACACCAGGTGCAACTGAGAAGGAAGAACCCATGGCTGGAGCGATCCTTTGAATGTAAAGCTGCCGCTGCTCTTCCAGGAATTCTTCATACTGATCTTTGTCCAGTATGAATCGGAAGTAGGTGCTCTTTCCAAAGCTAGCACGATGGAGAAATCTATCCAGAGAGATTGGATAGAAAATCTTCTAATCAAGCAGATCCTGCTTCAGAGCATAGAAGGCAGTATATCTGGCTGCCCACTGAACATAGATCTCTTGAATGGGATTTATGGAGTTGAGATCCATGAAGGCTTCGGCTGATAGAATAGGCTTAGCTTGACGGACCAGGGAACTGTTGATGGCTTGCAACTGAAGATGGGGTTCCTTGTAAAGCGTTTCCCATATGGTGGGAGAAAGCCTTTCACACTCAGAGATGAGTGGAGCCAAAACTTGAGAGGAAATGCGGCCAGAGTGGTATTCTCTGAAGATAAACCACAAAAAGGAAGGCATTCTACCCTGCTTAGCTGACATTCTGCCCATCTGCTTAGCAAACATATCAAAGGCATGGGAGCCTGCATCTGAGTCAAACACTAAGGAGTGTAGCTTCGGCAGAAGAACTGGAGAGTCAACTTTGAGATCGGCAAAATCCACTGTGAGGGGAAGATTTATTGGATGTTCTGATCTCAGCATCACTATAGCTGAATGAAATTGGTAGAATTGGACTTCAGGCAGCTTGTTCAAGTTGCAGAAATCACTGTACAGCTGGAAGTTCTTGGCAATTCTGATCTCTTTCAAAATGAAAGGTCCCCAAGAGTTTTTATGCTGAAGAGTAAACCACTCAGAAAGCGTGAGTGGGTGAGCTCTATGGGTAAGGGATTCTACCCTGGCAGTCAAGTATTTGGTGTACTGAGCTTTGCTGCCCTTGACATTGGCCCACTGATCTTCAGTCTTGAACTCAGTGCCGTCAAAGATTTTGGATTTTTGAGGGTGGGACAACTGGATAAAAGGAAGAACAGTGTTTAAATGCTCAGAGAGGTTGAGGAAAGGAATACCATAGATGGTGGAGAGGATGCATTTTGAAGGTATTCCATATAGATAGGTCTTCTCTGAGGTTCGAGGGTAAGAGAGTACCAAAGAGGAGGAAATAATGGTGAGGAGGGGATGCTGACAGAGGATGAATGTTTCCTCTTTTTCTTGGCAGGACTGGGAGGATCAGTCCTGTGGATATGAGTGGCAGTGGAGAGAATGGTGAGGAGGGTATTTCTCTCAAAATCATCCGGAATATTAGTGTCAAATACACCAAGAAGTTGAGGTTTTTCCTTAATGAAGGTGACAGAGGAAGGAGGAGTAGGAGGATAGAAGAGGTGTTTGGGATTGAAGGATGTAGACGGGCGAACTGGAGTGGTGTGAGTGAGAGGTGAAGAAGGTGAGAATGATGATGGAGCTGAGGTGTGAGAAGGAGTGGGAGAGAAAGAAGGTTGAGATGAAATGAGAGAGGAAGAAGGTTGGGTGCGAGGCATAGGGTGTTTGAGAGTTGGTGGTGCTGGAGGGGCTGTAGAAGGAGATGAAGGTGAGGAGAGGGTTGGAGTTGCAAGAGTAGAAGTGTCAGGGGCCTTGGTAGCTTCAATGGGCTCTTTCCCTTTTGCATGACCCTCTCTGACAACTGCAGATGACCCAGATGGCCCTGATGCTGGCACTGATGGCCCTGGTGGCCCTGATGCTTGAGCTGAAGGCCCTGCTGGCCGAGACTCTTGAGCTGGAGGCCCTGGTGGCCGAGGAACAGCTGCTGATCTGCTCTGAGTAGCTGCAGGAGAAAAACCACTTGACCTTGAAAGAGTAGCAAGCATGGACTTCATATCAGACATTTCCTTGTTGAACCACTTCATAGCATTTCGGACTGAAGATAGCTCAGAGGTGGTTGAAGCTTGACTGGTCAGAATGCCTTGCACACTGGTCTAAACTGATGATAAAATATCTCCTTGAGCCTTCAACAATTCCATAATTGGCTTCAGATTTACTTTTCTATGGCTCTTTCTTGACCTTCTGTGAACCACTCTCTTTTGTTTGCTCTGCTGAGTGACAAGCTCCTCAATATGTACATGGCTTGCACTTGGTTCTTCACTTACAGGAGCGCTGGCAGGAGGAGGATTTTTCTGAGATGGTGCAACTGTCTCAGGAGCATTTTCTATCAATGGTTCCTCATTGCCAGTTTGCTCCCCCTGAATAGGAGCATGGAGATCAACATTTTCTAGCTCCCCCTGGGCAGGAGCTTCCTCCAAAACAATTTTCTCAGAGTGGCCTTCTGCCACGGATTCTGACAATTTTGAGTCACTAGCATGTTGTTCCCCTTGGCTGAGAACATCTTCCAAAATCACTTCTTGTTGAGTAGCTGCTTGCACCTCAACACTAACAACTGATTCAGTCAAATTTTCTGTATGGCCTGGTGCCATAGCTTCTTCTTCATCAAGTCCACCTGTTTCTGAAGTAACTGAGGTGGAGGGAAGAGAGTCCAAAACATCTCTTAAAATAGAGGCAACTATTGAGGTGGGCAAAGGATCTGCTACACCTGCTACAGCTTCTTCCATTTGAACTTCTGGAGGATGAGATTCAACTTCTATAATAGGTGATCCTGAAATCTCTGCTTGGAGTTCCACTGAGGGTGCTGCTGCTGCTGACTCTACTGCTGCCGATCTTACCTCTGAAACTACTGGAGGATCTGCTGCTTCTTCTTGAATCTCTGGGACAACTCCGATGATGGCCTCTCCCTCTGCCACAGAGGTCTTGGTCCATATCCCATTCTGCACTGAAAAACCACTTTTCTTAAGGTTCCTGGACCTTATAGACTGGCCCATCTTTTCCACAACAGCTCCAGATAAATCAACTCCAAAATGCTTGAAAATCTTGGTTAGGAGATGAGCGTAGGGCAAGGATACATTCATTTTGCTCTTTGTATCCCAGATTTGAGCACTAGCAAACTTCATTCTCTCCAACATGACTGCGGCCAAGTTAATCTCCTTATTTTGGATTACCCAGAACATCATATCCGAATCTGCCCTAGTGCAAGATGAGAAAGTAGCACTCCGGGGAACCACAATTTGGCAGATAATGAAATGGAGTAGACGGTTGAATGCAGACATTTGATTGATATCTAATTTTCCGTCTTTCAGCCTGAAACCTGGACCTATAATGCCAAGACCCTTTACTTCATCGTTCACGGTGTGAACCCCACTATGTCCAGATGTCTTCACTCCAAACAACGTGTGCAGGAGTTCATGGTCTACCTTAATTTGGATACCCTTAACAGAGGAGACAAGGGACCCATCCGCCTCTGACTTCAGACAAACGAAAAAGGCTTTCACCAGGTCGGGATAACTTACCTCGGAGAAAGTGGCAACATCCATCCACTGCATCCTTCTCAAAGCTTCTACTAAACTGCTCATGCCATTCTTCTCTAGATTCTGAACATCCACTGCCTTGTTTCCGCAAATCTTCATCTTCACGAAGGTGAATATTTCCTGCTGCTCTGCGGACAGGTACTCAGCACTGTAGCCCCCTACACTTCCGGAGATCATCGGAGTGGCCATGGGTAGAGAGAAGAAAACAGTTCTGGAGAAGGGAGATGATGGAAGAGATGGAAGCCCTCGAGGGATTCTTCGCGGGAAGAAGAGAAAGCTTCAAATCTTGCAGAGAGTCGATGCCGGAATCGTTAGGGCATCGGCTTTGGGCGAACAGATAAAGAGAAAGGGTAAAGGTGGAAGATGAGTCGTTCCCAGAATGACTTGACTAATTAAAATTACTTTATCGAAAACAGGAAGCGCCAAAAGACGGCAACGGCAGAAGGCGACAAAAGGGTTTGACGAGTCAAACTACTTTTAACACAACAGCGGTCAAGGAAGAGTAAATAAGCTGGTTTTGCTTAAAGTCAGGGAAAGAGAGAAATTTTCATTTAATCTGAAAATTTTATATGCCAATTTAAATACAGAAATCTTTTCACAAATTGGACATCCCTAATTCCCTTCTAAGAGATGTAAATCTCTCTTCAGGTAGGGCTTTTGTGAAGATATCTGCTAGTTGACCATTTGTATCTATAAAAGAAATTTCTAAGTTACCACTAGCTACATGATCTCGAATGAAGTGATATCTAACCTCAATATGTTTAGTCCTTGAGTGTTGCACTGGATTCTTGGTGAGTTTGATGGCACTTGTATTATCACACAATAGTGGAATTGACTTTATATGAATGCCAAAATCCTCAAGTTGTTGCTTTATCCATAGGAGTTGTGTGCAACAACTTCCAGCAGCAACATATTCTACCTCAGCTGTTGATAGAGCTACTGAATTTTGTTTCTTGGAGGACCAAGATATCAGACATCCTGCAAGAAACAGACAACAACCACTGGTGCTCTTCCTATCTACTTTGCGTCCAGCATAATCAGCATCAGAATATCCTACTAATTTTATTTCACAAGATTTTGGATACCAAAGACCTAAATCTGAGTTCTAGCTAAATACCTAAATATTCTTTTCACAGAAATTAAATGAGACTCTCTAGGGTCTGCTTGATATCTAGCACACATGCATACACTAAATAAAATGTCTGGTCTACTTGCTGTTAAGTAAAGTAATAACCTTATCATGCCTCTATAGTTCTTTTGGTCTACCTTTTTACCATTTTGATCACTGTCCATTCTGGTTGATGTGCTCATTGGCGTTGACAGTGGCTTCGCACCTTCAAAACCAAATTTCTTTAATAGCTCTTTGTGTACTTGGATTGACAGATGTGGGTGCCTTCCTTCCCTTGCTTGATTTGTAATCCAAGGAAGTAGTTTAGCTCTCCCATCATACTCATTTCAAATTCTCCCTGCATAAGCTTTTCAAAGTACTTGCAAAGAGATTCATCAGTAGATCCAAAATAATATCATCTACATATATTTGCACAAGAAGTATATGTTTGACTTTAGATTTTATAAATAATGTACTATCTACTTGACCTCTAGTGAACCATGATGAACAGTCCATCCCCATGTACTTTTAAATTAATTACTTGCCTATTTTGGTGATAAACAAAACACTGTCAAAAGTTTCTCTAACCTTGTTTATCTAGCCATAAGCACAGGAATTACCCAAAGAAAGTCAAGCATTTGTGGTAAGTCTTACATACATCTTTTTTCAGAAGAGCCATAATAATTCCTTCATTAAGTTATAACGACTTCTTCAGAAGTTATAACGACTTGCTCATTATAACGACTCTGTAAGTTATCGTAACGACTTCTTCAGAAGTTATAACGACTTGCTCATTATAACGACTCTGTAAGTTATCGTAACGACTTCTTCAGAAGTTATAACGACTTGCTCATTATAACGACTCTGTAAGTTATCGTAACGACTTCTTCAGAAGTTATAACGACTTGCTCATTATAACGACTCTGTAAGTTATCGTAACGACTTCTTCAGAAGTTATAACGACTTGCTCATTATAACGACTCTGTAAGTTATCGTAACGACTTCTTCAGAAGTTATAACGACTTGCTCATTATAACGACTCTGTAAGTTATCGTAACGACTTCTTCAGAAGTTATAACGACTTGCTCGTCATAACGACTCTGTAAGTTGTCGTAACGATTTCTTTAGAAAGTTACAACGACTTGCCATGTTTCATAACGATTTCTTTGAGAGCTACAACGACTTGCCATGTTTCATAACGATTTCTTTTATCATCTGTTATAGAACGACTTGGTTGTGGTAACGATTTCATAAGTTATCATAACGACTTCTTATCAGTCTACAGCAACTTGATCATAACGATTCTATCAGATTTTCACAACGACTGCATAAGTCATGTTTCCATTAATTAAATGTTTTTCCTTGATTTAATCTACGTTGAATAGTCAAAGTCGCATCTCGTCTGATTGACTGCCATGCATTTAATAAAGACTGAACGTATCTCTGCATGGACACAGAACATATCTTCCATTCTCGTGTATTCTCTGCATGCATCTTTTAGAACGATAAAGTATTACTACTATATTTGTGTCTATCTGCTTTGACGTTGATTGACATCTGGAGATAGTATAGCTGTCTACCATTAAAGCTCAACCTTGCAGAACCTTAAGGATGTACTATCCTACAACAACGGACACAGAAGGAACTACAAGCAAACTCAGAAGATCTTATCTCTTTGCGTGCTCCAAAGAACAAAAGACTGTTGACAGGAAGCTTCCACAAAACCTTCAGTCTAACGTACACCAAAGCTGTGAGACAACGGTCATCTCCTTGTCCTCATTCAAATCGGAGATACAAATACAAGATGAAGCTCGGAAGACAAAAGAGAGAAATTCAATTCATATTGAAGAGCGGCTAGAACTCTGCAGCTTTCAAGTCTTCGAATTTTTCTCTAGAGCCAGAAATTCAGTCTTTTCGATCTTGGCTCTTAGCTCCCTGTGCTGTGAGAAGAAAAATTAAGGAAGAGCTAGTTTAGTTCTGAGAGAGTGCACTTTGTGTAGATCTTCGTCTCTCAGTGCTTGTAGCTTCAGATTGAGTTTTGTAAAAGCTTGATCTAGGGGCTAGTCTTTTTCTCTCAAGAATTTTCCTGTGTTATTCCCTTCGTGTGTGAAGGAAGACCTGGTGGTTTCCAGGGTGGTGTTATTCCCTTCGTGTGTGAAGGAAGACCTGGTGGTTTCCAGGGTGGTGTTTTCCCTTCGTGTGTGAAGGAAGACCTGGTGTTACCAGGGTGTTGTGTTCCCTTCAGGGGTGAAGGAAGACCAGCTAAGCTGGGTGGTTGTTTTTGTCCATAGGGGGACTGTACCCCAGTTAGTGAAATCCTGAGGGTTGCTCAGGGACTGGACGTAGGACTCCTAAGGAGAGGAGATCCGAACCAGGATAAATCTGTGTGTTGTGTGATTGTCTTCTTTGTGTGATTGTTGTTTTTACTAACCATTACTAATCCCTTTCAAGAACTCTTTATGTTTGTTTGAGTTCAGGTTTTTATCAGATAAACTTTTAAAGACCCATTCACCCCCCCCTCTGGGTTAGCCAACCGGGCAACAAGTGGTATCAGAGCGAGTCTCTTCGACAAAGAACAAGATCCAACGATCTGAAGAGTAAAGATCCATGGCAGCCCAAGGTCACTTCGAAGGTCAGTCTGTCAACAGACCTCCTTTGTTCGACGGTGAAGATTATACGTATTGGAAGACCAGGATGGAATACTTTCTACAAGGCCACGATTATCAAATCTGGTCAATAGTGGAAGAAGGTGATCTGGTCGTCACAAATGAGAAAGCACAATGGACAGATGAAGATAGAAAGAAAATCTCCTTGAACTGTAAAGCTAAGAGCATTCTATGTTGTGCTCTAAGCAAGAAGGAGTTCAACAGAGTTTCAGCATGCAAATCCTCCATGGAAATGTGGGAAAAGTTAAGGATTACATATGAAGGTACAGACAAAGTAAAGGAGACAAGAATCGACATTCTTGTCACTCAGTATGAAAGATTTCAAATGCAAACAGGTGAGTCTATTACCCAAATGTTTAGTAGATTTACTGACATCACTAATGGCCTAGCAAGTCTAGGAAAGTCATATGAGAATGCAGATATGGTAAGGAAGATTCTCAGATCCTTGCCATCTTCATGGACGGCAAAGGTCACAGCTATCGAAGAAGCTAATGATCTTAAGAGAATGTCAGTAGAAAAACTCATCGGGTCTCTCATGGCCCATGAAATAAACATGGAAAGACTAGGAGAATCCTCCAGTAGAAAGAAGCAGTCAAATGCGCTTAAAGCTAATGGGGACTCATCAGAAGAATCCTTAGATAACAGTGAAGATAGCAAAGATAGTGATGATGAAGAAGCCATGCTCTCAAGAAGATTGCAGAGAATCTTGGCAAAGAAGAAGAAGTTCCAGTCTGGTAGGAGGTACTTCAAGAAAAACAAAGATCTCAAGAGACCAGATGGAAAAGATCAGAAGAGGAATGAGCCACTTTGCTATGAATGCAAGAAACCTGGACATATCAAGGCAGACTGTCCAATGCTAAAGAAAAATGATCACAAGAAGAAGGACAGCTCCAAGAAGTTCAGAAGATTCAAAAAGAAAGCCATGGCAGCTGCATGGGACAACAGCAGCGACTCAGACAGTGAGTCAAGCTCCAGCAGTGAAGAAGAAGAAGCCAACCTGGCTCTTATGGCAAATACCGAGGATAAGGTAACATCTGATTCCTCTTTCGATTCCTGTAATGACTCAGATTCGGATAATTTGGAAAGTGCATTTAATGAACTCTACGATAAGTATAAAGAAGTGTGTAAACTACTTAAGCTAAGCAAGAAAAATATCACATGTCTCGAAAATACCAACTCAGATTTAAAATCTGAAAATGAAGAACTAGAAAAACAAATAATTGAGCTTAAGAGAAGAAATGAACTATTATGTGAAAACTTAAAAGACAAGAACAGAAAAATCATTGACCTAGAAAAACAGGAAAGCTCAGATGATTTAAGAAAAACGGTAAATGAATTAAATGAAGAAAACAATACACTAGCAAGCACCTTAGAAAAGTTTACAAATGGAAAGAATTCCTTATTATTAAAAGGTGCTAGAAGATCTGGTAAGAATAAACGAGGTTTAGGTTACATACCGCCAGAAAATGAAGAAGAAATAATCTATCCAGAAAAATATCCAACTCCTAAGTTCACTCCAGAACAAGATGTGGCATATAAAGCGAATTTTAAATACATAGAAAGAGTGACAATAACATCATGTTGTAATCACTGTAATAAGCTAGGACATTTAAAATCCACCTGTCCAACAAGACATAAGAAGTGGATAATAAAAAGTAAAAATAATGATACTGACCCATCAGGACCCAAAGGAACTTGGGTACCTAAATCTTGATGTCTTTATTTCAGGCTAACCTTCGAGCATCCAAATGGTATTTGGATAGTGGGTGCTCAAGGCACATGACAGGAAACCTGAAGCTTTTCTCCCATCTTCAAGATGAAGAAGGAACAGTCACTTATGGAGATAATGGAAAAGGAACTGTAGTAGGCAGTGGATCAGTTAACAGCAAAGGAAAAACAGTCATAGAAGATGTACTGTTAGTCAAAGGTTTAAAGCACAACCTCATAAGTATTAGTCAGCTGTGTGATAGAGGACATCAAATCAAATTTCAAGAGTCAAAATGCAGCATACTAAAGGATGGAGCAGTCATCTTTGAAGCAAATAGAGAGAAGAATCTGTACGTGCTCTACCTTGAAGAACTCAAAGAGCAAAATGTGTGTCTGGCAGCCAGCAAAGACAAATCAACCGATCTGTGGCACAGAAGGTTAGGCCACTGCAGCTTGGATGGCATGAGCAAGCTCAGAAAGAGAAACCTTGTGGAAGGACTACCGAAAATCAATGGTAAATTAGAAAGTGTTTGCAGACCTTGTGCTAAGGGAAAGCACACTAAGAGTTCCTTCAAGTCAAAGACGGTGGTGACCACCTCAAAACCCTTAGAGCTCCTACATATGGATCTATTTGGGCCAATGAGAACTACCAGTCTTGGAGGAAAGAATTTCGGATTTGTTATAGTAGATGACTACTCAAGATTCACATGGGTATCTTTCTTAGAACATAAAAATGACACTTTTGATAATTTTGTTAGTTTCAGCAGAAAAATCCAGAAAGATCAGAAGTTCAGCATAGTATCCATTCGATCTGATCATGGTGGTGAGTTCCAAAATGAAAAGTTTGCTAGATTCTGTGATGATCAAGGAATTCAGCACAATTTCTCAGCACCAAGGACACCGCAGCAAAATGGTATAGCCGAACGGAAGAACCGAACTCTCTTGGATATGGCAAGAACTATGCTTTGTGAATATGAGTTACCAAGATATTTCTGGGCAGAAGCAGTCAACACAGCCAGCTACATTGTCAACAGAGTCATGATCAGGCCAATCCTGAAGAAGACTGCATATGAGCTGTTTAAAGGGAAGAAACCAAAGATCAGCCATTTCAGAACTTTTGGATGTCCTTGCTTTATTCACAACAACGGAAAAAGGGATATTGGTAAGTTGGATGCCAAATCAGATGAAGGCATCTTCATGGGGTACACCTCTAAACCCAAAGGCTATAGAGTATTTAATAAACGTACTTTATTGATTGAACAGTCTGTACACATTATTTTTGATGAAACTAATCCCTCCTTGAGAAAGGAAGTAGAGAGTGATATCGATGACGCAGATGAACTGTCCAATAAACTGAAAGACACATCACTTGAAGATAAGGATGATCCGCCTCTGGAAGAAATGCAACAAGAAGAAATTTCTCATGAAACTCTTCCAAAGGAATGGAGATACAAGAAAGATCACCCACCTGAAAACATTATTGGTGATCCATCGGTAGGGGTAAGAACAAGAGGTAACTTGATTCCTTGTGATTACCTCGCTTTTGTTTCTCAATTAGAGCCTAAGACAGTCAATGAAGCCCTAACTGACGAATCCTGGATAATAGCAATGCAAGATGAATTAAATCAATTCAAGAGAAACCAAGTATGGTCACTTGTTCCTAGACCATCAGACCATCCTGTGATCGGCACTAAATGGGTGTTCAGAAACAAATTGGATGAATCTGGTGTAATTCTAAGAAACAAGGCCAGACTGGTGGCTCAAGGCTATTGTCAAGAGGAAGGCATAGATTTTGATGAAACCTATGCACCAGTGGCTAGACTTGAGGCCATTAGAATGCTACTAGCTTATGCTTCTGCATTAGATTTAAAGTTATTTCAAATGGATGTTAAATCTGCATTTCTAAATGGTTTTATAAAAGAAGAAGTTTATGTGGAACAACCGCCGGGTTTTGATGATACAGACTTTCCGAATCATGTTTTTAAGTTGCATAAGGCTCTATATGGTTTAAAACAAGCACCTAGAGCCTGGTATGAAAGACTTAGTTCTTTTCTCACAAAACATGGTTTCAATAGAGGTCAAGTAGATAGCACTCTTTTTATAAAAACAAAAGCCAAAAATATACTGTTGGTTCAAATTTATGTGGATGACATCATCTTTGGATCTACTGATGAATCCTTGTGCAAGTATTTTGAAAAGCTAATGCAGGGGGAATTTGAGATGAGTATGATGGGAGAGCTCAACTACTTCCTTGGACTTCAAATCAAACAAGGAAAGGAAGGAATTCACATCTGTCAAGCAAAGTACACCAGAGAACTGCTAAAGAAATTTGGATTTGAAAACACCAAGCCACTGTCAACACCAATGAGTACATCAACTAGGTTGGACAATGACAAGGATGGTAAGAAAGTAGATCAAAAGATCTACAGAGGTATGATAGGTTCATTACTTTATCTAACCGCAAGTAGACCTGATATATTATTTAGTGTATGCATGTGTGCTAGATATCAAGCCGACCCTAGAGAATCACATTTAATTTCTGTCAAAAGGATTTTCAGATACTTAGCCAGGACTCATGATCTAGGACTATGGTATCCAAACTCCTGTGATGTAAAATTAGTAGGGTATTCTGATGCTGATTATGCTGGATGCAAGGTAGATAGAAAAAGCACCAGTGGTTGCTGTCAATTTCTTGCAGGGTGTTTAATCTCATGGTCCTCAAGGAAACAAAATTCAGTAGCACTATCTACAGCTGAAGCCGAGTACGTAGCTGCTGGAAGTTGCTGTACACAACTCTTATGGATAAAGCAACAACTTGAGGATTTTGGACTCAAAGTCAAGAAAATTCCTCTGCTATGTGACAACACCAGCGCTATCAACCTCACCAAAAATCCAATTCAGCACTCCAGGACCAAACATATTGAGGTCAGATATCATTTTATTCGTGATCATGTAGCAAATGGCAATATTGAAATATCGTTTATTGATACAAATAATCAGCTAGCAGATATTTTCACAAAGGCCTTACCTGAAGAGAGATTTACATCTCTTAGAAGGGAGTTAGGCATGTGTATTTTGTGAAAAGATCTTCATTTAAAGCTGGTATAAAAATTCTCAGAATTTAAGAAGGTTCTCTCTCTCTCTCTTTCTGTGTCAAAATCAATTCAAAAGTCTCAGTTTAAGCGTTCCGTCCGATAAGTCATAGTCCTTCAAGGCGGTCAACCTCGCTTGTCGTTTTCTGACGCCTCACCTTTTGGAGCATTTATATTCTTTAAATCGATGCGTTAACGATTCCTCTTCCTCATTCACTTTTTCCCCTCTTTCGTCCCGACGCATGAGCCGATGCCCTAGCGACTCTTGCCTCTACCCTCTGCAAATTTGAAGCTTCCATCTCCTTCCCGCGAAATCGTTTGAGGGTTTCCTCTCATCACCCTTCTCGTCACCCCTTCAAACCTTCTCCCACCTGAATCCATGGCCGCACCAGCTATTGCCGGAAGTGTGGGTGGCTACAGCGCCGAATACCTCTCCCCAGCGCAGGAGGAGCGTTTCACCTTTGTGAAGACAAAGCTCTGTGGTCACAAGGAAGTAGATGTTTCAGATCTGCAGAAAAATGGAATGAGCAGCCTCATTGAGAAGATCGACCAGATGAAGTGGAAAGGGCTTACCACTTGCTCAGAGGTAAGTTATCCGGACCTGGTAAAGGCGTTCTTTGTATGCTTAAGAACAGAAGAAGATGGGGCCCTCGTTTCTTCAGTCAAGGGCACCGTAATCAGAATCGACCAGGAATTGCTTAGGATGCTATTTGGAGTAAGCATATCGGGCTTCAGTGGAATTCATTCTGTAGATACCCAAGAAAAGGGTTTGGGGATTGTTGGGCCAGGGTTCAAGATGAGGGATGGCAAGCTAGATATCAATCAGTTAAGTGCCTTCAACCGCCTCCTTCACTTTATCGTTTGTCAGATTTTGGTTCCCCGAAGTGCAACCTTCTCCGCTTGCACTAAGGCTGACTCCGATCTGATGTACTGGGCCATTAAAAATGAGGAAATCAATATGGCCGCAGTGATGATGGAGAGAATGAAATTTGCCAGGGAGCAGATTTGGGACACTAAAAGCAAGTTGAATGTGTCCCTTCCCTATGCCCATTTACTCACCAGAATCTTCAGACACTTCGGTGTAGATGTCTCAGGGGCAGTTGTGGAGAAGATGGGCCAAGCTATCAGGTCCAGAAACTTAAAGAAGAGCGGTTTTTCAGTAGTCAATGGGGTCTGGTTCAAGGCTTCAGTTGCAGAAGGTGAAGGTCTCATTGGTGAGCCTTCAGTTACTCAAACCCAGTCAGAGGCAGATTCTGTGATGCCCGAATTGCCACTGGAATCAGGTTCTGTTCCAGTCTTTGTAGAAACAGAGCAGGAAGGGCCATCTATGGCCAGAAATCAGTCAGAGGCAGCAACAGCAGTGAGGGCAGAGGAAGACAGGCCAGCTACAGCAGATCCAGTTGTGCCTCCTGTTGAAAGGAGAATTGAGGACATTCTTCCTGAAGACATCCTGCCTGTTATGGAGCAGTCTGTGGCATCAGGCCACATCTTTGAAGACGGTCCAGTAGAAGAAGAGCAGCAAAATCCTAAGGATAATTCAATGGAAATGGATGCTCCCTGTCAGGGGGAGACTGGTGCAGTTGCAGAAGATGCTCCACTTGAGGGGGAGCAATCCCAAGAGACACCAGATGTTGCACCTCCAGCCACCAGCGATCAGGAGGAAGACCAGAGAGAGTCTGAAAATTTGGATGCCAGAGAAGGGGAGACAGCTAGTTCATCAAGCTCTGATGAGGACAATAATCCACCTCCTCCAGCTACAAAGGGCAAAGAGAAAGATATAGCTCCTGAAGTACCCCTTTTAGCTGATGCACCATTTGAAAGACAGGTCAAGCAAAAGATTATCATCAATTTAAAACCTGTGATTGAGAGGTTGGATGCTCAGGGTGAGCTGCTTTGCTCACTTCAGACTGATGTGAACTCCATCTTTCTAAGCCAAGCTTCAGCCCGCAAGGAATTGGTTCAGATTCGCTCTGCCATGACATGGTTTCATCAGGAAATGGGGACCATGAAGAATATGCTATCTGACATCCTTCAGGCAGTTGGAGCTCAAGCTCCTGCTCCTCCAGCAGCTCAGGAGCCTCACTCAAGTGTACCTGAGCCCTCCGGGCAGTCAGCAGCAGCAGCAGAAGCCCCAGCTGAAGAGTCAGGGCCATCAGGGCCAGCTGAAGATTCAAGGCCATCAGGGCCAGTTGTGATGGAATCAGGGCCACCAGGGCCGGCAGTGTTGGATCCTTTGCCTCCCTTGCCTGAAGAAGTGGTTTCAGATCCTCCACCCCTTGCTCCCACTTCTACCAACACTCCCATTCCTCCTTCTCCACCCTCTAACTCCACAGCTCCACCTGCTCCACCTCCCTTCAAAAAGCCCAGATCCAGGCCCATTTCCTCTCCCACACCTTTTCCTCCTCATCCCATCACATCCTCTCCTGTTTCTTCTACTTCTCATCTTTCCTCTGCTCAAGAATTTGAGGCCCCTCCAGCATCCTCAGCTGGAGCCTCATCCTCTTCTGGTACATCTTCACTTCCAGAAGTAGGATCTCTCAATTCTGATGCATTTCTGAACCCCCCTGCACCTCCCTCCTTTATCACTATTATTCCTACAGATGTCCAAGTCGACTCACCCTTTCTTGATAAAATCAAGGATGAGTTTGAAGAGGTCATTCTTAAATCTGTGCTAAAGGTAGGTGACCACCTTTCCAAGACAGACTCTTCCAGTACTGTCTCCAAGAAACGAAAGCTTTCTTCCTCCACATCTCCTCTTTACCCTCCCTTGTGGTTTTCTCTTACAGTCACCCACAAGCATACCTCTCTGTACAAAGAATACCTTCAAAAGGTTGTCTTTGCCACTCTTCACAATCTTCCTTTTCTTAACCTCTCTGACCATTTAGATGTTATTCTTCCCTATACTCCTCTGTCTAAAGCCGACAAATCCAAAATCTTCTCCTCAGCCCACTCCAAAACTGAGGAGCAATGGGCTAAATCTCATAAAGATCTGTACAGTCGCTTCCTTCAGGCTAAGGCAGCAAGGTTTCCACCCAGGGATCACTCCTTGACCCTTTCTGAGTGGTTCAGTTTCACCACCAGAACACCTGGGCTCCTGCCATTCAGAAGCTCATCAAGCTGGTCAGGCATTTCCAAACATTCAACAACTACAGGTATCTCAACAATTTACCTGAAGTTCAGCTCAGCCAGTTCAAGAGAGCCATCAAGGTCCTAACCCACTCTGAGCAGTCTGAGGAAATCAGAGTAGATTTTGCCACTCTTAATTTACCTGAAGAGATTTTCCTGCCTCAGATTCATTTCCTGATTATGGAATCTTCGGTTGGTTCCATCATTTTTGAGCGTTTTGCAAGGGTTATGGGCAGAATCAAGATTCAGAAAGGCCTTCAGGTTGGTTTTCCTAGATTTCTTTTCCGGGAATACCATAGAGGGTTTGTCAACTCTGCTGTCCTTGCCCCTCTCCTCTCAGAATGTGAAAGGCTGAATGCCTCCGATTGGTCCAAGCTTTACTCTCTGTCTGCTCAGCAGCTAGCACATCTGAATGCTGCTCAAGCCAGGGAAGGAAAAGCTCCTATCTCTCCTGCAACCTTCTTGGATATGAATTCAATCCAGCTGGTCTTTGATCCCTACCACGTTTGGGCTGAAAGATACAAAGTGTTTTTAGCTCTTCGCCAGGAACTCAAGGACAAACAGATTTTCTACCCTGTCACCATGGATCAGTTTCTTGCCTGTGCAAGTTTTGGTAAAACAATCATCACCTGCTCCTCCATGGATCCAGACGAGTATGACCTGTTTCTTACCAAGCAGCGCAGCCTCTATCTATCCAAGATGGCTCCAATCATGGGACCATCCTTCTCCATTGAGAGCGGTGCCTTTAGGCAATTCTTCAAGCGTCAGGAAGAGCAAGCCTGGGAAGCTATTTCTCATTATGCCTCCCTTCTCTCTCCTGCTTATTATTTGCCTGTACCTCCTCAATCTTAAATGAATGGATTGTGCTCCTTCTCCTCATTGTCTCTTATTCTTTGTCTCTTTCCTTTTGCTTTTTGCTTAATGACAAAAAGGGGGAGAATGATTACCTACTTGTGTCTGACACATTCCTGAATCATGACTCAAGTACTTTAATTCCTGTTTAATACTCAGTACTACTTAAATATTGATCATAGTTTTGTCATCACCAAAAAGGGGGAGATTGATGAACAGTCCATCCCCATGTACTTTTAAATTAATTACTTGCCTATTTTGGTGATAAACAAAACACTGTCAAAAGTTTCTCTAACCTTGTTTATCTAGCCATAAGCACAGGAATTACCCAAAGAAAGTCAAGCATTTGTGGTAAGTCTTACATACATCTTTTTTCAGAAGAGCCATAATAATTCCTTCATTAATTATAACGACTTCTTCAGAAGTTATAACGACTTGCTCATTATAACGACTCTGTAAGTTATCGTAACGACTTCTTCAGAAGTTATAACGACTTGCTCATTATAACGACTCTGTAAGTTATCGTAACGACTTCTTCAGAAGTTATAACGACTTGCTCATTATAACGACTCTGTAAGTTATCGTAACGACTTCTTCAGAAGTTATAACGACTTGCTCATTATAACGACTCTGTAAGTTATCGTAACGACTTCTTCAGAAGTTATAACGACTTGCTCATTATAACGACTCTGTAAGTTATCGTAACGACTTCTTCAGAAGTTATAACGACTTGCTCATTATAACGACTCTGTAAGTTATCGTAACGACTTCTTCAGAAGTTATAACGACTTGCTCGTCATAACGACTCTGTAAGTTGTCGTAACGATTTCTTTAGAAAGTTACAACGACTTGCCATGTTTCATAACGATTTCTTTGAGAGCTACAACGACTTGCCATGTTTCATAACGATTTCTTTTATCATCTGTTATAGAACGACTTGGTTGTGGTAACGATTTCATAAGTTATCATAACGACTTCTTATCAGTCTACAGCAACTTGATCATAACGATTCTATCAGATTTTCACAACGACTGCATAAGTCATGTTTCCATTAATTAAATGTTTTTCCTTGATTTAATCTACGTTGAATAGTCAAAGTCGCATCTCGTCTGATTGACTGCCATGCATTTAATAAAGACTGAACGTATCTCTGCATGGACACAGAACATATCTTCCATTCTCGTGTATTCTCTGCATGCATCTTTTAGAACGATAAAGTATTACTACTATATTTGTGTCTATCTGCTTTGACGTTGATTGACATCTGGAGATAGTATAGCTGTCTACCATTAAAGCTCAACCTTGCAGAACCTTAAGGATGTACTATCCTACAACAACGGACACAGAAGGAACTACAAGCAAACTCAGAAGATCTTATCTCTTTGCGTGCTCCAAAGAACAAAAGACTGTTGACAGGAAGCTTCCACAAAACCTTCAGTCTAACGTACACCAAAGCTGTGAGACAACGGTCATCTCCTTGTCCTCATTCAAATCGGAGATACAAATACAAGATGAAGCTCGGAAGACAACCAAGAGAGAGAATTCAATTCATATTGAAGAGCGGCTAGAACTCTGCAGCTTTCAAGTCTTCGAATTTTTCTCTAGAGCCAGAAATTCAGTCTTTTCGATCTTGGCTCTTAGCTCCCTGTGCTGTGAGAAGAAAAATTAAGGAAGAGCTAGTTTAGTTCTGAGAGAGTGCACTTTGTGTAGATCTTCGTCTCTCAGTGCTTGTAGCTTCAGATTGAGTTTTGTAAAAGCTTGATCTAGGGGCTAGTCTTTTTCTCTCAAGAATTTTCCTGTGTTATTCCCTTCGTGTGTGAAGGAAGACCTGGTGGTTTCCAGGGTGGTGTTATTCCCTTCGTGTGTGAAGGAAGACCTGGTGGTTTCCAGGGTGGTGTTATTCCCTTCGTGTGTGAAGGAAGACCTGGTGTTACCAGGGTGTTGTGTTCCCTTCAGGGGTGAAGGAAGACCAGCTAAGCTGGGTGGTTGTTTTTGTCCATAGGGGGACTGTACCCCAGTTAGTGAAATCCTGAGGGTTGCTCAGGGACTGGACGTAGGACTCCTAAGGAGAGGAGATCCGAACCAGGATAAATCTGTGTGTTGTGTGATTGTCTTCTTTGTGTGATTGTTGTTTTTACTAACCATTACTAATCCCTTTCAAGAACTCTTTATGTTTGTTTGAGTTCAGGTTTTTATCAGATAAATTTTAAAGACCCATTCACCCCCCCCCTTTGGGTTAGCCAACCGGGCAACAGCCATGATCTAATAAGAAAGTACTGAGCCTCTCATACCAGGCTCTAGGTGCTTGCTTTAAACCATATAGAGCCTTATGGAGTTTAAATACATGATTTGGAAATTCGGTGTCATCAAAACCTGGAGGTTGTTCAACTACACTTCCTCTTTGATAAATCCATTTAAAAAGGCTGATTTGACATCCATTTGAAACAATTTTAAATCTAATGCAGATGCATAAGCAAGTAAAATCCTAATAGCCTCAAGTCTAGCCACAGGTGCATAGGTTTCATCGAAATCTATGCCTTCTTGGGAATAGCCTTGAGCTACCAGTCTGGCCTTGTTCCTTAAGATTACTAGACTCATCCCGTTTATTTCTGAACACCCACTTGGTGCCAATAACTGAATGATTGGATGGTCTAGGAACAAGTGACCATACTTGGTTTCTCTTGAACTGATTTAGTTCATCTTGCATGGCTATTATCCATGATTCATCAGTTAAAGCTTCATTGACTGTCTTAGGCTCTATTTGAGAAACAAAGGCTAAATAATCACAAGGGATTACATTACCTCTTGTTCTTACCCTACGGATGGATCACCAATAATATTCTCACGAGGGTGATCTTTCTTATGTCTCCATTCTTTTGGAAGGTTTTCATGTTGAATTTCAGTCTGCTGCAGTTCTTCCAGAGGTGGATCTTCCTTGTCCTCAATTGAGGTATTCTTTAATTTTTCGGACAAGTCATCTGCATCATCAATGTCACTAATTTCTTCCTTTTTCAAGGAGGGTTAGATTCATCAAAATAACATGCACAGATTGTTCAATTAATAATGAGCGTTTATTGAAAACTCTATAACCTTTGGGTTTAGAAGTATACCCCATAAAGATGCCTTCATCTGATTTGGCATCTAACTTACCAATGTCCCTTTTTCCATTGTTGTGGATGAAACAAGGACATCCAAATATTTTGAAGTGACTGATCTTTGGTTTCTTTCCCTTGTAGAGTTCATAAGCAGTCTTCTTCAGAATTGGCCTGATCATTACCCTATTAATGATATAGCTTGCAGTGTTGATGGCTTCGGCCCAAAAATATCTTGGCAAGTCATATTCTGATAACATGGTTCTTGCCATATCCAAAAGAGTTCTATTTTTCCTCTCAGCAATTCCATTCTGTTGAGGTGTCCTTGGTGCTGAGAAGTTGTGCTCAATTCCTTGATCATTACAGAACTTTGCAAACTTTTCATTCTGAAACTCACCACCATGATCTGATCGGATAGATATAATGGTGAACTTCTGATCTTTCTGAACTTTCTTTCTGAAGCTGACAAAATTATCAAAGGTGTCATCTTTGTGCTCTAGAAAGGATACCCAAGTAAATCTTGAGTAATCATCAACTATGACAAATCCAAAATTCTTTCCTCCGAGACTGGTAGTCCTCATTGGCCCAAATAGATCCATATGAAGTAATTCTAATGGCTTTGAGGTGGTCACTACTGTCTTTGATTTGAAAGAGCTCTTGGTGTGCTTTCCTCTTGCACAAGGTCTGCAGATGCTATCCATTTTTGAGTTGACCTTTGGCAATCCTTCCACTATATTTCTCTTTCTGAGCTTGTTCAATCCATCCAAGCTGCAGTGGCCCAGTCTTCTGTGCCACAGCTCTATTGATTGATCTTTGCTGGCTGCCAAACAGACATCTTGATCCTTGAGTTCCTCGAGATAGAGAGCATACAAATTTCTTTCTCTATATGCTTCAAATATGACTGCTCCATCTTTTAATATACTGCACTTTGATTCTTGGAACTGAATCTGATGGCCTTTGTCACACAACTGGCTGATGCTGATGAGATTGTGCTTTAATCCTTTGACTAGCATTACATCTTCAATAACTGATTTTCCTTTGATGTTCACAGACCCACTTCCTATCACTGTGCCTTTTCCATTATCTCCATAAGTAACTGTTCCCTCTTCAGCTTGGAGATTGACAAAGAACTTCTGGTTTCCTGACATGTGTCTTGAGCATCCACTGTCCAAGTACCATTTGGATGCTTTTGAGTTTCCCTGAAATTTAAACATTAAGTTTTAGGTACCCAAGTTCTTTTTGGGTCCTGATGGGTTAGTATCATTAATTTTTCTTTTTATTATCCATTTTTTATGTTTTGTTGGGCATGTTATTGCGATATGTCCTAATTTGTTGCAGTGATCACAGCAGGACAATTTTGTTACCCTTTCTATATACTTGAACTCAGCTTTATATGCTATATCTTGTCAGGTATAAACTTTGGTGTTGGATATGTTTTAGGGTAGACTATGGTTTCTTCATTATCTGGGGGTGTATATCCTAACCCATTTTTCTTGTTACCTGCTCTTCTAGAACCTTTTAATATTAGAGAGTTTTACCATTGGTAAATTTCTCTAGTGTGCTTGATAGTTTATTTTCTTCATTTAAGTTTTTAACTTCTTTCCTTAATTCATATGTGCTTTCCTGTTTTTCCAATTTTGTTATTTGTTCATTCTTAGCTTTTAGGTCTTCACATAACAATTTATTTCTTCTTTTAAGTTCAGTTATTTGTTTTTCTAATTCTTCATTTTCTGTTTTTAGATCTGAATTAGTGTTTTCTAAATAGATTACATTTTTCTTACTAACTTTAAGTAATTTGGATACTTCTTTATATTTATCATAAAGTTCATTAAAGGCACTTTCTAAATTATCAGAATCTGAATCATTACAGGAATCAAAAGAAGAGTCAGAAGTTACCTTTTCTTCGGTGTTGGCCATGAGAGCCAGGTTGGCTTTTTCTCCATCACTGCTTGAGCTTGACTCACTGTCTGAGTCACTGCTGTTCTCCCAAGCAGCTGCCATTGCCTTCTTTTTATACTTCTTGAATTTTCTGAAATTATCCTTCTTCTTGTGATCATTCTTCTTAAGCATTGGACAATCTGCCTTGATGTGTCCAGGCTTTTGCATTTATAGCATATCACTTCTCCTTTCTTCGAATCCTTTACTTCTGGTTTTCTAAGATCTTTATTTTCTTGAAAAATCTTCTCCCAGACTGAAACTTTTTCTTCTTTGCTAGAATTCTTTGAAGTCTTCGAGACAGCATTGCTTCTTCATCATCATTGTCCTTACTGCTTTCACTGTTGTCCAATGATTCTTCTGATATATCATCATTTGCCTTGAGAGCGTTTGATTGCTTCTTTCTGCTAGAGGATTCTCCTAATCTCTCCATATTTATTTCATGAGCCATAAGGGATCCTATTAACTTCTCCAATGACATTAGTTTTAGATCATTGGCTTCCTCAATGGCTGTTACCTTTGGAGTCCATGAGGATGGCAGAGATCTGAGGATCTTCCTGACCATATCTGGTACATCATAGACTTTTCCTAATCCAGCTAATCCGTTTGTGATATCTGTGAATCTACTGAACATTTGGGTTATGGATTCACCTGACTGCATCTGGAATCTTTCATATTGAGCCACAAGAATGTCGATTCTTGTCTCTTTTACCTTATCTGTCCCTTCATAGGTAATCCTGAGCTTTTCCCACATTTCCATTGCGGATTTGCAGGCTGAAACTCTGTTGAATTCTTTCTTGCTGAGGGCACAGCAAAGGATGCTCTTGGCTTTGCAGTTTAAGGAGATTCTTTTTCTGTCGTCATCTGTCCACTGAGCCTTTGCATTGGTGACTAGAAGATCGCCTTCTTCTACAATGGACCATATTGTATAATCGTGGCCTTGTAGAAAGTACTCCATTCTTGTTTTCAAATAGGTATAATCTTCTCCATCAAACAAAGGAGGTCTGTTGACTGACTGACCTTCAAAATTACCTTGGGCTGCCATGGATCTTTACTCTTCAGATCGTTGGATCTTCTTCTTTGTCGAAGAGACTTGCTTTGAAACCACTTGTTGCCCAGCTAGCTAGCCCAGAGGGGGGGTGAATGGGTTATTAAAAAATTGATCTTTGATTAATACCTGTTCACTAAAAGGATTCCACAACAACTTAAACAAAGGTTAGAGTTAGAGGAAATGAGACAACAAACACATAAAACACAATCACAAGACACAAGGATTTTTATCCTGGTTCGGAACTCCTCTCCACAGGAGACCTACGTCCAGTCCCTGAGCAATACCTCAGGATTTCACTATCAAGGGTACTATCCCCCTCACGGATCCTTAATCCCAGCCACAACTGGTCTTCCTTCAACCTGAAGGAAAAAACAACCACCCTGGATACCACCAGGTCTTCCTTCAGCCAGAAGGGAACACAACTAATAAAAGGAAGTATAAGAACAAGCTTCAGGAACTAGCTCAAACAGCTACAATCTGAAGCAAACAAGCCTCGAGAGAGAAGGAATTTAACACTGGTTTCTCTCCAAAGACTACACTTGCTCTCATGGGAATTCTTCTTGAACACTGAGAGCTAAAGAGCTAAGATGGATTGGAATGGAGAGTTTCGCTCTTGTTTGAATCACAGAAGACTTGAAGGATTGGCAATGCTTTTCTTTCAGAATAATAATCTTCAAAAGTGTTTTTTTTTCTCAGTCTTGAGTCTTGTATTTAAGCTTCTACTTGAAATTTGAACGTTAAAGATCCGTTGTCTCTCATCCTGGTGTACGTTAGACTGGTCTGCAAGGAAGCTTCTGATCTTCAGTCTTTATCCTTTAGTACACGCCAGAGAAACATTTTAATATCTTGTATCTTGTGTCCAACGTTGTACAGATAAGTCTTGTCAGATATCTGCAAGTATGTCAACAATAAATAGGAGACAGTTAGGGCTGTCGTTGATCGTTAGTCACAGTTTCGAAAGATATGCTAGTTTTAGCAAAGCTCCTTTCTGTCAAAATAAAGATGTAGACAGAATAGCACAATGCTGGAAGATATCGTCTGCATGCATGAGAGATACGTTCATAGTGCATTGAATGTATAGCAGTCAAACAGACGAGATACGACTTTGACTATTCAACGTATATCAAAGAGTGTTGATATAATAATAAAATCGATATGAACAAAGCTGATGCCTTTATGACTTATGAAATCGTTATAAGTTGATAGGCAAATCGTTATTATAATAATGAAATCGTTATAAGCATTTATGAAATTGTTGCGAAATACAAATTGTTGTATTTCTGAAGAAATCGATATGAAACACTTAACACATCGTTATGAGATGCAAATCGTTGTGTTTCTGAAGGAATCGTTACGATAACTTATGGAGTCGTTGTGACGAGCAAGTCGTTTCGGGCTCTAAAGGAATCGTTATGATAACTAAAGAAATCGTTACGAGAACTAAAGAAATCATTACGGCTAGAAAATCGTTGTGAATTCTAAAGAAATTGTTACGAGAACTAAGGAAGTCGTTACGGCTAGAAAATCGTTGTGAATTCTAAAGAAATCGTTACGAGAACTAAAGAAGTCGTTATGGCTAGAGAATCGTTGTGAATTCTAAAGAAATCGTTACGAGAACTAAAGAAGTCGTTACGGCTAGAAAGTCGTTGTGAATTCTAAAGAAATCGTTACGAGAACTTAAGAAATCGTTACGGCTAGAAAGTCGTTGTGAATTCTAAAGAAATCGTTACGAGAACTTAAGAAATCGTTACGACAGACAAGTCGTTACGAGTTCAAAAGAAATCGTTATGAGTACTGAAGAAATCGTTACGACGGACAAGTCGTTACGCTTTCAAAAGAAATCGTTGCGATGTCTTATAGAATCGTTACGACGGTCAAGTCGTTACGCCTTCCAAAGAAATCGTTGCGATGTCATAGAATCGTTATGAGATCTTTAAGAAATCGTTACGGTATCGATTTGTTTGAAACATCACAACTTTCGGTCAGAAAGGAAATCGATCATAATACTTATGAAATCGTTATGAACTTATTAAGGAATCGTTCTGATTATCAATAGAAGTCGATATGAAGTATGAAGAAGTCGATGCAATGACTTGGGAAAAATTATGAAGTGAGAGTCTTACCTGATTGTCTTGAACTTTCTTTTACTTTATTTCCTGTCCTCAAGGCTCAAGTAATTCATTAGTAATATTTTGTTAATCATCAAATTAATATATAAATAAGTGAATTAATTTATATGGAAAAAGTTTGGTCATTAAGATGATCTACAATCAAGGCTCACTCTCAAAACCAAAACAGCTCTCTCTCAGGATGCACAGGCAATGCAGAGAGCATAAAGAGCTAATCTAAAGGAATGAAGCTTGGCTCAGTTCACACTTGCAGAAGACTAGAGAAACTGTCACGCCCCAATGTGGAATATCGGAGCGCGAAGACAGTTGCAAGAAAAGGTATAGAGCGTATACTAGACATCAAACCATTGCACACTGAATAATACTAAAGCAAATCTTTCTCATTAATAATTTTCCAAATGTCTAGTTACAACCACTAATATCAGAGCCATTCTAAAGGGCCCAATTACATTGCAACAGAAGGAAATAACTAACTACAACTCTAAGATAACATAATGACTCGAGGGTACTCCTGGCTTCACTCTTGGTCATTCCCTTCTTCGTGAGTGTAGGTGTCATCCTCGGTCTCACCTGAGAACACAACATCAAATAACGTAGGGTGAGCGATAACGCCCAGTAGGACTTAAATCTCAGGCTCAAGCAGGCTTGAAATAATTAACGCATTTATTGGCAGAGTATCTAAAGATAGCAGGTACAAGAGAGTCAAATATATAGCAGGAGTAGCACAATAGCACGAGAGCGAGTATAGTTTCCAAAAAGAGCACAAGTATCGAGTATAGCACGAATAGCAGGATGGCCATAGCACAACTAGCACAAGTATAGTAATAGCACGACGAGTATAGCACTTGTTTGTCATTCTAGACATCGAGAGAGTATAGCACGTTTTGAGTTTTTGATTGTCATATAGATAGTCGAGATAGATAGCACTTGAGTGTAATGCCAACACTCTGATCATTTAACTCCCATGGGCACTAGCACTTTCGGGCGCACATCCCAGGACCAGATCGGGCCCTTTATATATTGCCAGGCATTGGTATATTGTTTATCTTTAGACAATCAGTCAATGGCCAATATAGAGTACCAAGAAGTAGATGAGAGCACTAGATGAATAGACGAGAAAGTAGAGTGAACGTGAATAGACGAGCGAGTAGAGTACAGATGAGAGCTAGTGGTCATTGCACGTATAATACGTCGAGTAATCAGGCGATAGTAACAGTTGCACAACACGCGCACTTGGTGTTGGCAGTCAGGTGGAACTCACGACCCTACCACTGGCCTTGTTATGCACAGGTCCAGAGGTCCGGCGTGATTTAAGACGAGAGTGAATCTCTAATAGCCGTTTGGATCATATAGATCCCTAAAGGGTATCATAGGTATTAGGGTACAACCGGCTCGTCGACCATGTGGGAATCCATGATCAGAGGAGACTTACAGAGGCCTTGTGCAAGGGTTCACTAGTCCGGTCAGAAGGAATATCCGACGGAGAGTTCACCACAAGCCAAGAAAAGTGTGTATATAAAACAGGTGCCCGACGTTCTAGAGGAATTCTAGAACAGTGGAGCGTCGATATCGGTATATATACAACGCGAGAAAACAACTACAAGTCCTTTAAAATAGGGCAATTAATATTCTTTATTTCAATACATTACCAGATACATTATGAGATATTTTATGCAAGATTTCAGCCATAATTGGATGGTTCATGTGTGTTCAAGTGCAAGAGAAATCATAGATAGAAATAAGTCGTGAAGATGTATTTTAAAATTATTCAATATTGCTCCATTTTTAGGTAAGGTTTTTACTGGGGGTATAACGGTAAGAAGGCGTAAGGATTATTTAGAAAGTGACATAAATATTTTATTTTATTTTTTTATGGGTTTTTCATCAAAAACTTGTGAAGGCGACATACCCCTGTACGGGTCGCGACAGGGTCAGGACAGAACGCGACAGGGCCTAAAACGGGTCGCGACAGGGCTTGCAGATCGGGTTCTGAGAACGCGACGGCTCACCTGTCGCCTTCTTGAATGCGACAGGTAGGCTGTCGCAATCGCAGCCCATAAAATGACATATCGAGGTGTCGCCTTCTGGTTGTCTACGCCTGACCCTGACAGGAGTCAGACCAGACATTGGATTGCGGACCAGAGCATTTAAATTTCGATACAGGGTTGTTCAGAAATCCATAACTAATTATATACGTGATGAAAAATCATGAAATTAGTTGCAAATTAAACTAGACATGTAAGGGTACTTCCAGTAAATCGGAATTAGAGAGAGAGCATGGTTTGAACATGGTTTGAAAAATGAACAAGGATGAGTAACATAGAACATGACATAGAGAGCAAGACTGATTTAATTCGAGCAACATGCTCAATGAAATTTAGGCTTTTTAGGGGCAAATGATCCCTAACAACATGAAGTATCTACAGTAAAACTTTCGTAGCATGGGATCAAGTCTACATAGAGATCAAGAGTTAAGAAGAGGGCTCGGGGTCAAGAGAGTTGCAAAACTTCTAAATTCAGGAAGAAAATATCGGCTTGATGAAAAATTATGAAATTCAGGGTTTTGTTACTGATGTATGGAACATCTACAGACGAAATTTTAGGATTTGTGCTTGTGAGAATGCCTACCTTTGGATTTATTTGTCTTCTAGGGCTAGAACTTGAAGAACAAGGGAAGAAGCTTCAAGCTCTTCTTCTCTCCACGAAATCCTCTCCTCCTTAGCCTCTTCTCCACGTCCAGCAACTCTTGGCAACGAGCTAGGGTTGCCCAAGGAGTTTAAGAGGTGTATTTATGCAAGTATGTATTCTATTCCTACTATTACTCTAATTCCTCTTTAATTACGAAATTTCCTTACTCCTACCTTCCTTCCTTGCTTTCAATCTCTATTTAGACTAGGAAGAGATCTAAATTCGTGCTAAACCATATATGGTAGGTTTAGGAATCCAATTCCAACTCTAACTTCCTATTTAATGCATTAAATACCCCTTTTCTATTTAGGTAATAATTTGGTTACGAATTTAGGGTATTTTCCTATTATTCTCCCTTTTTAAATTCATATTTTGACCCAATAAATTCTAGAAGATCCATTAAGCAAAGCCTATATCTTTTCCATTTAATGGGTTTTATTTAATGCTCTATTTAAATATCCATGTAGCTAGGTTTAAATTCTTTATTTAAATTTTTATTTTTCGAAAAAAATTCAGGTTGCTACAGAAACAGCGTTGTCTTTCTTGTTATTCTTCTTCTGGAGCTTCTATCCTCTATATATACATTTATTTCAAATTCAAACATTGAGAAGTCCGTTGTCTCTAAGCATTTGTTTACGTTAGACTACTTGACACTTGGAAGCTTCCAGTCAACAGTCCGTTATCCATTTGTGCACGCAAAGAATAGGTTCTCCTCAGATGTCCTTTAGCTTCAACATGGTCCAACGTTGTACGACGATATGTTGTCAGTGACCTACACACATTTATGAGCTTAACAGTAGACAGCTAAGCTGTCTCTGGTTGTCAATCAGCGTTAGAGCAAGCATTCATCAAAATAGTAAAGCCATTTTGCAGTTACAAAAGATATTACCAGAGTAATACGAAAGTGGAAAATATTGTCTGCATGCATGCAGATACGTTCAGTCTTCATAAATGCACAGCGGTCAGAAAGATATTCAGGAAGATATTTGACTTTTCAACGTAATTGGAAAACAAATCGTTGTTTTCTGTGAAATCGTTATTTGCATGACTTATGAAATCGTTGTACAAGACTTTGTGAAGTTATGAAGAAATCGATGCACAAACCGTTGTTTCTATGAAGGAAACGATCTATAAATCGTTATGATTCTGTAAACAAATCGATATGCAAATCGTTATGATTCTATAAAGAAATCGATGTGAAAATTGTTATGATTCTTTAAAGGAAACGATGTACAAATCGTTATGATTCTGTAAAGAAATCGATGTGAAAATCGTTATGATTCTTTAAAGGAAACGAGTACAATCGTTATGATTCTGTAAAAAATCGATGTGAAAATCGTTATGATTCTTTAAAGAAATCGATGTAAAATCAAATCATTACGAAGACTTAAAGAAATCGTTACGAAGGCAAATCGTTCTGATCTCCAAAGAAAATCGTTATGCGATCACTTATCAAATCGTTATGGTATCGATTTCTTTGCATTCATAGACACTTAGCGAATCTTTATGAATGTAAGGAAATCGTTATAGTTACATAGAAATCGTTATGCGATCACTTATCAAATTGTTATGGTATCGATTTCTTTGCATTCATAGACACTTAGAGAATCTTTATGAATGTAAGGAAATCGTTATAGTTACACAGAAATCGTTATGCGATCACTTATCAAATCGTTATGTACTTAGACAAAAAATAATGCTCTGAACTTACTTTGCTGTGGTGTAAGAAATACTTACCCGTTTGTCTTGTTTTTCTTTGTTCTTGTTCCTGTGCTTAATTCTCATGAAAAATATGTTAGTAGACTTTGTAATTGTTTTGTTAATCACCAAAATAAATATGTAATTAATTTACATGGGACCAGACTGATCATCAATCTCCCCCTTTTTGGTGATGACAAAACTTAAAAAGATGCATGAATGATCTGAAATTATTCTAAGCATATTTTCAGAAATAAAGCTTGAATGTAATTAACCTTTGAATGTATTTCAGAAATGCTAAAATAATTCTCCCCCTTTTTGTCATTAAGCAAAAAGATACACTGAGACAAAGAAGAAAGAGATACACATTCAAGGATATTGTATTAAGGTTGAGAAGGTACAGGGAGATAGAAGAGAGGAGAAAGAAGAGAGGCATGGTGAGAAATAATTTCCCATGCCTTAATCTCTTGGTCTTCAAAAAGTTGAGTGAAGACACCAGGTGCTATAGAGAAAGAAGGACCCATGGAGGGGAGCAAGTGCTGAATGTACAGCTGCCGCTGGTCCTCCAAGAATAGAGCATACTGATCCTTATCCATATAGAATCTGAAAAAAGTACTCTGTCCAAAACTAGCACGCTGAAGGAATCTATCAAGAGTAATGGGATAGAAAAGCTGACGATCAAGTAGGGCCTTCTTCAAAGAAAAGTAAGTTGAGTATCTTGAAGCCCACTGAACATACAGTTCCTGAACTGGATTGATAGAGTTTAGATCCATGAAGGCTTTAGCAGATAAGCTTGGCTTTCCGGCCTTGAACAAAGAACAATTGACTGATTCCAGCTAGAGAGCAGATTGCCTATAGTGCTTTTCCCAGTCTGTGGGAGAAAGCCTTTCACACTCAGAGATTAAAGGAGCAGAACTTCAGAGGAGATATGTCCAAGATGATATTCTTTGAAAATGAATCTCTGAAAAGAAGGGAGCCTACCTTGCTTGGCCTGCAGTCTGCCCAATATTCTAGCAAACTGCTCAAAAGCATGAGAGCCAGCAGCAGAATCAAATACCAAGGAGTGTAGCTTGGGGAGGAACGCAGTTGTAGACGTTTTGAGAGAGGTGAAATCTACTTGAAAAGAACAATTCACAGGGTGCTCTGTCCGAAGGAGAGCAAGAGCATCATGAAACTGACCAAACTGCACCTCAGGAATCTTATTCAGATAGCAGAAATCATTGTAGAGCTGAAAGTGCCTTGCGATCCTGATTTCTTTAAGGATGAACTAACCCCAGACAGTTTCATGGTGAGAAACAAACCACTCAGAGAGAGAGAGTGGGTAATCTCGACTAGAAATGCTGTCATCTCTGGCCTGAAGGTATTTGGTGTAGAGAGTCTTGTGCCCTTTGGCCCACTGGTCTTCAGACTTGCACTCAGCCAGTTGAAAGATTTTGGATTGATTGGCTTTGGACAAGTGGCAATAGGGAAGAACAATGGTGAGGTGATCAGTGAGGTTCAAAAATGGAATGCCAAAAATGTTGGAGAGAATGCATGTCTGCAGATATTCTCGATAAATTGGTCTCCTATCAATTTCAGCAGTGAGGGAGAACCAAAGAGGAGGGAATTTGGGTGTAGAAGGTACAGAGAGAGAGGTGGAGAATTTTCTCTTTTGAGGAGGAGGACTGGAAGAGACAGTCATGTGGACATGAGTGGCAACTTCCAGAATTTTGGTGAGAGTTGATCGTTCAAACTCATCCTCAAGTTGAGTGAGAAACGTGCTACCAAGCTGTGGATTTTCAGGGATAAAGGTTATGGAAGTAGGTGGTGTAGAAGGATAAATAAGTGATTTGGAATTGAGAGAGGAAGAAAGTTTTGAAGTAGAATGACTAGATGAAGAGGAGGCTCTAGCTGATGAGGAGGCTGGAGGATTTTCAATAATAGGAGGAGGAGGAATGATTTGGGAAGAAGAGGGAGAGAAGGAAGATTGAGATGGAAATGGTGTTGGTGAGGAAATGGTTCTAGGTTGTGGTTGTTTGAAGGGTTGAGGAGCTGGTGGAGCAGTTGAAGATGAAGGTGGAGAAAGAGAGGCTGGAGTTAGGATGGGTGAAGGAACAGGGGGCTCAGGTGCAACATCCGCTTCCACTGCAGGACACTGCTCAAACCTCACTGGCCCTGCTGGCCCAGACCCTTCTTCAGGTGGCCCTGATGGCCCATACACCTGTTCTGCTGGCCTTGATGGCCCAGACTCCACAGCTGCTTCTTGTACCACCACTGATGGCCCTGCCATTTGCTCAGCAGGCCCTGATGGCCTAGAAACTCCTGCTTCACTTCTTTGAGCAGTAGGAGGTGGAGAAAGAGGAGCTTGGGCTCCAACTGCCTTCAAAATCTCAGAAAGCATGGACTTCATGCTTCCCATTTCCTTATTGAACCACCTTACTGTATTTTTTACTTGAGACATCTCCTTTGTGGCTGAGGTCTGATTAATGGAAATTGTGTTGACCTCTGATTGTACTGAGCTCAGAACCTTAGCTTGATCATCTAACCGTTTAAGCAAGGGCTTCATGTTCTCCCTTAGCTGCTTCTTCGGTCTTCTACGGGCAATTCTTTTCATCTTTCGCCCTGGCCTTTTAGTAGGCTCACCAGTTTCAACATTTTCACTATTTACACCTTCCTGCATGGGGACATCTTCAGAATACTCCCCCTGAGGTACGACAGGAGCATCTCCTTGCTCCCCCTGAGTCTGTGCTACCTCAGCTTCCACTGATTGCTCCCCCTGAACAGGAGCATCCTCCAAAACAATTTCTTCAGTGTGGCCTGATGCCACAACTTCTGCTTCTAGAATCACATTGACTACTGGATCCCTTGAAGAACTCTGAAGGAATACCAGTACATTCCAGAGAATTGGAACAACTCGGGAGGATGGAGCAACTTCCTCAACATTGTGCCCAACTGGCTCAATATTCTCTGGAGGAATGTCCTCTATTCTGCTGGATCCTACTGCTACTGTTTCTTCGGATGGCACTTCTACTGCTGCTGCTACCGGTGCTTCTGCCTGAAAACATTCTTCTTGTGCCACTGGAACATCCATTGCTGCTGACTCGGCTGGCTCTTGTTCTGCTTCTGCTACTACTTCCTGGCCTTCTTGGGCTTCGCCAATAATGGCTTCACCCTCAGCCACTGAATTCTTTGACCATACTCCATTGACCACGGAGAAACCACTTTTTCTCAAATTTCTGGACCAGATTGCTTAGCCCATTTTCTCAGATACATCACCCATTGTACTTATGCCAAAGTGCTTGAAAATCTTGGTCAGAAGATGAGCATACGGTAGGGATCCATTCAATTTACTCTTGGTGTCCCATACTTGAGCACTGGCAAATTTCATCCTTTCAATCATAATCTCTGCTGTGTTGATTTCTTGATTCTGGATGGCCCAGAACATCAAATCCGAGTCTGCCCTAGTGCAGGTTGAAAACGTAGCACTCCTCGGAGTCACAATCTGATAAACTACGAAATGCAGGAGGCGGTTGAACGCATTCATCTGATTTATATCTAGCTTATCATCCTGATGCCACAACTTACTTTAGAGATGGTAGAGATCGTTGTCCACTTCAATCTGTCCAGAGCTTCTACAAAACTGCTCATGCCGTTCTTCTTCAGGTCGGCCACATCCACTGCATTGTGACCACACAGCTTCGTCTTCACGGTTGAGAACCTTGCCTGTTGCTCTGCGGAGAGAAACTCAGCCCTGTAGCCCCCAACACTGCTGGATGCACCAGAAGAGGCCATGGTTTTGGATGGGAGGAGTTTCTAACGGATTGAGATGAAGAGGAATGTGAAAGCCCTCAAGAAATTTCTAGCGGGAAGAGGTTTGAAGCTAGAATGATTCAAAGAGCTGATGCAGGAGTCGTTAGGGTACCGGCTCATGCAAGTGAATGAGAGAGAGATAAAAGGTGGGAGATGAATCGTTCTCACATAGATTTCGGGATATACATAAAAAAGAGAAGTGGTTTTTAGGAAATCGGAAGGGTCATAATGGCAGAAAACGACAAAACAATAGGTTCAACGGCAGTAAAAACCTTTTAAAATAGAAAACTGTCAAGGATATTTACACAAAGGAGACGATTGAAATCTTTTGCTTAATTCAAAAGGGATAAATGATTTGAACTCTAAAATTTAATATTTCAGTCTTAAACAGATAATTCTTTCACAATTTACACATGCCTAATTCCCTTCTAAGAGAAGTAAATCTCTCTTCGGGTAAGGCATTTGTGAAGATATCTGCTAACTGATTATTTGTATCAATAAATGAAATTCTATATTGCCATTAGCTACATGATCACGAATAAAATGGTATCTAACCTCAATGTGTTTTGTCCTTGAATGTTGTACTGGATTCTTGGTTAAATTAATGGCACTGGTGTTGTCGCACAGCAAGGAATGGTCTTGATCTTGAGTCCATAATCCTCAATTTGTTGCTTAATCCATAAGAGTTGTGTGCAGCAACTTCAAGAAGCTACGTACTCAGCTTCAGCTATAGACAGTGCTACTGAATTTTGTTTCTTTGAGGACCATGAGATCAGACATCCTGCAAGGAATTGACAACAACCACTGGTGCTTTTTCTATCTATCTTGCATCCAGCGTAGTCAGCATCAGAGTATCCTACTAGATTGATTTCACATGATTTTGGATAACACAAACCTAAGTCATGAGTTCTAGATAAATATCTAAATATTCTTTTGACAAAAATTAAATGAGACTCTTTAGGGTCTGCTTGTGTAGTACCCTAGAATTTCCTTGAAATTATTCTGTACAATGTGTGTTTATTTCTGCATAATTTGAATGTTGTTGTGTGTAAGAACTAGGCGTCAAGATCGTTTGACGTTAAGGCTTGTAAGCGGCAATATCGTATGCCGTTTATATGGTGTTAACGACGATAGGTATTGACGTTTAATATTTTCTGAATTATTTAATTATGGGCAAGACTATAAACGACATCATCAATGGACGTTTATATTGGGGGAAGACGGCAACCTATGTTGACGCTAACCTGACTTGCCTGTTTTTGAGCTTTCCGTTCCGGATTTAAGAGATCGGCCGTTTCGGGAAGGTTTTAATGGGCTGATCCGATGCGTTTAGATCTGAGGGTCAGGATTAGGTTTGGTCTTTGCTTGAGAGGTCTTTATAAGACCAGATCTCGCAGAAAGAAAAGGGGGTTTTGCTTTGGTTCTGGAGGAGAGAAAGAGGGCCGAGGAAGGGATTTGCAGAGCGATCTGGTGCTTGTTCGTGCGATTCGAGGCTTCTACACCGAGGAGATACATAGGACTTCGTGCCCAAAAGCTCATCCAGGCGGAGGAACTTCATCGGAGGAGGTTTCGGATTGCTTGAAGACGGAGGAAAGAACTGTCTCCCTGGCGAGACGGGCTTCTTCGAGCTCGGATTCGACACTCCATTAGGAGGGATTGAGGCAAGTTACATGGGGGATTAGTTTAGGATATGATATATTACGTATTTAACATTTTTCTGTATTTTTAAAGCATGAAAACAACCTACGGGAAGGGTTAGAAACGCCGTTATTTCATGCAGGTTTTCTGTGTTTTCTGTGTCTTAGAACTAGACGTCCAGGGGTATTGCCGTCTATATAATGTAAACGGCAATATCGACTGCCGTTTAGTTCATCCGAAATATATATGTATTTTCTGTCCTTACTATATGTAAACGGCGCTATGTGCCGCCGTCTGTTTGTGTTAACGGCGCTATGTGCCGCCGTCTATAATTACTTAACGACAACGTTTGTGGACGTCGACCATAGTAAACGTCGTATGATGGACGTCAAGATTATCAGAATCATGTATTCCCTGAAATCTGAGTGAACTTGTTTAAATGTATAATTTATGAATGTATGCGTTTCAGCCATGAAATATTTGAGCATGTGGTTGTTATATTATGGACTGTCTATTGCTATAATGTACAGGTTACATATATGTATTAATGAACTTGCATAATTACATGACAACGATCAATGTTAAGTTAGTAAAAGATAAAGTATAATGATTTAAAAGAGAGCATGTTGATTGATGTTTAGATTACTGCAATAGATATGATATGTCAGTAATCCCTGTTCCATGTGAAAATTGTGAGCTTTTCTCAATATTAAACCATGTTAGTTAGTTGATTTAATAGAGTTAATTTCATGAAAAATAGTTGCAGAAATCAGAAAATTATGAAATTTGGCATGTGTATTGTAATTACTGATTTCGAATTTCTGTTAAAATTTCAGAATTTTCAGACATGTGTACGTTCTGTTATGAATTTCTGAACAATATATTACACATAGAATTGAATAAATATGAATGAAAATGCAAGAATGAATATTAGTATCATGATAGCGATCTGTGGTACAGTAAATAGGATTTCAGAACTGAAAGTGTTGTACTTTGAAATATTGCATTAACACATGTTAAATAGTATGAAATGAAATGTCACTATCTATTATACATGTTAGTGTATGCATTATAACAATGATGCCAATAAGACATTGCTATCTTAGAGATTCCTACAAGGAACTACACCGTAGATGCCCCTATGGTAATGGTTCACCTACATGTAAAGAAATGAATCCGTGGGCAACGGATTGAAATCCTGGAGGTAGACTTGTTCTACTGGTCAAGGTGGGAAGGACTTTCCCCGGTTTTGCGCAAATACTATGACTTCATCACCGCATTGCCTAGGTGATAAGTGAATGTTAAATGACTACTGATCTCTAATTTAGTGTGGGCTATGTCTTGGCAACTATATGAAATGACTACATGCTACAAGTTACATATCTACATGCTACATGTTACATGCTACAAGTTACATGTCTACCTGTTCTACATGCTACACTACATGTTATATGCTTACATTCCTACATGTGAACTTGTTCAAAGGATTTCATGCTACATGTCAATGTTTTAATATTACTACATGAAAATTGTTGTGTAAAAGAATAGTGCATGCATAAATGAGAAATTGATACATGAGAATTGTTGTAGGTCACATAACATCGAATAGATTCCATGAATAAGTAATTCTATGCTATATGTGAAACATGTTTTATTTCCTTAATAGTTAGAATCACTATGAAATGAATGATTGCCAATGGACTTAGAACTATCGTAAGAAAAGTATATGATATCAATGAATGGAATGCTAATGTACTACCATGTTTTAAAACTAATATACTGTTAATATCTTGAACTGTCTTTCATGTGATTTGCTGGGTCTTGTAGACTCATACTTGCCTAACATTTCAGGAGAGCCAGAGGATACAGAGGAGTTAGTGCAAACTGACTCAGAGCGTGAGGACGTGGAGACTTAGCTTGGCATAGAGAGATTTAGAGTGAATCTTGTATGTGAGAATCTTATGTAATTTCTTTTATGAAGCTGATCTTTGAAATGTAATAAACTTTGGACTATTGCTACCCTTTTTATGCATTAGATTTGCTTTTGAATAAATGCTGATTGCAAGTGTTTAATTCCATATTCGGTCATTTATCATTGGAATTGAATAGTTATTTGTGTATATTTCAACCTGTATTGTAATTGTTGGATTCGTTCCACTGTAATACCTCTATTAGATCCAATGTGAGTTGGTGTAACTGTACTGGGTCTAAGAGGGGCGTTACAGAGATTGGTATCAGAGCGATCCAGGTTGAACATGTACATAAATAGAATATCAGTATTGTATTCATATTTCAAGTCTGCATAAAGAATTAGTCCAAGTTATGTAGAATGATAGGTTATTAAATAGGATGCTTATTTTGCAGACTATGGCGACTCGTGGACGTAGAGGAGCTGGCCCGGCTCGAGGTGATGAGTCAGCAGGTGATCAGCAGACTCCAGCACAGCAGGCTCAAGACCAGGCGGGTGTACCTTTGCCACCCCCACCACCACCTGTAGACTACGGAGCATTGATGCAAGGATTGGTGCATGCGATGCAGACTCAGGCTCAGACTACAGCGGCATTGCAGGCGCAGGTTCAGGTCGGTAGCTGCAAGAATTATTCAAGGTGCTAACTGAAGAGTTGTTATCTAAGAGATGTTTTGGATTGTAGGCACGGGCACCTGCTCAGGAGGCAGTTTTTGGAGGAGTGCCTATGATGGAAAGATTCAGGAGGATGACCCCGCCTTTCTTTAAGGGAGAGAGTGATCCCATTCTTGCGGAGAGTTGGCTTAGAGAGACGGAGAAGATCTTTCGTGCCCTTCGTTGTGCGGAAGAGGAGAGAGTGACCTTAGCTACTTATATGCTGCAGGTAAAGATAGATTTTAAGGAGCTTATGGGTATTGTTTGGAATATATCTTAGATGTACTTACCTTCTTTTCAGGAGCGTGCCGACGTGTGGTGGTCCTCTGTACTACGCACACAGTTTGAAGATGGTGCTATGGAGGTTGCATGGACTGAATTCGTCCGCTTGTTCAAGGCGAAGTATATTCCAGAGCACGTGCAGGACCGCATGGAGCAGGAGTTTTTGACGTTGACCCAGGGGTCAATGAGTGTACTTGAGTATGAGGCAAGATTTGCGGAGCTGTCCAAGTATGCGCCTCACATAGTAGCAGATGAGCGGAGGAAGGTAAAGAAATTTATCATGGGGTTGAAGCCGTCCCTGAGGACGAGACTGGTGGCATTAGGACATCGTTCCATGGAGGAAGCTTTGTCAGCAGCTTGCATGCAGGAGGCAGAGATGGAAGTTTACCTTGAAGAGAAGAGAGCTTCTTTGAAGAGGCCAGCATCAGCTTTCCAGCGGCAGGATAAGAAGAAGAAGACCCCAGTTTTTCAGCAGAGAGCAGTGGTTCCAGCGAGAGCAGCGGCACCGACTCCAGGCGGAGGTATGATTGCAGAGAAGCCAGTGTGTAACCAGTGCGGGAAGCGTCATGGAGGCGAGGTGTGTTGGGTGACTTCCGGGAGATGCCTGAGATGTGGTGATAAGAACCACAAGATCAGAGACTGTCCGAAGATGGCGCAGCAGACTGCAGCGGCAGCAGCACCAGCAGCAGCGAGACCGGCACCGAGAGCAGCAGGGAGACCGAGGGCTCCGGCTCGAGTGTTCGCCTTGGCGAGAGACGAGGCAGAGTTGGCAGAGCACGTCACTGAAGGTACAATTCTAATTATGGGAATGCATGCTAGAGTCTTATTTGATACCGGTGCCACGCATAGTTTTGTTTCCGAGAGATTTGCCAAGGTCTTGATAAAGGAGAATGGTCTAGTTCCAGAAAAGTTGGAGGTTCCCTTGTCTGTGCATACTCCAGCAGGAACTATCTTGACCGAGCAGTGTTTTTCGTCGCTTTCTGTGTGCATTGAGGAGCAAGTTTTGCCTGGTAATTTCTATTTGCTGAAGATGAAGGATTATGATGCTATCTTGGGCTTTGATTGGCTCGAGGAGCATTATGCTCTGATGGATTGTCGGCGGAAGCTTATTGTTTTTCGGATTCCTGGAAAGGAGGAGTTTGTTCACCCTTTGCCCAAGGTCATGTCGGGTAAGTTTGTGATTTCAGCTTTGAAGGCAACTCGGATGTTGAGCAAGGGTTGTTCTGGTTTTCTGGCTAGTGTGGTTGTGACCGAGGATTCGAAGAAGGTTCTATCTGTAGAGAATATTGAGGTGGTCAGAGATTTCAGCGATGTCTTTCCTGAAGATTTGTTGGGTTTGCCACCTGCAAGGGAGTTAGAGTTTGGCATTGAGCTCGTACCCGGCACAGCACCTATTTCCATTGCACCTTATCGCATGGCGCCAGCGGAATTGGCAGAGTTGAGGAAGCAGCTGCAGGAATTACTTGATAAAGGCTTCATCCGGCCGAGCGTTTCGCCATGGGGAGCACCTGTTCTTTTTGTGAAAAAGAAGGATGGATCGATGAGGTTGTGCATAGATTACCGTAAGCTTAACCAGGTAACTGTTAAAAACAAGTACCCTTTACCTCGTATTGATGACTTGTTTGATCAGTTGCGAGGAGCTTCTGTATTCTCTAAGATTGATCTTCGTTCTGGCTATCATCAACTCCGAATTAAGCCGGAAGATTCTGCTAAGACGGCTTTTAGGACAAGATATGGCCATTATGAGTTCCTTGTCTTACCCTTTGGTTTGACAAATGCTCCAGCAGTTTTTATGGATTTGATGAATAGAGTTTTTCGGCAGTATCTGGATTCTTTTGTGGTAGTCTTCATTGATGATGTGTTGATTTATTCGCCCGATGAAGAGACTCATAGTGAGCATCTGAAGATTGTGTTGGGTGTCCTGAGGGAGCATAAGCTGTATGCTAAATTCAGCAAGTGCAACTTCTGGATGAAAGAAGTCCATTTCTTGGGTCATGTTATATCGGGAGAAGGTGTGTCTGTAGATCCAGCTAAAGTGGAAGCTGTTCTTGATTGGGAGACACCGAGATCTTCAGCTGACATCAGGAGTTTTCTCGGTTTGGCTGGCTATTATAGGAGATTCATCGAAGGATTTTCTTCTATTGCGGCGACTTTGACGAGGTTGACAAGGAAAGGAGTCAAGTTTGAGTGGTCAGAGGCTTGTGAAAAGGCGTTCCAGGAATTGAAGGCTCGTCTGACCTCAGCGCCAGTGCTTGTTTTGCCCAATGATGTAGATTCTTTCTCTATCTACACAGATGCTTCGAAGATTGGGCTTGGTTGTGTTCTGATGCAGGGTGGTCGAGTTGTGGCGTATGCTTCTAGGCAACTTAAGGAGCATGAGCGCAACTACCCGACCCATGACTTGGAGTTAGCAGCTGTGGTCTATGCTTTGAAAATTTGGAGGCACTATCTATATGGAGTTAGATTTGAGCTCTTCTCAGACCACAAGAGTCTCAAATACTTGTTCTCGCAGAAGGAGTTGAATCTGAGGCAGCGGAGGTGGATAGAATTCATGAAAGACTATGATTTTGATCTGTCTTACCATCCAGGGAAGGCCAATGTAGTGGCAGATGCGTTGAGCAGGAAAAGACAGATGATGAGGCAAGACTGGAAGATGCTAGATGACGTTTCAAGTTCTTTAGCTGTTCTAGAACCTCAATTGTGTAACTTGTTCATGGCACAGTTGTCTTTGAGATCTTCTATTCTTGATCGGGTCATTGCATTGCAGAAAGATGATCCGTTGTTGCAGGAGTTGGTTGGAAAGAGCGGAATTACCAGAGACGAAGATGATGTGATTCGCTTGAATCTTAGGGTATGTGTCCCTAATAATGTTGATCTGAGAAAGGAAATTTTGGAGGAGGCGCATAGATCTCAGTTCTCTATTCACCCAGGCAGTGGGAAGATGTACAAGGATCTGAAGCGTTCTTTCTGGTGGTCTGGCATGAAGCGAGATGTGGCTGATGTTGTGGCAAAGTGTCTGATTTGTCAGCAAGTGAAGGCAGAGCGTCAGCGACCTTCAGGTTTGATGCAGAGGTTAGATATCCCTCAGTGGAAGTGGGAGCAAGTGACCATGGACTTTGTATCCGGATTGCCTAGATCGGCTAGAGGAAATGATTCTATTTGGGTGATCGTTGATAGATTTTCGAAGAGTGCTCATTTCCTTGCCATGAAGAAGAAACAGTCCGTTGAGAGCTTGGCAAGACTGTATATTAATAGTATTGTGAAGCTGCATGGGATTCCGAAGTCGATTATCTCAGATCGTGATCCGAGATTCACTTCCAGGTTTTGGCAGAGTTTGCAGCAGGCTTTTGGCAGTCAGTTGAAGTTGAGTTCGGCATTTCATCCGCAAACGGATGGACAGTCCGAGAGGACTATTCAGACGTTGGAAGATATGCTTCGAGCTTGTGTTTTAGAATGGAAAGGTGATTGGGAGCGCCATCTATCTCTTGTGGAATTTGCTTATAATAACAGTTTCCATTCGAGCATAGGAATGGCACCTTTTGAAGCTTTGTACGGAAGACCCTGTAGATCCCCATTGTGTTGGGAGGAGTCAGGAGATCGACATCTGGTTGGACCTGAGGTAGTGCAAGAGACTTCAGCAAAGATTCAGATGATTGTGCAGAGAATAAAAGCGGCTCAGGATCGTCAAAAGAGTTATGCAGATGCAAGAAGGAAGGATTTGGCATTCGAGGTTGGAGACCATGTTTTCCTTAAGGTTTCGCCAACCAGAGGTGTAGTAAGATTCGGAAGAGGGGTAAGCTGAATCCGAGATTCATTGGACCCTTTGAAATTCTGAAAAGATCGGGAATGTGGCATACCAGTTAGCTTTGCCACCATCTTTAGCAGCGGTGCATCCAGTATTTCATGTATCCATGTTGAGGCAGTATGTTAGAGATCCGGCTCATGTGATCAGTTATGAGCCGATTCAGTTGCAGCCAGATTTGTCTTATTCTGACAACCTGTGGAGATTCTGGACAGGAAGGTGCAAGAATTAAGATCAAAGTCCATTCCATTTGTGAAGATTCTATGGAAGAACTTCTCACGTGAAGAGGCAACGTGGGAGCTTGAAGAAAGAATGAAGAAGCTTTATCCGTCCTTGTTCGGTGAGTAACTTAACTCAATCTTCGAGGACGAAGATTATTTTAAGGGAGAGAGGATGTAGTACCCTAGAATTTCCTTGAAATTATTCTGTACAATGTGTGTTTATTTCTGCATAATTTGAATGCTGTTGTGTGTAAGAACTAGGCGTCAAGATCGTTTGACGTTAAGGCTTGTAAGCGGCAATATCGTATGCCGTTTATATGGTGTTAACGACGATAGGTATTGACGTTTAATATTTTCTGAATTATTTAATTATGGGCAAGACTATAAACGACATCATCAATGGACGTTTATATTGGGGGAAGACGGCAACCTATGTTGACGCTAACCTGACTTGCCTGTTTTTGAGCTTTCCGTTCCGGATTTAAGAGATCGGCCGTTTCGGGAAGGTTTTAATGGGCTGATCCGATGCGTTTAGATCTGAGGGTCAGGATTAGGTTTGGTCTTTGCTTGAGAGGTCTTTATAAGACCAGATCTCGCAGAAAGAAAAGGGGGTTTTGCTTTGGTTCTGGAGGAGAGAAAGAGGGCCGAGGAAGGGATTTGCAGAGCGATCTGGTGCTTGTTCGTGCGATTCGAGGCTTCTACACCGAGGAGATACATAGGACTTCGTGCCCAAAAGCTCATCCAGGCGGAGGAACTTCATCGGAGGAGGTTTCGGATTGCTTGAAGACGGAGGAAAGAACTGTCTCCCTGGCGAGACGGGCTTCTTCGAGCTCGGATTCGACACTCCATTAGGAGGGATTGAGGCAAGTTACATGGGGGATTAGTTTAGGATATGATATATTACGTATTTAACATTTTTCTGTATTTTTAAAGCATGAAAACAACCTACGGGAAGGGTTAGAAACGCCGTTATTTCATGCAGGTTTTCTGTGTTTTCTGTGTCTTAGAACTAGACGTCCAGGGTATTGCCGTCTATATAATGTAAACGGCAATATCGACTGCCGTTTAGTTCATCCGAAATATATATGTATTTTCTGTCCTTACTATATGTAAACGGCGCTATGTGCCGCCGTCTGTTTGTGTTAACGGCGCTATGTGCCGCCGTCTATAATTACTTAACGACAACGTTTGTGGACGTCGACCATAGTAAACGTCGTATGATGGACGTCAAGATTATCAGAATCATGTATTCCCTGAAATCTGAGTGAACTTGTTTAAATGTATAATTTATGAATGTATGCGTTTCAGCCATGAAATATTTGAGCATGTGGTTGTTATATTATGGACTGTCTATTGCTATAATGTACAGGTTACATATATGTATTAATGAACTTGCATAATTACATGACAACGATCAATGTTAAGTTAGTAAAAGATAAAGTATAATGATTTAAAAGAGAGCATGTTGATTGATGTTTAGATTACTGCAATAGATATGATATGTCAGTAATCCCTGTTCCATGTGAAAATTGTGAGCTTTTCTCAATATTAAACCATGTTAGTTAGTTGATTTAATAGAGTTAATTTCATGAAAAATAGTTGCAGAAATCAGAAAATTATGAAATTTGGCATGTGTATTGTAATTACTGATTTCGAATTTCTGTTAAAATTTCAGAATTTTCAGACATGTGTACGTTCTGTTATGAATTTCTGAACAATATATTACACATAGAATTGAATAAATATGAATGAAAATGCAAGAATGAATATTAGTATCATGATAGCGATCTGTGGTACAGTAAATAGGATTTCAGAACTGAAAGTGTTGTACTTTGAAATATTGCATTAACACATGTTAAATAGTATGAAATGAAATGTCACTATCTATTATACATGTTAGTGTATGCATTATAACAATGATGCCAATAAGACATTGCTATCTTAGAGATTCCTACAAGGAACTACACCGTAGATGCCCCTATGGTAATGGTTCACCTACATGTAAAGAAATGAATCCGTGGGCAACGGATTGAAATCCTGGAGGTAGACTTGTTCTACTGGTCAAGGTGGGAAGGACTTTCCCCGGTTTTGCGCAAATACTATGACTTCATCACCGCATTGCCTAGGTGATAAGTGAATGTTAAATGACTACTGATCTCTAATTTAGTGTGGGCTATGTCTTGGCAACTATATGAAATGACTACATGCTACAAGTTACATATCTACATGCTACATGTTACATGCTACAAGTTACATGTCTACCTGTTCTACATACTACGCACTACATGTTATATGCTTACATTCCTACACGTGAACTTGTTCAAAGGATTTCATGCTACATGTCAATGTTTTAATATTACTACATGAAAATTGTTGTGTAAAAGAATAGTGCATGCATAAATGAGAAATTGATACATGAGAATTGTTGTAGGTCACATAACATCGAATAGATTCCATGAATAAGTAATTCTATGCTATATGTGAAACATGTTTTATTTCCTTAATAGTTAGAATCACTATGAAATGAATGATTGCCAATGGACTTAGAACTATCGTAAGAAAAGTATATGATATCAATGAATGGAATGCTAATGTACTACCATGTTTTAAAACTAATATACTGTTAATATCTTGAACTGTCTTTCATGTGATTTGCTGGGTCTTGTAGACTCATACTTGCCTAACATTTCAGGAGAGCCAGAGGATACAGAGGAGTTAGTGCAAACTGACTCAGAGCGTGAGGACGTGGAGACTTAGCTTGGCATAGAGAGATTTAGAGTGAATCTTGTATGTGAGAATCTTATGTAATTTCTTTTATGAAGCTGATCTTTGAAATGTAATAAACTTTGGACTATTGCTACCCTTTTTATGCATTAGATTTGCTTTTGAATAAATGCTGATTGCAAGTGTTTAATTCCATATTCGGTCATTTATCATTGGAATTGAATAGTTATTTGTGTATATTTCAACCTGTATTGTAATTGTTGGATTCGTTCCACTGTAATACCTCTATTAGATCCAATGTGAGTTGGTGTAACTGTACTGGGTCTAAGAGGGGCGTTACAGCTTGATATCTAGCGCACATGCATACACTAAACATAATGTCTGGTCTACTTGTTGTTAGATAAAGCAATGAGCCTATCATACCTCTGTAGATCTTTTGATTACTTTTTACCATCTTGATCACTGTCCATTCTTGTAGATGTACTCATCGGTGTTGACAGTGGCTTTGCATCTTCAAATCCAAATTTCTTTAAAAGTTCCTTGATGTATTTGGCTTGACAGATGTGGGTGTCATCCTTTCCTTGCTTGATTTGCAATCCAAGGAAGTAGTTTAGCTCTCCCATCATGCTCATCTCGAATTCTCCATGCATAAGCTTTTCAAAGTACTTGCAAAGAGATTCATCAGTAGACCCAAAAATTATGTCATCTACATAAATTTGCACAAGTAGTATATGTTTGACCTTGGACTTGAAAAATAGTGTACTATCTACTTGACCTCTAATGAAACCATGGTCTAACAGAAAAGAGCTAAGCCTTTCATACCAGGCTCTAGGTGCTTGTTTTAAACCATATAATGCTTTGTGTAATTTGAAAACGTGATCCGGAAAATCAGTATCATCAAAACCTGGAGGTTGTTCTACATAGACTTCCTCCTTAATAAAACCATTCAAAAATGCAGACTTAACATCCATTTGAAATAATTTCAAATCTAATGCGGATGCATATGCAAGCAGAATTCTAATAGCCTCAAGTCTAGCTACAGGTGCATAGGTTTCATCAAAATCTATGCCTTCCTCTTATGAATAGCCTTGAGCTACCAATCTGGCCTTGTTTCTTAGGATCACACCAGTTTCATCTAGTTTGTTTCTGAACACCCATTTGGTGCCAATCACTAGATGATATGATGGTCTAGGAACAAGTGACCATACTTGGTTTCTCTTGAACTGATTAAGTTCATCTTGCATGGCTATAATCCAAGATTCATCAGTAAGAGCTTCATTGACTGTCCTAGGCTCTATTTGAGAAACAAATGCTAGATAATCACAAGGGATTACATTACCTCTTGTTCTTACCCCTACAGATGGATCACCAATGATGTTCTCAGGTGGGTAATCTTTCTTGTGTCTCCACTCCTTTGGAAGATTTTCATGTTTGATATCCTTTTCTTGCATGTCTTCCAGAGGTGGATCTTTCTTGTCCTCAAATGATGTGTTCTTTAACTTTTCGGACAGTTCATCTGCATCATTATCATTATTTTCTTCCTTTTTCAGGGAGGGGTTAGTCTCATCAAAGATAATGTGCACAGTTTGTTCAATCAATAGTGTACGTTTATTAAATGCTCTATAGCCTTTAGGTTTAGAAGCATACCCCATGAAGATGCCTTCATCTGACTTGGCATCTAACTTACCAATATCTCTTTTGCCGTTGTTGTGAATAAAGCATGGACATCCAAAAGTTCTGAAGTGGCTGATCTTCGGCTTTTTCCCTTTATATAACTCATATGTTGTTTTCTTCAGTATGGGCCTGATCATTACTCTATTTATGATCTAGCTTGTTGTGTTCACTGCTTCAGCCCAGAAATACCTTGGTAAATCATATTCTGACAGCATGGTTCTTGCCATGTCTAAAAGAGTTCTATTCTTTCTTTCAGCAACTCCATTTTGTTGAGGTGTCCTTGGTGCTGAGAAGTTGTGCTCTATCCCTTGATCATCACAGAATCTTGCAAACTTCTCATTCTAGAACTCTCCTCCATGATCTGATCGAATTCCAACAATGCAATATCTCTTATCTTTCTGTACCTTTCTGCTGAAGCTCACAAAGCTATCAAAGGTATCATCTTTATGCTCCAAGAATGAGACCCATGTGTATCTGGAATAATCATCTACTATGACAAATCTAAAATTCTTTCCTCCAAGACTTGTGGTCCTCATTGGCCCAAATAGGTCCATATGAAGGAGCTCTAAGGGTTTAGAGGTAGTTACAACAGTCTTTGACTTGAAAGAGCTTTTAGCATGTTTTCCTTTAGCACATGGTCTGCAAACTCCATCCATTCTGGTGCTGACTTTTGGCAGACCTTCCACCAGGCCTTTCTTGAATAGCTTCCTTATGCCATCCAAACTGCAGTGGCCCAATCTTCTGTGCCACAGCTCAGTAGACTGTTCTTTGCTAGCAGTTAAACAGATATCTTGCTCCTTTAGTTCTTCAAGATATAGTACGTACAAGTTCTTTTCTCTGTTTGCTTCAAAGATGACTGCTCCATCCTTCATGATACTGCACTTGGATTCTTGGAATTTGATTTGATGTCCTTTATCACACAACTGGCTGATACTGATAAGGTTGTGCTTTAATCCTTTAACACATAGCACATCATCAATTACTGTTTTTCCTTTGCTGTTTACTGAGCCACTACCAATGACAGTCCCTTTTCCATTGTCTCCATAGGTGACTGTTCCTTCTTCAGCTTTGAGATGAGAGAACAACTTTTTATTCCCTGACATATGCCTTGAGCACCCACTGTCCAAATACCATTTGGATGCTCGAAGGTTCTCCTGAAATAAAAACATCAAGCTTTAGGTACCCAAGTTCTTTTGGGTCCTGGTTGGTTAGTAACAGTATTTTCTCCTTTTATTATCCATTTTTTATGTCTAGTTGGACAAGTTTTCTTACTGTGACCTAGTTTGTTACAGTGACTGCAGCATGTAGTTTTAGTTACTTTTTCAAAATATTTAACGTTTACTTTATACCTTGTGTCTTGTTCAGATACAAACTTTGGAGTTGGATATGTTTTAGGGTATACTATTGTGTCTTCATTATCTGGGGGTGTATAACCTGTCCCATGCTTCTTTTTACCTGACCGTCTAGCACCTTTCAATATTAAGTTTGTTTTACCATTAGTAAACTTTTCTAATGTGCTGGATAGTTTTTCATTTTCTTCAGTTAATCTTTTAATTTCTGTTTTTAGTTCGTCTGAACTCTCTTGTTTTTCTAGCTTAACTATTTGTTTATTCTTGCCTTTTAAATCTTCACACAGCAACTCATTTGTTCTTTTATGTTCATTAACTTGCTTCTCTAATTGTTCACTTTTTGATTTTAAATTTGAGTTAGTATTTTCTAAGCAAGCAACATTTTTCTTACTAGCTTTTAGTAGTTTAGAAACTTCCTTATATTTATTATAAAGTTCGTTGAATGCTTCTTCTAGATTATCAGAATCTGAATCATTGCATGAATCAAAGGATGAATCAGAAGTTACCTTTTCATCTATGTTGGCCATGAAAGCTAGATTGGCTTCTTCTTCTTTACTGCTTGAGTTTGACTCGCTGTCTGAGTCACTGCTGTTGTCCCAAGCAGCTGCCATGGCTTTCTTCTTATATTTTCTGAATTTTCTTGAACTGTCCTACTTCCTGAACTCGGATTTCTTTAGCTTGGGACACTCTGCCTTGAGGTGTCCTAGTTTCTTACACTCGTAGCAGATGGGCTCAGCTTTCTTAAAGTCTTTTCCTTCTGGCTTCTTAAACTCCTTGTTCTTGAAGTATTTTCTACCAGACTGAAACCTTTTTTTTTTGGCCAGAATTCTCTGAAGTCTTCTAGACAGCATAGCTTCTTCGTCTTCACTGTCTTCACCGCTGGCTTCATCTTCAGATTGTTCCTTAGAGCTGCCTTCTACTGCTTTGAGAGCGTTGGTGTGCTTCTTTCTACTTGAGGATTCTCCTAACCTTTCCATGTTGATCTCATGGGCCATAAGTGACCCAATGAGCTTTTCCAAAGACATTAGTTTCAGATTGTTTGCTTCCTCTATTGCTGTTACCTTAGGGGTCCAAGAGGATGGAAGAGATCTGAGAATTTTCCTGACCATGTCTCCATTCTCATACTTCTTCCCAAGACCAGATAACCCATTTGTTATATCTATGAATCTGCTGAACATCTAGGTTATTGATTCGCTTGGCTGCATTTGGAACTTCTCATATTGAGTTACCAGAATGTCTATTCTGGTTTCTTTAACTTTTTCCGTGCCTTCATAGGTGATTCTTAGTTTCTCCCACATCTCCATTGCGGATTTGCAGGCAGACACACGGTTGAACTCCTTTTTACTGAGAGCACAACACAGTATGCTCTTGGCTTTACAGTTGAGAGAGTTCTTCTTTTTGTCGTCGTATGTCCATTTATCCTTTGTATTTAGGATAACGTAATCACCTTCTTCTACGATTAACCAGATTTGAAAATCGAAACCTTGCAGGAAATATTCCATCCTGGTCTTCCAATATGTGTAATCTTCACCGTCAAAGAGAGGGGGTCGGTTTACGGACTGACCTTCTATGTTTCCTTGGGCTGCCATGGATCTTTACTCTTCAGATCGTTGGATCTTCTTCTTTGTCGAAGAGACTCGCTTTGATACCACTTGTTGCCCAGCTAGCTAGCCCAGAGGGGGGGTGAATGGGATACTTAAAAATTATTAAGTACTTGAAAACCTGATTACAAAAACAGTCACACAAACACACTTTGATGGTCGTTAGAGTTAGTGAGGATAAAACAACAAACACACAATAGGCAATCACACAACACAAGAAATTATCCTGGTTCGGACCTCCTTTCCTTAGGAGTCCTACGTCCAGTCCCTGAGCAATTTCTCAGGATTTCACTACCAAGGGTACTGTCCCCCTTATGGACCCTTACACCCAGCCGCAGCTGGTCTTCCTTCAACCTGAAGGGAATTACAACCCCCTGGATACCACACCAGGTCCTCCTTCAACACGAAGGGAAATAAACCCTGGATCCCACCAGGTCTTCCTTCTTACAGAAGGGAACAACCACAAGAAATGTGATCAAGAAGATGATGCCCCTAGATCAAGCTAATACAATGCAAGATCTGAAGCAAGGGACTAAGAGAAGATGATCTACAATCAAGGCTCACTCTCAAAACCAAAACAGCTCTCTCTCAGGATGCACAGGCAATGCAGAGAGCATAAAGAGCTAATCTAAAGGAATGAAGCTTGGCTCAGTTCACAACTTGCAGAAGACTAGAGAAACAGCGTTGTCTTTCTTGTTATTCTTCTTCTGGAGCTTCTATCTTCTATATATACGTTTATTTCAAATTCGAACGTTGAGAAGTCCGTTGTCTCTAAGCATTTGTTTACGTTAGACTGCTTGACACTTGGAAGCTTCCAGTCAACAGTCTGTTATCCATTTGTGCACGCAAAGAGATAGGTTCTCCTCAGATGTCCTTTGGCTTCAACATGGTCCAACGTTGTACGACGATATGTTGTCAATGACCTGCACACATTTATGAGCTTAAACAGTAGACAGCTAAGCTGTCTCTGGTTGTCAGTCAGCGTTAGAGCAAGCATTCATCAAAATAGTAAAGCCATTTTACAGTTATAAAAGATATTACCAGAGTAATACGAAAGTGGAAAATATTGTCTGCATGTATGCAGATATGTTCAGTCTTTATAAATGCACAGCAGTCCGAAAGATATTCAGGAAGATATTTGACTTTTCAACGTAATTGGAAAACAAATCGTTGTTTTCTGTGAAATCGTTATTTGCATGACTTATGAAATCGTTGTACAAGACTTTGTGAAGTTATGAAGAAATTGATGCACAAACCATTGTTTCTATGAAGGAAACGATGTATAAATCGTTATGATTCTGTAAACAAATCGATATGCAAATCGTTATGATTCTGTAAAGAAATCGATGTGAAAATCGTTATGATTCTTTAAAGGAAATGATGTACAAATCGTTATGATTCTGTAAAGAAATCGATGTGAAAATCATTATGATTCTTTAAAGGAAACGATGTACAAATCGTTATGATTCTGTAAAGAAATCGATGTGAAAATCGTTATGATTCTTTAAAGGAAACGATGTACAAATCGTTATGATTCTATAAAGAAATCGATGTGAAAATCATTATGATTCTTTAAAGAAATCGATGTAAAATCAAATCGTTACGAAGACTTAAAGAAATCGTTACGAAGGCAAATCGTTCTGATCTCCAAAGAAAATCATTATGCGATCACTTATCAAATCGTTATGGTATCGATTTCTTTGCATTCATAGACAGTGAATCTTTATGAATGTAAGGAAATCGTTATAGTTACACAGAAATCGTTATGTGATCACTTATCAAATCATTATGGTATCGATTTCTTTGCATTCATAGACACTTAGCGAATCTTTATGAATGTAAGGAAATAGTTATAGTTACACAGAAATCGTTATGCGATCACTTATCAAATCATTATGTACTTAGACAAAAATTAATGCTCTGAACTTACTTTGTTGTAGTGTAAGAAATACTTACCCGTTTGTCTTGTTTTTCTTTGTTCTTGTTCCTGTGCTTAATTCTCATGAAAAATATGTTAGTAGACTTTGTAATTGTTTTGTTAATCACCAAAATAAATACGTAATGAATTTACATGGGAGCAGACTGATCATCATGTACTTCTCCTAAGTCTTCCTTGCTTTCTTCATCAACTTCTCGTTCCTCCCTGAGATGATCATGTTGGTGCAGTGAGATGAAGCTGGAATTCCCCATGGTATTTCGAGCTGACATTGGCACCGATATGGCTGGTACACCACCATCTGATTAGCACCAACCAGCCACAAGTCCATGTCTTCCCTAATGCAAACCCTAAACTCAATGGTTCTCATGAATAGTGGCCTCACTATGAAATCCTCCACACTGAAGTAGCTTAGGTAGTCCCTCCAGGCATCTCTGCTCTTCAAGTGTGCTGTCACACAGTTGATCTCATCCTCTGGCTCATACCATGCCTTGCTGCAATGCACTGAATTCCGAAGGAAAATTCTGGAGGGGGTAGGTTGCTTTTCAGCAAAATCAGACTTCAAATGAGCTTTCATCCATACCTGGAGTAGGAACAAACTCCCGCATGTGTGTCCGCCTAAGCTCATCGTGGTGAGGGAGCTGTAAAGGTGTGCCAGCACTGCATGGGCTAGTGACTACCCATGCCATAGCAGAGACAGGATCCCCACATGCTCGTACAGGAGGAAGTCACCACTAGTGGGGAACAAGAACACACCCGCCAGGCAGAGTGTCAGTCCCCGGGTCGCCCTCTCACCACCAATCTCCTTCGCATGTTGGATCAACCACCAGGCCAGCCGGTCCAAGAAGATCCTGTGCTTGTTCGTCATCCTCAGAACCTCCTTCTTATCTCGTACGATGTCCACAATGATCTCTTCCCACGGGAGAAGAGGGGTCGTCACGTCATATTCCAGGCACCGCCTCCACCCTAAAAACAGCTCCACCTCCTCGAGCAACACATTCGCCTCGAATCCCTGGAACACGAATGTGTGCGTGTGTGGATGCCACTGCTCCACGAGCGCTCCCAGGGCGTCAAGCCCCACCACATGTCCTTCATGTTCTTCGCCAACACCACCATGAAGCTCAGATTTCATGCTCCGATGAAGTTCCTCATGTCGAGGGTAATGGCATTCATCAGGTTGACCAACCACGAGAAGGCTCGTACCTGGCCCTAGCTTGGGAAGGCAGGAACCTCCTGCACATCCAAGAGCACCATGAGAAGGGGTTTGGGGCGTTTTCAGCATGAAGCAAGAATGGATGGTCCTTACCTCCCCGTTGGCCAGTCGGGTGCTTAGATGCCCTGGAACCTCACTTAAAATCCCCGGGCTCATACTCATGGACGTTCCAGTCGATGTGGAGGCCATGCTTGCTGCTGCAGGTCACTCAAGAAGCTCTCTGGTTCGGAGTTGAGGAAGGAAGGACGGAGGGAGAAGATAGAAGAGTCTCTATGGCCTTCTAATAGCTATTTTTTCGGTCTAATCCGCGGGCATGTTAACGTCCACATCGTTTGACGTCTGTTTACTATTGACGGTAGCATCTGTGGACGCTGACTCAGGTAGACGGTGCACAAGGTGGACGTCAACTGTAAATAGGCGGCAATCGATCTGGACATTAATCGTCCAGAATTTTCAAAGCTTTACTGTTCAATATGGCCACTATCTTTCATCTTGTGCTTCGAGTTGTCTTGCAGATATTTAAGCACAAGCGGTGCTTCAAATTCGAAAACACTCATACGACCTTGAGTGTTACACAGGTATGTCTAACATAGGTTTAGTCACCAGAGGTGAATAACTTGGCGACTGTGAACCCAGAGTTCCCTTTTACCAAAAACTATGACGGGTTTGCGATCTCTCAATTATTCGTATGGCCTTAAAATTTCCTCTACTTCTAACTTGCATTTTAGATAGGGAACCCACACCAACATGCATTTAGGTCTTCACTGCTAATATTCTCTTATTAACTCAAAAAAAAAAATGGAGATTTTCCTCAATCGCTCTGTGTGGTACATTCTCCAAGCTCAAGTGGCCAACCGAGTTAGCACCACCTTCTTGAATATCCAAGCTGAATATCGGGTCTTTGTTGCCCCTTCTCCAACTTGTCCCACCGTGCAAATCACAAGTAATCATTCCAGTCTTGTTGAGTTTATGTGAACCTTTCGCCAGTCATGATCTTAATTCTGGACTTCCAGCTTTCCAAACATTGATTCCAGTTAGAATCTTTTGATAATCCTTTGAGAACACAATCAATCCTTTGTCTCCACAACCTCCTGATCAGACAAACGTCCTAATTAGGTCAGCGGGTCCAAACAGACTCCAGTTGTGAGATTTCCTTGATTCAACCATCATATTACAACTCCTTTGACTCAGACAACACCAGAAACTAGTCAAAGTCCTACACGACAATGCCAAGGAACCTACCGTTGGGTTGCAGTTGTAGTTACACGGGTAGATCACCCTCCCTCTTTTTCAACATTTGTCTCTCAGACGATTCGTCACTTGTTTCTAGCCTGACTCATTCGTATGGCTTGCTAGAATTTCTATCCTTGGAGATGGTCCCTTTCATCAAATCTCCGAGTCCTTTGTTAACCGAGACACCAACCTTTCAGTCGACTCTGATCCCTTGCAAGATTGGATGTCTCGGAGGGGCATTTGTAGACGCAAGATTTGGCTCATCCCCGCGTGGTTCATGGCCCAATAAGGCCTATTTGACCGCTTGTTGACTTGCCTCGGATCCCATGTAGACGTCTACATCGACTGCCATTGACTCCATGTTGACGGCAAGGCACCTGGACGTCGACTCAGGTTGGCGTCCACTTCGGTTGACGTCTGCATGGGGTTGGCGGCATCATCTCTTGCCGTCAACCTGGGTTTACTTGGTCTGCGCAACTGCCCAAGATTCCAACCCACTTGCACCCTCTCTTCGGCCATGCAATGGAGGGGGCCGTTCCCAATGGGCAAATGGGCCACCTTGGCACCCCCTTGACCCAGTAAAAGTCCTACATGGCCCCCTCTCATTGGTTCAAGCCTTAACACATGGATTGCCACATGTTTAAGTGTGTTTCTTCACACTTGAGCATCCTATGCTCCCTAGCTCTGCCCCCACTGCCTATATAGGGTGCTCCTTGGCCTTCTAAGTGAAGGGGGAGATGCTGGACGAGCCCATGTCTTGTTTCTTTGAGAGAAGAGAGAGAAAGTGCACCTAAGTTTCCACTCTTGTTCCCTCTCTTTCTCTTAACATCCAAAGCATCCAGGAGGCTTCATCACGAGCTGGAGGAGCCCACAAAGGAGCCAGTCAAGCTGCTACGCGAGGAACACTTCTAACGAGACTGTGGAGCTTCCTTTCTTTGGCCGACCGAAGAGAGGAAAGTTGGAATCCCATCATCATCCGCTACGCGAGGCAGCGTCACCGGCGCGATCAAGGCACTTCCTTGGGCACAGGTAAGACCCTGGCGATCACCTCCCTTCATTTACTTTGCTAGTTTCTTTGTCTTTCCCCTTGGTCAATCTGGTCAAACCGAAGTTAAAGAAGCAAGCAAGGGTCAACCAACACCTTTCCACGCCAACGAGGGAGCAAGACAACCTTCGGAGAACCTCCGGAGTTGCTGCTGCATAGTGGGGGTGCGGAACGAAGCGTCCACAATAGGTTGACATCAACCTCAAGTTGACGACAACATATGTTGACTTCAAGTTTATTCCTTCTTGTTTGATCCTATGTGATGAATCCGTGGTTTATGTGACTGTTTTGGGGTTTCTCTAGTTTTGTCATAAGGTGTTAACCATCATGTCATGGTTGGGTAACCCTAGATTTATTTTGAATAATTATAGTAATTATTTAAAATTTCTATTTATATGAAAAGCATGTGAATAATTGGTAGTTTAATTTCTATGAAGCATGCATATTTTAAAAATTGTTAAGTTTTGTGTGGCAATTAGTTAGACTACTGTAAGCATATTTTAGGACATTTAAAATTGTTTAATCCCTGCTAATGAATTTTAAGTACTTTTTATTTAATAACATAATTTCTCTTATAAATTATGAAAACTAGTTTTACTGCTCTAAAAAATTAGAGTTATGTTCTATCTTGTATAATATCCCGTGGTTAAAGTTTGAGTATGATCTGGTTACTATATAGTTAGTTACAAATTTTGAAACTTTTAGTATTATGTTAAGTAAGTATATTTTAAACTTAATTAAAAGTATGATTAACATCATGATTAGGTTCTATTTAATTACTATTAGATAGTAACTTGATTATTGGAAGAGCATTAGATGTGTTTATGCCATGTGTGTGCAAGTGCATCAAAAGAGAGAGAACTTGTGAAATATGTGCAAGAAATAAACATGATAAATATGTTAATAATACGTGCACCAATAAGACACTGCCACTATAGATTACGTGGAGCCGTACTATAGTAATGCCTCTATGGGAAGACTCAATCGTGTTATGTGAAATCCTAGAGGTGGACAAGTTCCACTGGTAATAGTGGGGAGAGCTTCTCTCAGTTCTGCGCAGTAACCAATACTTGATCGTTTTACCTGACGATTAAGTATGTCTGTGATCTTGACGTGACTTTTTAGTGATGGTTTGGACTGTATCTTGTCTTATATAAACTAATGTGAATAAGTGTAAATAACGAGAATGTGATATGTGAATGTGACATGTGAACGTGTAATGAGAATGTGATATGTGATCGTGAATGTGAACCATGAAAGTCATGTGAAAGCCATGAGTAAGTGAATGTAAATGTGATAAGTAAAAGACTAAGTGCATGTGAAAACAAATGTAAGAGTGATTATGAATGTGCCAGCTAAAGCTCCAAGTCACCTGACTCATCTTGAACACCATGTTAGTTAATCATGATAATATCATGTTAGTATCATGTGTAGTAGAATGTTAAATTGTGACCATGAGTTACTGAGAACTTGATGTGCATATTAGTAATATCAGGTTATATGTTCTAGATTGTTATAGTTAAGCATGTTAATGATACCATGTGTTCCATGTATCCATATTTAGTTCATCATGTCAAGCATGAACATGTGATAGAATTGTAAGTGTTAATCTAGCCATATGTTAGGATAATACCAAAGTAAAGGTATAAGCAAGTGAATGTGTAAAAGAAAAAGTATAAAGGTAAATGCTTTCATGTTATTGGTCTCATGTTTAAAAGCTAATCATGTTTAGTGATCTTGTAATACATGAGCTAGTATAACTTTAAGATTCTATCTTAAAGTTATCCATGTTTAATGTTATAAGATGAGCATGGGCATGTGCTAAGTTAATTTGCTAATTGCTAGTAAGTTGTGGTAAGCCATGGTTTGTAATTCTAAGTTACTTGATGAGTCTATTACGTAGACTCACCCTTGTTAACATTTCAAGAAGAGTTGAAGATTTAGAAACTGAGGAGTTAGTTAGATCTGTCGCGGAGTGTGAAGAGTAGATTGATTCAAGACTTCTAGCTTAGCACTTAGTATGTGGAGTTAATTGTAATTTAGACTTTTAGAATATTGTATTTAGAGACTGGCTATATAATGATTGTTATGCTATTTCTTTTACTTAGACTAAATAGATAGTGATATGTGAATCATAAAGTTGATGGAATAATAATTATTTATTTTCTGCTACAAATTTCCTTCTTCATTTATGTAAATCTCAACTTATGTCTCTATCGTAAGGATCTTTTCCTCTATAACGAATCGTTCTTGTCCAACATGAGTTGGTGTAATTGTATCAGACGGGAGCAGGGCGTTACTGCTAGTTAAAACTCCAAGTCACCTAAATCATCTTGAACACCAACCATCTTAGTCAATTAAAGTCTTAAATCGGTCAAACCTTTGACCAACTGAAGCTTCAAGTTGGTTGGACTCTCCACCTTATTATTGAGGTCGACTGACCCACCACGTAAAAACTCCTAATTGTGTTCGAATGCAGACTTTTGCAAAGAAACTGTGCACAGAATTATCGATTTTTTGTTGTGCCAAATGAACCCTTAAATTGGAACATGTTCTTTTTAAGAAGTAACTATCATGTAGTTCTATGATAAATAATTTTTGTTGTTAAAATCTGTAGCACCCCGGAAATTTTAATTACATAAAAATTCAAAATAAATGGAAATAAATAATTTCCATAACACCAGAGTATTTAAACATACGTATCATTATCGTATGTGCTAACACACATCAGAAAATTCCGTGAAAATTATAAATCAACCCCAAACATTATTACTTAATGTCTCATAAATAAATTTGTGCCAAGAAAAATTGGATTAGCCAAGTTTAATATGTTTCGCGACTTATTATCGTAATTCATGAATAAGTCGAAAAATCATTATCACACGTACTTGGATGAGTCAGAAAATTAAATAAAAATCGTATACGGACTTCAAATAATATTCTCTAATGACCCATCAAGAAATTTGGGTCAATAAAAATCATTTGGGCTAGGTTTAAGAGTTATTGTGACCGATTATCCAAATTAGAAAACAAATCGGGAAACCGTTAACACGAAAATACGACGCAACCATAAATTAAATAAAAATGTTGAGGAGACTTCCAACATTATATATTAATGACCCAATATCATAATTGGGCCAATGGACCACATATGGCCCAAAAATCAAATGAAGCAAGAAAATGTATAGAAATTCACAACTTTAATTAAGCTGAAATTAGAAAGAGGTAATTAGAGTTGAATTGGGAAGAGATCTTGCATTCTTGGCAACCCAATTCGTGCTTAACTATGGTGGGAGGTTTCCTAAAGCCTCACACACTCAAATGGAGGAAGAAATCCTCAAAATAGGAAACTAGTATGTCAAAACCGCAACTTAGCTTTCCTTGTCACAATAGGACTCCTAAAACCCATAGATGCTTAAATACTCTCCACCAAACCCTTGGGGATGAGTTTACATATTGTTGGGGTTATGTGGAGGAGTTCTTGGTGGCTGGGGAGCAGAAGATCGTCCACACCAAGCCATTCTTCTTCCCTGTTGCGTCTGCTATGACCTGCACAGATAGTCATCTTGGAGTCGACCAAAGGTGAGTCAAACCATACCAAACCTTTCAAGGCTTATACCCTGGAAAGAGGGTCAAGTCTACGTTCTAACCCAAGTGGAATGTCCAAATTCCATGTAGTATACATGGAGTATTGAGCGTTCTTTAAAAAGTGGTCTGAACACGGGTTTTCTGGAAAAATGGGACTTCTTCAACCCAGAAGGTAGGTTTTCTCAGGCCAAACATTAACATATCCTATAGCAATGTGTAGAGCATAAACTTAACTTTCGTTTCCCACTAGTTTCATCGAATTTCAATGAGTAGATTTTGAATTATAAGTGTTTTCCCCAAGTCGCTCACTGTCAGGGCTTTTCCCGTTCTTTATATGTTGCATGCGATTCAAGACCGAGTTAGAGCAAACACACAACATGAAAGTTTTTCTACTTGTTGTCCTAGTCATGTTTTGTGTTGAACATTTTGTCTAAATGTCAACAGTTAGGGAGTTATAAGCGTGGTAAGAGGGTCACTGCATGATACTTCGTTTTCGGGTTGCACTTGGCTTTTACGTTTGTGTCGAATTATCATGCATCTCGAGGTCGTTTAAAATTATTTAAAAATCATGGTCTACATCTATTCCATGTCCCACCAACTTTCATGATGAGACTTTTGTCCTAAAAGCCCTAATTATTTCGGCATCATACCTTGCAAAGTAAATCTTGCATTTGACTATTCTCAGTCTTCTATACCTCATGATTGGACTTGATTAAAGCCTGTCGAAACCATCATTGCTTTCTAATTCCGATTTACTAGAAGCACCATTGCATGTCTAGGTTGGTTTAAAACTGGTTTCGTAATTTTTCATGCATTATACAATTTGTTCTCTATTCTTGAAGCACTTGTGTCAGAATAGGGCAGTTTTGGACCGCAATCCAAGAACATGACTTTTCTCTGTCGGATTCAGGCGCAGACACTGTGAACGCGACGGCCCGATAGGCCGCGTTCTGAGGTGTTGTCGCGACAACATACCCGTCGCGTTCTGAATGCGACGAGCACACCGTCGCTATCTCTCTGCCTGATCTGACTGCATTGTCGCATTCTGTCCCGGCCCCATCGCGACCCTTACTGGGGTGCATCGCGTTCTCCAAATTTTGCATGAAACCCCACTTATTTCTTTTGAAAAACTTACCGCTATACCCGAGGTCGGTTTAATATGGTATTTAATGTGTAAATTGCATGTCTTGGGTCTAGTCATTACATGATGATCGTTAATGGCTTAAAAGTGATGAACCCATTTAAAAACTATAATTTTATGAATAGTATTCTAATTATTCTCTTAATGATGTGATCATTCATGAAACTTGTGATTCGCTTTTGTTATAGTTCTACATTACAAGAAAAAGCGCTTATAGAGCCCGATTTAGAGACCAAAAATGTCGGTCACTATTCGGTCCCAAAATAGGGACCGAAATTATCGGTCTCAAATTATTGAGACCGAAAATTTCGGTCACTATTCGGTCCCAAAATAGGGACCAAATAGTGATCGAAATATTCAGTCTCTATTCGGTCCCAAAATAGGGACCAAATAGGCACTGAAATTTTCGGTATCTATAATTTGAGACCGATTATATTTGGTCACTATTCGGTCCCAAAATAGGGACCGAATAGTGACTGAAATTTCGGTCCCTATTTTTGGGACTGAATAGTGACCAAATATAGTCGGTCTCTATATTTTGAGACCGATTACATTTGGTCCCTATTCGGTCTCTATTTTGGGACCGAATAGAGACTAAAATTTGGTCCCTATTCGGTCCCTATTTTTTGGACTGAATAGTACCAAATATAGTCGGTCTCTATATTTTGAGACCGATTACATTCGGTCCCTATTCGGTCCCTATTTTGGGACCGAATTTAATCGGTCTCAAAGTATTGAGACCGAAAATTTCGGTTCCTATTTGGTCACCATTTTGGGACCGAATAGGGACCGAATGTAATCGGTCTCTAAATCGGTCTCTATTTTGTGACTGAATAGTCACTGAAATTTTCGGTCTCAATATTTTGGAACCGACTAAATTCGGTCACAATTCGGTCCCTATTTTGGGACCGAATAGGGACCGAATGTAATCAGTCCAAAAATATAAGACCGAAAATATCAGTCACCATTCGGTCACTATTTTATGACCGAATAGTGATTGAAATTTTCGATCTCTAAATCGCTCTCTATTTTGTGACTGAATAGTGATCGAAATTTTCAGTCTCAATATTTTGGGACCGACTAAATTCGGTCAAAATTCAATCACTATTTAGTGACCGAAATTTTCGGTCTCTAAAGTGATCTCTATTTTGTGACTGAATAGTGACCGAAATTTTCGGTCTCAATACTTTGGGACCGAAATTACCATGAACTTACCACATTGTAATTAGACAGTGGTTGAAATTTTATTTTATTTGGATGTCATTTACATATTAAATTAAGGTTCCAAAGAGACGTAAATGAATAGTAATCTAGTTACGTAACTTGTTTACGCAAGATTTAACCTGCATCTAAATGTGAACATGTGTAGGTAGTGGTAGTTTGTGTAAAAGTGTATATATTTATTAGTATAATATATATATATATGTGTGTGTATTAAAAGAAATGATAAAATAATGACAAAGAAAGGGATAAACTTCCAGCATGCACATATATACGTGTAAGTTTGTGCTTGTTAGTGTCACATGGGAGTGTGTGAGGTGTTAGAAGGAAGATAGATAGCTACGTGGGAGAGTGTGGAAGTGCTTATATGCATGTGCAAGTATATATATATATACATATAAAGGGGTTGGAGGCGGAAGTATTGGGAGAGGAAGAAACGCCAGGAAGGGAGGAGTTTTCGCAGAAGGAAAAAGGGCTAACTTGTTTTCTAGAAATAAAGAAGAATGAAATAAGGTGTAAGGTAGGAACCTTCACATTACCTTTAAGATAATAATTTTCTTTCTTGATCCTTAATCTAGTTTATAAGTCAAGAACTTCAGTTAATATAAATCAAAAACAAATGTTCCATCTGAAGTTTCATTTTTACAGGCTACTATATGATTTCTGGAATTGTGTGATCAACATGTAGGATTTCTGTATCTCCTTTCCTTCGTGTCTCCATCTTTGGTTAGGATCTTGAATATGATTTCTGGAATTGTGTGATCATCATCGCCTCGACGCTACTCTCGATTTCTCTTTCATTGCGTGGATTCTCTTCCTTGAGATCTAGCTCTTCGCTATCTACCATAATTTGGAAGTCACCCCGACCGAGACCTAGATGGCAACCAAGTTGATGTATTCAGAATGTGAGTTTCAACCCATAATCGAAGAAGAAGCCAGGGAGTCAAATGACTTGTGGAAACTGACGAAGTTCAATTCGGACTCCCGATTTGAGCTTGACGCTCAAAGTCACAATAAACAAGTTAGTTTAGTTAAAAAATGAAAAACTTAAGTTTGTCGGTCAAAAATTAGAAATACTCATCCGATTGGCCTCCGATTTGTTCCAGCACGGTCGAGGCGATGAGTGTGACTTGTGAAAACCGACAGAGTTCAGTTTGGACTCCCGGTTTGAGCTCGACGCTCAAAGTCACAATAAACAAGTTAGTTTAGTTAAAAAATGAAAAACTTAGGTTTGTGGGTCCAAAATTAGAAATACTCTTCCGATTGACCTCCGTTTTGTTCTAGCACGGTCGGGGCGATGAGTGTGACTTGTGGAAACTGACGGAGTTCAATTCGGACCCTCGGTTTGAGCTCGACGCTCAAAGTCACAATAAATAAGTTAGTTTAGTTAAAAAATGAAAAACTTAGGTTTGTGGGTCCAAAATTAAAAATACTCATCCGATTGGCCTCCGGTTTGTTCCAGCACGGTCGAGGCGATGAGTGTGACTTGTGGAAACTAACAAAGTTCAATTCGGACTTCCGGTTTGAGCTCGACGCTCAAAGTCACAATAAACAAGTTAGTTTAGTTAAAAAATGAAAAACTTAGGTTTGTGGGTCAAAAATTAGAATACTCATCTAATTGGCCTCCGATTTGTTCCAGCACGGTCGGGGCGATGAGTGTGACTTATGGAAACTGATGGAGTTCAATTCAGACTCCCAGTTTGAGCTCGACGCTCAAAGTCACAATAAACAAGTTAGTTTAGTTTAAAAAAATGAAAAACTTAGGTTTGTGGGTCCAAAATTAGAAATACTCATCCGATTGACCTCCGGTTTGTTCCAGCATGGTGGGAGCGATGAGTGTGACTTGTGGAAACTGACGAAGTTCAGTTCGGACTCCCAGTTTGAGCTCGACGCTCGAAGTCACAATAAACAAGTTAGTTTAGTTAAAAAATGAAAAACTTAGGTTTGTGGGTCAAAAATTAGAAATACTCATCCGATTGGCCTCCGGTTTGTTCCAGCACAGTCGAGGCGATGAGTGTGACTTGTGGAAACTAACGGAGTTCAGTTCGGACTCCCGGTTTGAGCTCGACGCTCAAAGTCACAATAAACAAGTTAGTTTAGTTAAAAAATGAAAAACTTAGGTTTGTGGGTCCAAAATTAGAAATACTCATCCGATTGGCCTCCAGTTTGTTCCAGCACGGTCGGGGCGATGAGTGTGACTTGTGAAATCGACGGAGTTCAATTCGGACTCCCGGTTTGAGCTCAACGCTCATAGTCACAATAAACAAGTTAGTTTAGTTAAAAAAATGAAAAACATAGGTTTGTGGGTCCAAAATTAAAAATACTCATCCGATTGGCCTCCGATTTGTTCTAGCACAGTCGAAGCGATGAGTGTGACTTGTGGAAACTGACGGAGTTCAATTCGGACTCCCAGTTTGAGCTCGACGCTCAAAGTCATAATAAACAAGTTAGTTTAGTTAAAAAATAAAAAACTTAGGTTTGTGGGTCCAAAATTAGAAATACTCATCCGATTGGCCTCCGTTTTGTTCTAGCACGGTCGGGGCGATGAGTGTGACTTGTGGAAACCGACGGAGTTCAATTCGGACCCTCGGTTTGAGCTCAACGCTCAAAGTCACAATAAGTGTGACCAAAATATTGACCGAAAGTGAGTGAATAAAAATCTATAAATTTAAATAATTTATTGTTTATAATAGTATTTAATTTATGCTTCTAAAATAAGTTATTGCTTATAATAGTATTTAGTTTTAACTTATTATTGTTATATATGTATTGTAGGTTCCTTCATCGGGTGGAGTGGGAGGAGACGAGCTCGAGGATGAAGACGAGGACGAGGATTCATGATTTTCATTTCATTATTATTATTGTTGTAAACATTTTTATTATTGTTGTTGGCATTTTATTATTGTGATGTTGTGGACATTTTTATTATTGTTGTGGACATTTTATTATTCTGATGTTGTGGACATTTTTATTATTATTGTGTTTTGGGTATTTTTATTATTGTTGTGTTGTAGACATTTTGATTATTTTTATCTTGTGGACATTTATTATTGTTGTGGATATTTTATTATTGTTGTGTTGTGGATATTTTTATTATTGTTGTGTTGTAGATATTTTTCTTGTGGACAATTATTATTGTTGTGGATATTGTTATTTATTTTACACAGGTTATTTTCCTAAAAATGTATATATTTTAAAAAAATATTAAAAAATAGAGACCGATTAGTGACCGATTTCAATCGGTCACTAATAGGTCCCCAAATAGTGACCGATTTCCTTCAGTCCCTATTCGGTCCCTATTTTAGGGACTGACGTACTCGGTCACTATTCGGTCCCTATTTTAAGGACCGAATAGGGACTGAAAGAAATCGGTCACTATTTAGGGACCGATCTTTTTCGGTCACTATTCGGTCCCTAAACTAGGGACCGAATAGTCACTGCTTAGTTCGGTCACTATTAGTGGCCGATTGGCATCGGTCACTGTTCGGTCCCTAAAATAGGGACCGCATAGGGACCGAATTAATAGTGACCGATCTGATTCGGTCCCTATTCGGTCCCTAATAGTGACCGATTGTGATCAGTCACTGTTCGGTCCCTATTTTAGGACCGAATATGGACCAAATCAAATCGGTCACTATTAGGGACCGAACTAATTCGGTCCCTATTCGGTCCCTATTTTAGGGACCGAACAGTGACTAAATGTAATTGGTCCCTAATAGTGACCGAACTAATTCGGTCACTATTCGGTCACTATTTAGTGACCGATTAGTGACCGAAATGTTTCGGTCACAGATTTGTGACCAAAAATTCTTCACCGACGAATTCGGTCACTATTCGGTCTCTGAGTCTTTTAGGGACCGAATAGAGACCGAATATGTCGGTCTCTAAATGCGCATTTTCTTGTAGTTAGCTAGCTTGATTAAAATGATAATTGTTATCTTAAAATTTTGCAAAACCATGTGTAGTTAAATGTATTGTTCATCGCATGCCATCATGTTAAGTGCTTTCCGCGGATTTGAGACCGATGGATTGTGAATTGAGATGCGTACATCACTACACACTTGCACATCTAGGCAGCCCTCTCTTGAGAATTTGGAAGCTCTCTATCGGTCATTCCGAATCGGTAGACTAGTGACCTTTTCTCCAAGGCCTCCGTAAATCTCCTCTGACCATGGATTCCCACATGGCCGACGAATTGGTTGTACCATTGAAGTTCCCTGGAGATAGCGTGCACTTCCTCTCTCATCTTGTTCTCGTGAGGGTGATTTACAATCTAGACTAAAGCAATTAATCTAAAGATTGAACTAAAGTATAAATCATATTGTTATGATGCCAAATTTATCTCTTGACCATTGTTATCATGAAATCATGTTCAATTACTTATTACTTGTACCCATCATCATCATGAACATGACATTACACATGCTTACTTATTGAAACTGTCATTGGCCATTATTAATGACTATGAGTATGTACATTTAAATTTAAGTGAGATGCTGACCGGGCACGGCGAGTGTCCAAGGGCTCCAGTCTAGCCCCAAAGATTAAGAGTCATAAATATACTGTTAACCATGGGGTATAATGATTACTGGCGTTGCATCTGCACTGGGAGTCATGCGTGTCGTGTTGAATGATAGATACAATAACCACATACACGTGTCCTGGTGTACATTCTTGATGGATCTTTTCTTGGTGTACATTAGTGTCTACGTACCTGATTAGTGTTGCATTATCATGCTCGTGCGTGCTTGCTTGCTTGCGTGATATGGCCATCCTGCAATTAGTGATATCTTGCGTTCTTGAAAGCTATTGACATCAAGTGAAATCTTGCGTGCTCGTACAAAATGATCTATTGCTTGTTTCATCTCATTATATCGTTCTAGATCTTGTTCTATCATGATCTCTCTATCTAGCTTGTTTCATGTATCATGTTTTAATAAGTTTTATTCGTACATGCATATCATGACATTCATCGTGCTTACCTAGTTCTAAATTGCTAATCACTTATATCATTGCCCGCACATTGAGATATAAATCCTATTGGGCTAGTTTGTTCATCCCCTACTTTTACCCAATCTAGGTGACTACGAAGTTCAAGAGAAGGAGCAAGTCGAGGATGGGAATGCGTTCGAGTGATGAGCGTCCCAACTATGAGTCTAGTTATAGTAGTTTGCTTTGAGTGTTAGATTCATGTAGTAGGTAGTGAGGAATACATGTACTTTTCCTTTTTATTGAGTCTTAGTCCTGTAATAGTTTCCATTTGGAATACAATGAGTTGAGATATGAATACAAGATTAGTTGAGTTGAATATTTGGGCCCTATGATGATGTATATTGTTATACATTTAGTGCGTGCTAGCTAGAGGCTTATTTACCGACTGTTCACGTCTCGGGATATCGACTCGAATTATTCTGCATTATTAAATATCCGCTGCGTAACTCTTAGGACATGACAGTTTAGTGGTATCAGAGCCTAGGAAATCCAAATAGGATATATGTCTCAGGATTAGGAGATACCTATGGAACCTAGGTCATGGAACTTAAATATAGTACCTGGTGAGAATGGGTAGAGACTGGGAATATGTTAGAAAGAATTAAACACTCCTACCCATTGACTCTTATAATGTATCTAGAGACATTAATTAGTTTCCATCCTTTTCTCAGGAACCCTCATAACTCTCTCACTCGACTGCAATGGCTCGCAACCAATGGCAAGCTATGCAAGAAATAGTGGCAGGACTCACCCAGGCCCTGCAAAATGTGGTTCAGGCTGGAAATCAGGTTGTTGCAACTAGGAATGGAGCCGATGATCTGCACCGGAATTTTAGGAGTTTAAACCCTCCTCGTTTCTCTGGATCCCTTGATCCAGACGAGGCAGAGAACTGGCAGGAAGAGATAGAAAGGATTTTCCAAGTGATGCAATGCACTAACAGGGAGAAGGTGGTACTGGCCACTTTTCAATTCACTAAGGATGCCCGAGCATGGTGGAAGGCCACATCGGCACACCTGCCAAATGTAGCTGAGCTAGAGTGGGCAGGATTTTTGGAGATCTTCCGAGGAAAATACTTCTCTGAAAGAGTTAAGGAAAAGAAGGCGGCAGAATTTGCCGCATTGAAACAGAAAGGAATGTCCGTGGCTGAGTATGAGGCTCAGTTCATGCGTCTTGCTGTGTATGCACCACACCTGGTGGGAACGGAAAGACTAAAGGCAAATCGGTTCATGGATGGGCTCAGGCCCATGTTCATCGAGAAGCTCGGACCTCACAACATTCAAACTTACACTGAGATGGTCCAAAGAGCTCAGCTGGTAGAAGACACCATGGCCAAAGTGGAGGGCATGAGGGGCAAGGACAACTCCAAGCCGGTCTTCGTAAAGAAGAGAGCACCTAATATTGCTCCAACTTTTCGTAACAACAACGTCAACAACAACAACAAGAGGCCAAATGCCAGAAGAGATGTTGCTGGAGACAAGAGAGTCAAAGTGGAAGGTAGGCAGTTGGCTGAAAACTACAAATTCTGTGATAAACTGGGGCACCGAGTTGAGGAATGCTGGAAGAAGCTCGGGGCGTGCTTGAAATGCGGAGGTCGTGACCACCGTATTCCTTATTGTCCTATGCTAAAGGACCAGCCAGGTAGAGCTCAGAATGTACCACGGCAACAGGGACGCCTTAATGCTGTCATAGAAGCTGACCTACCCGAGGAAGGGGGTATGGTGGAAGGTACCATTTCCATACACTCTCAACCTGCATTTGTGCTTATTGATACTGGAGCTGCATATTCATTTATTTCCACCACATTTGCTATAACTCTACCTGTCAAACATGTACCCTTGAAATCCAAGATCACTGTAGCCTCTCCACTAGGCTCAGAATCTGAACTCACTCACTACTTGCCAAAATGTGAAACAATAATTGGAGGACACAATCTCCCTGCCGACCTTATCTATTTAGACATGAAGGGTTATGATGCCATTTTGGGTGTCGATTGGCTAATTGAATATGATGCCGATGTAAACTGTCGCTATAGGAGGGTCACTTTTAAAAGACCAAACTTTCCAACTCTATCACTACTTGGCACCTGTTATCACAAACACCCTATCTTGATATCCTCCTTAAAGGCTTCTAAGCTGATCAACCAGGGTTGTGATGCTTTCCTAGTTTCCGTCTTGGAAACTGAAAAGAAGAAACCAACCCTAGAGGACATTCCAATAGCCAGGGACTATCCTGATGTATTTCCAGAGGAATTACCTGGTATACCACCTGAGCGGGAGGTAAACTTCACCATTGAGTTACTCCCTGGGGCAGCCCCTGTTTCAAAAGCTCCGTATCGCATGTCCCCTGTTGAATTGCAGGAGTTGAAGAGACAGATCCAAGAATTGCTAGATCAGAGTTTTATCAGGCCTAGCACTTCCCCATGGGGAGCACCAGTGCTATTTGTCAGGAAGAAGGATGGAACAATGAGGCTATGCATTGATTTCCGTCAATTAAACCAGTTGACAATAAAGAATAAGTATCCACTGCCCCGCATCGATGAGCTGTTTGACCAGATCTCCGGTGCACAATATTTCTCCAAGATAGATTTAAGATCAGGCTACCATCAACTAAGAATAAAAGAAGAGGATATTCACAAATCTGCATTCCGGAGTAGATATGGTCACTATGAGTTCGTGGTCATACCGTTTGGTTTAACAAATGCTCCAACGACTTTCATGCAACTTATGAACAATATTTATAGGCCATACTTGGACCAGTTTATAGTGGTGTTCATTGATGACATCCTTATTTACTCCAAATCCAAAGAATAACATGAGGAACACTTGAAAGTTGCTCTGCAAGTGCTCAGAGATAATCAACTCTATGCTAAACTTGGTAAGTGTGAATTTGGATGGAGGAAGTGTCTTTCCTTGGTCACATCATATCCAAGGAGGGAATCTCTATGGATCAATCTAAGGTGGAGGTGGTAAAGAACTGGGAAAGGCCGACAACTGTGTCAGAGATTAGAAGCTTTCTGGGTTTAGCTGGTTATTATCATCGCTTCATTAAAGATTTCTCAAAGATAGTTGTACCATTGACCAGGCTTATCAGGAAGGAGAATCCATTTGCATGGACTGATGAATGTGAAGAAAGTTTCAGGACATTGAAAGAGCACCTTACCTCGGCACCCGTACTGACACTGCCAGTTGCTGGGGGTAGTTTTGAAGTATACACCGATGCATCCAGGATCGGCCTAGGTTGTGTACTGATGCAAAATGGGAAAGTTATATGCTATGCGTCCAGACAATTGAAGAAGCACGAGGACAATTATCATGTACATGACCTGGAGCTAACTGCTGTAGTCTTTGCCCTGAAGATATGGCGTCATTATCTATATGGTCAGAAATTCATTGTGTTTTCTGACCATAAAAGCTTGAAGTATCTGTTTTCTCAGCAGGACTTGAATATGAGACAGCGGAGGTGGTTGGAGTATCTCAAAGACTTCGACTTCACGATCCAATATCATCCAAGAAAAGCAAATGCTGTGGCAGATGCTCTAAGTAGAAAGCCAATGATCACATTGTCAAGTTTAATGGTGGGTGAATGGAAGTTATTAGAGGACTTTGTCAAGCTAAATATTGATGCTGACATCAAAGAGAAGGGATGCCTTGTTGCTAGTGTTAGAGCACAACCTACACTATTGGAGGACATCATAACACTCCAAGACAATGAACCTGTACTTGTGGAGATTAAGGCTAATTTAGACCAGAGGCCGGATTTCTCATTAACTAAAGATGGAAGACTATTGTTCCGGGATCGAGTATGTGTACCTGACCATGCGGAGACAAAGAAAATGATTATGGATGAGGCTCACAAGACCAGGTATACCATTCATCCTGGAACTACCAAAATGTATCAGGATCTGAAGAGAAGCTTTTGGTGGCCAAATATGAAGAGGGAGGTGGCGGAATATGTCGCCCGATGCTTGACATGTCAAAAGGTCTAGGCGGAACACTTGCGACCCGTAGGTAAACTCAAACCCCTAGAAATCCCGGCATGGAAATGGGAAGGTATAGGGATGGACTTTATTTTCGGACTACCCAAATCTAGAGGTGGATTCGATGGTATCTGGGTTATTGTCGCCCGCTTAACTAAGTCGGCTCACTTCTTGCCAGTGAAGAATAAGTGGTCAGTAGATGTTCTGACTGCATTGTATGTGAAGGAAATAGTTAGATTACATGGAGTACCGGTGTCTATCGTGTCTGATAGAGACCCTAGGTTTACATCCCACTTTTGGAAAGGACTGCACTATTCCTTGGGATCTAAACTAAACTTTAGCACGACTTTCCATCCACAGACTGATGGTCAGACGGAGAGAACCAACCAGGTGATTGAAGATATGCTCAGGGCATGTGTCCTAGATTTTGGAGGTAGCTGGCATGAACACTTACCTCTTGTGGAGTTCGCCTACAATAATAGCTATCAAGCTAGCATTCAAATGGCACCGTTTGAAGCACTTTATGGTAGGAGTTGCCGATCTCCAATATGCTGGTATGAAGTTGGCGAAAAACAAATGCTAGGACCAGAGATGATAAGGGAAACCAAAGAGAAGGTAAAGCTTATTAAAGAAAGAATGGCAGTAGCACAGCAAAGACAAAAGGCATATGCAGATAATAGAAGAAGAGACCTGGAGTTTCAGGTGGGTGATCATGTATTCCTGAAAGTGTCTCCAGGCCGTGGAATCAGGCGTTTTGGTATTAAAGGCAAGTTGTCACCAAGGTTCGTCGGGCCTTTCGAAATTCTTGAAAGAGTCGGCGAGGTGGCATATCGTCTCGCCTTACCACCACAAATGGAGGGAATACACAATGTGTTCCACATATCCATGTTGAAAAAGTATGTAAGAGACCCGTGGCATGTCATAGAATATGAGCTCCTGGAATTCAACAAAGACGGAACATATCAAGAGAAGCCAATTAAGATCGTGGATCGAGAACTGCGCCAACTAATGAACAAGGTCATCCCACTGGTAAGGGTTAGATGGAATCAACGCATGGATGAAGATGACACGTAGGAAACCGAGGAAGTAATGCACAAAAGATATCCGGAGCTATTCACAAGTAAGTACACCTCACTTGTATTATAAATTTATATACATGAATTTGGGGACCAAATTCTCTTAAGTGGGGGAGGATGTAGCACCCCGGAAATTTTAATTACATAAAAATTCAAGATAAATAAAAATAAATAATTTCCATAACCCCAGAGTATTTAAACATACGTATCATTATCGTATGTGCTAACACACATCGGAAAATTCGTAAAATTTATAAATCAACCCCAAACATTATTACTTAATGCCTCACAAATAAATTTGTGCCAAGAAAAATCGGATTAGCCAAGTTTAAAGTGTTTCACGACTTATTATCGTAATTCATGAATAAGTCAAAAATCATTATCACACGTACTTGGATGAGTCAGAAAATTAAATAAAAATCGTATACGGACTTCAAATAATATTCTCTAATGACCCATCAAGAAATTTGGGTCAATAAAAATCATTTGGGCTAGGTTTAAGAGTTATTGTGACCGATTATCCAAATTAGAAAACAAGTGGGGAAACCGTTAACACGAAAATACGACGCAACCATAAATTAAATAAAAATGTTGAGGAGACTTCCAACATTATATATTAATGACCCAATATCATAATTGGGCCAATGGACCACATATGGCCCAAAAATCAAATGAAGCAAGAAAATGTATAGAAATTCGCAACTTTAATTAAGCTGAAATTAGAAAGAGGTAATTGGAGTTGAATTGGGAAGAGATCTTGCATTCTTGGCAACCCAATTTGTGCTTAACTATGGTGGGAGGTTTCCTAAAGCCTCACACACTCAAATGGAGGAAGAAATCCTCAAAATAGGAAACTAGTATGTCAAAACCGCAACTTAGCTTTCCTTGTCACAATAGGACTCCTAAAACCCATAGATGCTTAAATACTCTCCACCAAAACCTTGGGGACGAGTTTACATCTTGTTGGGGTCGTGTGGAGGAGTTCTTGGCGGCTGGGGAGCAGGAGATCGTCCACACCAAGCCGTTCTTCTTCCCTGTTGCGTCTGCTGCGACCTGCACAGATAGTCATCTTGGAGTCGACCAAAGGTGAGTCAAACCATAACCAAACCTTTCAAGGATTATACCCCTGGAAAGAGGGTCAAGTCTACGTTCTAACCCAAGTGGAATGCCCAAATTCCATGCAGTATACACGGAGTATTGAGCGTTCTTTAAAAAGTGGTCTGAACATGGGTTTTCTGGAAAAATGAGGCTTCTTCAACCCAGAAGGTAGGTTTTCTCAGCCAAACATTAACATATCCTATACCAATGTGTAGAGCATCAAGTTAACTTTCGTTTCCCACAAGTTTCATCAAATTCCAATGAGTATATTTTGAATTATAAGCGTTTTCCCCAAGTCGCGCACTGTCAGAGCTTTTCCCGTTCTTTATATATTGCATGCTATTCAAGACCGAATTAGAGCAAACACACAACATGAACATTTTTTTACTTGTTGTCCTCGTCATGTTTTGTGTTGAACATTTTATCTAAATGTCAACAGTTAGAGAGTTATAAGTATGGCAAGAGGGTCACTGCATGATACTGCATTTTCGGGTTGCACTTGGCTTTTACGTTTGTGTCGAATTATCATGCATCTCAAGGTTGTTTAAATTATTTAAAAGTCATGGTATGCATCTATTCCATGTTCCCACCAACTTTCATGATGGGGCTTTTGTCCTAAAAGCCCTAATTATTTCGGCATCATACCTTGCAAAGTAAATCTTGCATTTGATTGTTCTCAGTCTTCTATACCTCATGATTGGACTTGATTAAAGCCTGTCGAAACCATCAGTGTTTTCTAATTCCGATTTACTGGGAGCACCATTGCATGCCTAGGTTGGTTTAAAACTAGTTTCGTAATTTTTCATGCACTGTACAATTTGTTCTCTATTCTTGAAGCACCTTGTTTCAGAATAGGGCAGTATTGGACCGCAATCCAAGAACATGACTTTTCTCTGTCGAATTCAGGTGCAGACCCTGTGAACGCGATGGCCCGATAGGCCGCGTTCTGAGGTCTTGTCGTAACAGCATACCTGTCGTGTTCTGAATGCGATGAGCGTGCCGTCGCTATCTCTCTGCCTGATCTGACTGCCTTGTCGCGTTCTATACATACCCTTGTCGCGTTCTGTCCCGACCCCGTCGCGACCCTTACTGGGGTGCGTCGCGTTCTCCGAATTTTGCATGAAACCCCACTTATTTCTTTTGAAAAACTTACCGCTATACCCGAGGTCGGTTTAATATTGTATTTAATGTGTAAATTGCATGTCTTGGGTCTGGTCATTACATGATGATCGTTAATGGCTTAAAAGTGATTAACCCATTTAAAAACTATAATTTCATGAACAGTATTCTAATTATTCTCTTAATGATGTGATCATTCATGAAACTTGTGATTCGCTCTTGTTACTGTTCTAGCTTGATTTAAATGAAATTGTTATCTTAAAATCTTGCAAAACCATGTGTAGTTAAATGTATTGTTCATCGCATGCCATCATGTTAAGTGCTTTCCGTGGGTTTGAGATCGATGGATTGTGAATTGAGACACGTACATCACTACACACTTGCACATCTAGGCAGCCCTCTCTTGGGAATTTGGAAGCTCTCTATCTGTCATTCCGAATCGGTAGACTAGTGACCTTTTCTCCAAGGCCTCCGTAAATCTCCTCTGACAATGGATTCCCACATGGCCGACGAGTTGGTTGTACCATTGAAGTTCTCTGGAGATAGCGTGCACTTCCTCTCTCATCTTGTTCTCATGAGGGTGATTTACAATCTAGACTAAAGCCATTAATGTAAAGATTGAACTAAAGTATAAATCGTACCGTTATGCTGCCAAATTTATCTCTTGACCATTGTTATCATGAAATCATGTTCAATTACTTATTACTTGTTCCCATTATCATCATGAACATGACATTACACATGCTCACTTATTGAAACTCTCATTGGCCATTATTAATGACTGTGGGTATCTACATTTAAATTTAAGTGAGATGCTGACCGGGCACGGCGAGTGTCCAAGGGCTCCAGTCTAGCCCCAATGACGAAGAGTCATAAATATACTGTTAACCATGGGGTATAATGATTACTGGCGTTGCATCTGCGCTGGGAGTCGTGCGTGTCGTGTTGAATGATAGATACAATAACCACATACACGTGTCCTGGTGTACATTCTTGATGGATCTTTTCTTGGTGTACATTAGTGTCTACGTGCCTGATTAGTGTTACATTATCGTGCTCGTGCGTGCTTGCTTGCTTGCGTGATATGGCCATCCTGCAATTAGTGATATATTGCGTTCTTGAAAGCTATTGACATCAAGTGAAATCTTGCATGCTCGTACAAAGTGATCTATTGCTAGTTTCATCTCGTTATATCGTTCTAGATCTTGTTCTATCATGATCTCTCTATCTAGCTTGTTTCATGTATCATGTTTTAATGAGTTTTATTTGTAACATGCATATCATGACATTCATCGTGCTTACCTAGTTCTAAATTGCTAATCACTTATATCATTGCCCGCACATTGAGATATAAATCCTACTGGGCTAGTTTGCTCATCCCCTACTTTTACCCAATCTAGGTGACTACGAAGTTCAAGAGGAGGAGCAAGTCGAGGATGTGAATGCGTCCGAGTGATGAGCGTCCCAACTATGAGTCTAGTTATAGTAGTTTGCTTTGAGTGTTAGATTCATGTAGTAGGTAGTGAGAAATACATGTACTTTTCCTTTTTATTGAGTCTTAGTCATGTAATAGTTTCCATTTGGAATACAATGAGTTGAGATCTGAATACAAGATTAGTTGAGTTGAATATTTGGGTCCTATGATGATGTATATTGTTATACATTTAGTGCGTGCTAGCTAGAGGTTTATTTGCCGACTGTTCACGTCTCGGGATATCGACTCGAATTATTTTGCATTATTAAATATCTGCTGAGTAACTCTCGGGACGTGACAAAATCCATTTTGATCATTCTATTTTTGATAGATCATATCATCTTATTTGCCCAAATGATCCTGCACATGAGTGACTATACCGGCCGCTGTATAATCATGGTCGTGGGGGCATATGATTCGGGGATCATATACTGCTCTTCCAAAAGCTCCACCTCGTTAGGGGTGTAAACGGAGCGGATATGGGTTTTCCGTGTTCGCTCCGAATATTTAATCGGATAATCCGTATCCGCTCCGAATAAAATTCAGATACGAAGCGGATATTTTAGTCGGATAATGATCGAATTCGGAGCGGATCCGGATATTATCCGATTCGAACATACGAAACCAGTGAGGACTGAGGGGAGGGGTTAGGGTGCCGTGGGGGGGGGGGCGGCAGATGAGGGGTGCCGTCGCCGTCGGGGGGGGGGGGGGGGGGGGGAAGGTAGAGGAGAGAAGGGAGAGACAGAGGGAGCTCAGGGAGGAGGGCCGAGCCGGGAGGGGGAGCGCCATTTGAGAGGGAGAGACAGAGGGGGGGAGGGCCAGGGGGGGGAGCGGCGGAGCCCGGAGGGGGGGAGCGCCGGATGAGAGGGAGACACAGAGGGGGGGGGGAGGGGCCGGGGGGTGAGCGCCGGATGAGAGGGAGAGACAGGGGGGGGAGCGCCGGAGCCCGGAGGGGTGGGAGCGCCGGATGAGAGGGAGAGACAGAGGGAGGGAGAGCGTCGGAGGGGGGGAAGCCCAGGTGACGGCGAGGGCCGTCTTCTTCGGACGGGGTGATGCCGTGATGGCGTGGGAGAACGGGGCGACGAGTCCAGCAGGGGTAGCCGACTGCGAGGGCATCACCGATTCACCGTGTCTGCAAGGCGAGGCCGCGAGGGTGGGGATGGCCGGCGCCGGCGGCCAATGGTGAGGACGACGAGGGCGGGGATGGCCGGGGCAGCCACCTCTGTCCGTGCGCAGATCGCCTAGCGCCAGCGGTCAAGTCATCAGGGGGACAGGGTCACAGGGGGATGAGGCCGCGGCGGTGAGGGGGGGGGGGTCACGGACTCAAGTTAGGGTTTTTTATATATATTTATATATATATATAGATCCTTAGATCTAAGATCTAATGGTCATGATTTATCTGATTTCGGAGCGGATCTTAAACGGAGCGGATCACCCAATTCCGTATCCGCTCCGTTTATTATCCGGATATTATCCGTATCCGAAATCCGATCCGCCGGATATATGTTAAACGGATAATATCCGCTTAACCGGATATGAATCCGAATCGGATCCGGATAATATCCAGATCCGTTTACAGCCCTACACCTCGTGGAGATTCGCAAACTTTGTGGGGCCTCTCTTTTTAATCAAATCATATAGTGCATGGGGATTTTTTTCTCTCCCTCTAAAGCCTAAACCATGCATATATTTGATGAATGATGATATATCCAGATTCTAGAGTCACTCGATTATATTAAAAACGTTTTATACGATTATTATTAATAGGGGTGTCAATGGGCCGGGCCTGGACCGGCCTTGTTAGGCCCGGCCCAGGCCCGATTTTATAACGCCCGGCCCGGCCCAGGCCGGGGGTAGGCCCGGTATGGCCCCCCGGCCCGCCCAGAAAAGCCCGAAAAGCCTGGCCGGCCCGAAAATAAAAAATATTATTTTATTTATATAATATATAATTTTAATACATCTACTATAATATATCTATAAAAAAATAATATATATTACTTATATCTAATTACATGTAACTTGTAAAAGATTATATTTTTGAGTAGATTTATTGTAGAAAAAATACATATACTCTCTTTCTAAATATAACTTTTATATTTAATATAATTTATAATTTTTTTCCGGGCGACGGGCCCACCGGGCCGGGCCACACAAAGCCCAAGTCCGACCCTTTTTTTTTCGGGCCGGCCGACCGAGCCAAAAATTTGTAACGGGTTCGTTTTTTCGGCCAAGCCCGGTTAAAACTGGGCCGGGCTTCCGGGCCTCCGGGCCGGCCCGGCCCAATTGACACCCCTAATTATTAAAAGAGAAAAACAATTTGTCATCCCTTATTATTAAAAGAGGTCAATATTTTTAAAAACATCGCTAAGGTCCTTCCCTGAATGAGAATTTATTTTCCTCATTAGTAGATATTACCTAACATCGTAACTCAAAGAGAAATAAATTTGTCAACCCCTATCGGAGTATTTCTTTATTAAGGATTTATAGGTTAATAGTTTAACACCCAAGAGCGTCAAAATGTTAACATATTGGAACATTGAGAGAAGAATGAGTAAAAAACATGAATACTAGAAGATAAATGTTAATAAATTAGCAATACCCTGCTTTACATATGGAAGGCTTGGAGAGTAGAGGTTTTAGCGTTATCTAAATTTTATGGAAAATAAAATTTAGTAAGAATTAATTATTGGTCTCTGGTAGAGATCTGACATTATTTTCAGATCCCTATCAAAATTTTTTGCACCGTCCAATCCCTGCTTTATGTAGGATTTATTTTTAAGTCCATGTTATTAACTCCTGTTATCTCCCCCCTTTATCTCAAAAATGTGTAACTGCATAAGTACGTATTTACATAGTTACATGTGTAACTGCATAAATATGTAAATCATGTAACTATGTAAGTATGTAATTACATACTTATGTAGTTACACATGTAACTCTGTAAGTATGTAAGTACATAGTTTTTTACGCCTTAAATTTATAATTATTTCTTCCTGTAACTGTGTAACAAGGTATGAAGTAGTTACACAGTTAAATGTGTAACTGAGTAAGTATATATTTACATAGTTACATGTATAACTGCGTAAGTATATAATTACATACTTATGCAGTTACACATGTGACTCTGTAACTACATAGAGATTTTATAAGTCTATAACTCTGTAATTAGAGCTTATGTAGTAACAGACTTACATAGTTTCAGAATGACTTATCTAGTTATCAGAGCTTACTTAGTTACCAAAGGTTACTTAGGGTTTACCTAGTTACAGAGTTACATGTGTAATTCCTATAACTACGTAAGTATGTAATTCTTGTAACTGCGTAAGTATGTAGTGACAGAGTTACATGTGTAACTCTGTAACTACATGTAAGTGTGTAATTACACATGTACATACTATGTAACTACACATATAATTCTGTAACTACATATTATGTAATTATACATGTAATTACAAAGTTACATAGTATGTAACTCAAGAACTCTGTAATTTGATAAGTCCCTGGTAACTAGGTAATTACAGAATTACAGAAGGGTTTACATGTGTAAGTGTGTAATTACACATGTAACTCTGTAATTAGGTAAGTCTTTCTGAAATTATGTAAGTCTATTCTTCTATAACTATGTAACTTAAAGACCTAAAAATAAGACCCCCGAAATTACGGATTGATTGGTAATTCTCCAAGTAAGTAAGTAAATACTTATTTCTGTAAACTATTAAGTACTTACAGAGTTACATGTGTAACTGCATAAGTATATAATTACATACATCGTTACAAAATTTACATACTTACATAGTTACACATGTAACTCTGTGAGTATATGTTTACGCAATTATACACTTTTGAGATAACGGGGGATAACAGGGTTAACAGCATGGACTAAAAAATAAATCTCGCATAAAATAGGGATTGGCCGACGCGAAAAAATCTGACAGAGACCTGAAAATAATGTCAGATCTCTGTAAGGGACCAACAATTAATTCTTCCTAAAAATTAAAATATATATTTTAAAAAAATGTAAATTCACAGGGAATAATTTTTGGTTAAATAAAATCATGTATCTAAGAATTTTTAGTTAAACCTATGAAAATGAGATCATGTGTGTTTGCATTTGCATAGAGAAAGAACACCTTAAGTGGAAACAAATTTGAAAAAAATATTTTTCAATAGAGAAAGAGAGAGAGAAAATACTTTTCAGAAAAATAAGGAATATTCGCATCGTATGAAGAAATAAAATTATGACCTAATTACAGTGTTTTTATATTTAAAAAATATGTAAATTATTGAGAAAGTAAACTTGAGAGAACTTTTGTAGAAAATCCAACCCCACTTCAAGGTTTAGATCTCACGTGTGTGATTAATCAGAACTGGTGCTCCACGTAATCCACAATTAAACACAGTTGCAAACCTACTTATTGGGGAGGTCCCTCCCAATCTGACGCGGAGGTGATGCACTTCCTGCTCACCGATGGTGACGATAACCAAACAGCATTTGTTGGCTTGGCGGGAGCACAAGCGGGGCCGAGCATGAAAGCGACGCGAAAAAAGGGCGAATCTGTAGTATTGTGTTGTCTCTTCCAACGAGAGGGATCTCTCTCTTATTTCACTCTTTCTAGGGTCCATTAACAAAATAGATCATAGGCAAAGAGGCCGGCCGTTGGCCTAAATGAATAATCAAGAGTAATGTTAGTTTCACGTATACTTGTGTATAAATTCATGTTAGAAATTGTCGGGGAGCGCTCTATTGGGTTGCATAAAAAACGCTCAAGTCAGCAGCTCAGCACACGTCGTCACTTGCACGCGCGTCTTCCTGAGGCCCACTATCATAAAATCGTCTGCCATCATTAAATTCACTGCAAGACAAATATGATGATCGATTGGACTTATTTGTCATCGAAATCAATTTATTTGTCACTAGAAGTGACTTATTTGTCATTAGAATTAATTTATTTGTCACTGTAATCAATTTATTTGTCACTAAAATACTTAAGACACGAAGTCAGCTATTTGTCACTGCAATCAACTTATTTGTCACTAAGAGTGACCTATTTATCACTGGAATCAACTTATTTGTCACTGGAATTAACTTATTTGTCATTAAATCACTTAAGACACGAAGTCAGCTATTTGTCACCAGGAGTGACTTATTTGTCACTGAAATCAACTTATTTGTCACTGAATCACTTAAGACACAAAGTCAACTATTTGTCACCTGAACTTATTTGTCACTGGAATCAACTTATTTGTCACCAAATCACTTAAGACACGAAGTCAGTTATTTGTCACCAGGAGTGACCTATTTGTCACTAGAATTAACCTATTTATCACTGAATCACTTAAGATACGAAGTTAGCTATTTGTCACCAGGAGTGACTTATTTGTCACTGGAATCAACTTATTTATCACTGGAATCAATTTATTTGTCACTGAATCACTTAAGACACGAAGTCAATTATTTATCACTGGAATTAACTTATTTGTCACGAGAAGAAACTTATTTATCACCGAAATTAACTTATTTGTCACTCCAATTCGTGACTCTTTGTGAATCACTGAAGACATGAAATCAACTATTTGTCATCAGAATCAACTTATTTGTCACCATAAGAAATCTACTTGTCACTGGAATCAACATATTTATTACCAGAAGAAATCTATTTGTTACCGGAAGAAACCTACTTCGTGATTCCATGAGAAATTTTGATTTCGGTCCAAAAAATACATTTCGAATTAATTAAATATATTTTTGCAATCGTTGTTTGCGATGTGGACGATTTTTATGATGGCGGGCCTCGAAAAGACGCGCACGCAAGCGAAGACGTGTGTTGGCGTGAACACTTTCCACGCGGTCCAATCGAGAGCGCCCTGATGATTCCAGCGTGAAATTTATGCTCGGATGCTCGTGCAATTAACATTTCTCGAATACTCAATTACTCATCTTTTTCCGCAGGTACACAACAAAATATTCCAATTTCGAGGGGTTTATAACAAAAAAATACAACGTCTTCGGATCAAGGTTCGCCGTACCGACCGGATCGACCGTACCACATTTTCCGTGGCACGGTACGTATCGAACCGTACCGTACCGCTGAGATACGGTGGAAAATTGGCCTGTTGTGTTGAAACACATCCTTCTCTTGTAAACCCATTCAAATAATGTCCATTTGTGTTGAAATTTTAATTATAAGCTAGCTAATGTAATTGTTTTACAAATTATGGTGATTTTAGTTTAATTTTTAGAATTTATTTTACACTGGGTGAAAAATCGCCCGAAAAATAGTTGTATCGGCTTAATATCGAAATTCGTACGTCAACAATTCCGGATATTTATATTTCTAATATCACCATATTTTTCTGAAAATTATGGTGTTCTCAAAATTCATTTTCGTTACAGTTTTTCTGTATCGCTCCGTCGGAGCGCGCACTTCTAAGTATGACATTGGGCTATCATTTATTAATGTTAATTAATCTCAGATATTAATAAAATTACTATAATTTGTGTCATCTCTTAATTAGTTTATGTTTGAAATTTTATCTCAATTAGACACTAATTAAACCACTTAAGTGCACACAGAGTTTGTCGCGGTACGACGAACTCTATGTGCGCGTACTTCAACGGGACGACATTTAGTTTCGAAAATAAAGTCAAATATAAAGTCATCATAATTACTAGAAAAATGTACTAATTATAAAAATATAAATATCATGAGTTATTGATGCATAGATGTTAAGATCATGTTGACCTAATGATTTTGTGACAGTTTTTACTTGACAAAATTTAATTTAACAAATTAAACTAAAATTATTAAAATTTGTATCACATATTAATTAGCTTATGTTTAAAATTTCATCTCAATTAGACACCATTAGATCCCTTAGATGTTGAGATTAAGTCGATTTATTGATTTTTAAGATAATTTTTATTTGATAAAAAAATAATTTAAAAAATTAAATTAAAATTACTATAATTTATATCATCTCTTAATTAACCCATGTTTAAATTTTCATCTTAATTGGACACCATTTACATCACTTTAATACACCTAATATGAAAAAATTATGAAAAAAAAAATTAACCAAACGGACCGAACCGAACCGATCCGCTCCGTGGTGTGCCGCTGCGGTTCACCCCATTGGGGTGACCCGACCGTGCCTGGGCTCGCTGAGCCCCAGGCACCGTGCCTGGGCTCGCTGAGCCCCAGGCACAGTACGATATGACCGTACCGCGGCGGTTTGCCGCGGTACGGCCAACCGTGCTTCGGATAGACCGGCGGAGCTTCTGACGTGGCACCCGCCCCCTCCAAACCCTCCCGTCCCACCCCTCCAGAATCCAAAGATACAAATAAAAAATAATAAAATTGAAAACAAAAAAACAGAAATAAGTTGGAACAGAACAGATTGCCAAAAGGAGGGGGAGCCTTCAAACCACTCCGCAGAGCTCCCGATTCCCGTTCGAAGGCCTCCCCCACCCCCTCACCACCACCCTCCTCCCCCTCCGGTTCCCCTCCAGACGCGGGAATCTGCGTCCTCTTGATCTCGCTGGGCGCCTCTTATCGCCACCCCTCCGCACGTCGGCATTCTGGTTGTTCCCGGTGATCGCTTGGCTTGGTGACCTCGCCGGAACGGGATTCTGGTTCCGGGCCGAGGTCCCCTGGCTGTGCGTCGTCGTTGCTAGGGTTTGCGTTGGCTGCGCCTCTTGACCGGCGTCCAGGTATTTCTTCATTCTTGTTTATCTGTTGTTGTAGAGGTGATGTGGAAGATTTTGTCGTTTTGGGGTGAGACGTGTTGCATTGTCGAGTTTTTGTGTATGGTGTATGGTGTTTTGTTTTGTCATATTTGGGTCGGTGCAAATTCTGTTGAATGGGGGTGAGTGTGGGAATGCTTGTTTCATGGGAGATTGTCTGGTGGGGGTTGATAGAACGGTGATAAGGTACATTGACGTTCGGAATGAACGCTTTCCGGTGAAGAATATGACGCCGAAAGATATGATATTGTGAACATTGCATGTGAACATTTTGTCTGCATGTGAACATTTTGTCTGCATGTGATCATTTTGTCTGCATGTGATCATTTTGTTGCGGTTTTGTCTATGAAAATGTAAACCCATGACTATTTGATCGATAGGAGGTTTTCCAGAAGCGTATGGTATCCAAAATTCGTTTTACTGAAATTTGGGATGGGGTGTGGGGGTTCAAATTGTGTGCTAAACTAACTCTGGCTGGAAATACTTGCCTGGGCCTTTCAAAGATAGAGACATGAGGTATGAGATAACATGTGGATGAACTTGGTAATATTAAAATTACGAGAAGCCACATTGGCATTATTTTGATCCTTCGTCTGCACGAGGGAAATAAAGAAACAAATACTATCTTGCCTCTCCGTCACTTATTCTTATTCTCTCTCTTTAAATGGAAGGATTTATGTAAGGGGGCCAGATGAACCATCTGAAATGCCTAATCATGTCGACAGGAACCCTATTTGCTTAGGTAACTGAATTCTTGTCATGCAGAGAATCCAACACGTGCATCTTCAAGACTCAAGAATATATTTGTCCAATTGGCTGCAAGGCCTCAAATATTAAGTGTGGGAGTCTTTCCCTTGGGGAAAAGGAAGAAATATGATATGCTGTTCTTTTCAAGGATGTTTCAGTTCTTTTGAGGAAATCTTGAAGATGGTAGATTGCTTTCAAAAAGGAAAGGATAGATTAAGATCTTCAAGTCTTTGACACTTTCAAATAAAAGAGAAATTCATTCCATGCAAAGCCTACAATAAGAGCTATTCTGCTGGAGATGACTACATCAAGAACTGGAGTCAATAACTATATTCTGGATACAAGAGATTCCGGCTGTTTATAACTTTGGTTCAGCTCGGGGACTGGCAAGTCTCAGCTTCCTATGGTAGTTTGCAAAATTCAGTAAAATATATTAAAATCAATTGAAAGTAATGGAAACAAACTTGTTTTGGACAGTTTAAACTTGATTCATATTGTTTCTAGCCCTAGAATCAGCAATTAAGAGGACCATCCCCTGCTGGTTCCATGGGGATATTTTCTTCCAACTTGAATGGGCATTTCTTGTTTCCATGTAGGTAAACTACAAATATTCTAAATCTTCTTCTATAAATTATGGCATTTTGAATGGGCATTTCTTGTTTCCATGTAGGTAAACTACAAATATTCTAAATCTTCTTTTATAAATTATGGCATTTGACCTAGTTAAATATGCACACTACACCTGTGCTATATCTATACATTAAATTTTCAAAAGAAAACTTCCATGTACCAAGCCACATTGGAGGATAGAGTAAAATATTCTTTTGTTTGATCCCTACCATCTATTTATATACGATTCAAGATGCTTTGAATAAATAAAGCTATAACTGTGCATCTTATATGAACAGTTGTTTCCTTCACACAAATGATGAGGCATCTTGTGCTTGCCATAAGATTGTATGTTCATGATCCCTATGAATACCATATATGCCAGCCCTTGGACAAAGGAGATCAAATTAAAAGTCATGTGCCTTGCCTGGGTTAGTTGCAAAAGAGGGGGGATTTTACATGCCTATCACATGCAGGCCTATAGCCAGTGATAGCCTGTGCCGGCTGCTGGTGCAGATTTCACTCAGACATGAAAGAAAATATTGATTTTTGCTGATAAACCATTTTTACAAAAAATATTTCAAAGCTGCCATCCTTCTTAAAATATTGTTAAAAATATCACTGTTATATCAAATGTTGCAAAAATGACACTCCAGTTAACTTCCATAAGAAAAAGTGAATATTCCTTCCAAATCCTATTATTCCTGTTAGTTTACTTGAACGAGTTTTAAATGGGTTTGCACCTTAACACCCATGGTTTTACCCATGGACAATCTTGTCATTTTTCCTTCATGAGCTACACTAGACAATGGTTAGTTGGATGTGTTGTAATGCCACATAACGACGATGGCATTTTTGCAGCATTTGAGATTTAACAATGATATTTTTAACAATATTTCAGCAAGGATGGCAGATTTTCAATATTTGTTGTAAGAATGGTTTGCAAGTAAAAAAGCCCAAGTAAAAGGTTCATTGTCATTTGGCTACCATAGGTTCCTGTTTTAGATTGTTTTCTCCATTTACTTTGTTTCATTGCCACAGCAACTTGTGTTCATTCTGTGCAGTGGTGGAAACCCAAATCTTTTAAATATCATCATCAAGATATATGACCTGACAAGTCCTGGAGAATAGGAGAGTTTGTAGTCTGTTACGTAGGATCCATTCTGAATGGGGATTCAGACAGCTGCTTCGACCTGAATTTTTCTTCTATGGTTAATTGATTTCTAAGATTAAAAAGAATGGGAAAATGGTCATCCAAAATGTGATATGCAGTATTGCAAGATCTCTGCGTGTTTCATCCAGAGAGACTGGGAGGAAGAGAAGAAGGATGCAATGCAAGGGGAAAAAGAAGAAAAAAGAAATAATGATGATGCATAGGATCTTAGGCTGATCTGCCACTGGACAGGGAAGGATAGGAAGAAAGAGAAGAATAAAGAGGGGCAGTTTGTTGGTGGCAGTGAATGACAGCAGCAGGATGACAAAGAGTAACCATGTGCAGTAACAGCAAAATAAGTGGCAACAGATGGAAAGCCACTGGCATTTCCCATCATCTAGAGTCGTAGTTTTAGAAAAGGGAACACCTTGCAAAATGACTCCAAAAAAACTCAGCTTGTCAATTTATAGGATGCATGACTTAGTGAAATAATTATAAAAGTTTTGAGTAAATCTAACTAATCACCGTATCTTCAGGAGGGAGTCTCGTGCGGAGGAAGTGTTGTTACATTTTGTTTGGGTTAGGGTGAAGGAGTGGGCGACCACTCTCTCCAATGTAAATTCATCTTTATCTCCTCTTTTTGGTTCCTTGGGAGATTAGATTTCCTTCACCACCTTGGTGTGCTTCTGATGTATAGGTGTTTGGGGTTGGTCTCTTTTTGGGTTTGGGTTCACCTATACTTGTACATTCTCTTTCTTTTAATATATACATGTGGTACTATCCACTTTTTTAAAAAAAACTAATTCTATAGTTTCTATAAAATTAAAGAATTAATTAACAATATAATATACATCATAATCTATTCTGTTTTTTTAGTTAATGCATAATTTGTTGTAATGCCCAAAAAAAATGTAAACTACTCTTCGACACCTTAAGAAAAATTTTTATGCTATTTTTAGTCAATCAGCTTTTTCAAAGAAATGCCAACTGAGTTTCCTGTCTTCATGAGATCTCCTCTCTAACTTGCCAAGGCAGATCTGAGATATTACATGCTATACCTTGATCCTTCACTTGCGTCAATTCGACAAACCTTCAACAAAAAATATTTCTCAAAGAGTATGTATTGAACTGATCCACTGAAGTGCATCTCAGTCAGAGAATGTTTATGTTGATCTTGAAGAAAAACCTTATTACTGAAAACATTCAGTGCGCCCTTCTGTTTTAAATTTTCACATTCTAACCGAAAATGTGATTTTTTTTCTTGGTAATTTTCATAGTTTATCAAAGAATACTTTCACATTTTCAAGTTTATCTTGTCTGTTGTTTGGATATGAAAATAAGTGTGTAGGACCAGGGAAACATTAACAGCTGTTGATTTGTTAAGCTTTTTATTCTTGCCCATTTTAGCGTTCAATTAGTTGCCTTTTCTTTTGCCTCACTGCGATAATAGGTAATGTATTTATCTTAGGAGATTGAAGACTTTTATGTGGATGAAATAATCCCTTAATTTGAATTTGCCGACAGTCAGCCACAAAATCATGCCGAATTTTGACAGTTTGACATTGGCAATACCAGATTGTCAGTAAATTTCTTCTCTCCTTTAGATTTGGGTTGATGGTCAGCAGGTAATCCATTTTCACACTTGATGGAGTCATGTAGATGTAATCATGTCTTGTGCTTTGTTCACATGTTGCACTGGTTTTGTTACTGCGTAGCTGGAGTTGATCTTGAGGCCACTACTATGAGGGTTATTCCAATCTCTTGGACATATTTGTATCCACCAAGAAAAGAACACAACAATTTAAAGTTTCAACATCTCAGGCCTGAAAAATGCTTAGGCCAAGTCCAGTTTTACTACATATGGACCAGGCCTTGAAAAGGCCCAGTTTAAACATAGTTGTGTCCAGGATTTTACTCTGCCCTGTCAAGCCTGCCCTAGCCTGCCTTTTAAAGGGGTGAAGAGAAGAGCATATGTAGGAAGAAGGATAAGATGTGTACATGGGTGTGCATGCTGGTGTGGGTTGTGTGGAATTTGGAGATTACCCACCATCCTCATCTCCCACAAGGGCAGGAAGAGAGAGATGCACAGAAGAGAGCAACTTGTGGACAAGAAGTAGTCGAGGATCATGGAAGAAGAAGAGAGAGGAAGAAGGATGGGGGAGAAGTGAAACAATATAAGTGCTCTATGCACAACCACAGCTGCGTGTGGATCTCCATTTCTTATTGCTGGTGTAGCCATCTTTGCTGTGTGCATCTCCTTGGCATTGCCATTGCTGCTGTTGGGCAAACCCCATAACTGCTGCTGGATGCTTCTGAATGATGTCACACCAGTGGCTAGCACTGCTGCTGGATGCTTCTGAATGATGCCACACCAGTGGTTAGCACTGCTGCTGGGGGAGCAGATCAAGGAGAGATAGTAAAGGACATTTCAATTAGAGTGCAAAATGGGGACAAGTGCGGTGCAAGATCAGGGGTTACATCAATCATGGGCTGGCAAAGCCTGAAGCAGGTTGAAATTTTGGCTCCAGGATCAGCTGTTGGCAATACTGTGGACCAGGCCTTTTTGCCAGCACAACCCCTAAAAAAAACAGCCCTTTCCTTTGGGCCTGCAACCTAGCCTGTTGACACCCCTAATAATAGTAACTTCTTGATGCATCTTTATATTTGTAGTTGGACATTAACATGACTGACAGACCAATAGATTGAATATGGTTAGACTTCTTTCTTCACCAAACAACCCTTCTGGGTAGATTTCTGAGAATAATATCGTAATTCCCCATGCAAACTTTGGTTGTTCATATCAAATTCTGTTGCATCTACTCTGTTTCTTCACATCATAGCTGTAGATTATAAAACTATGAATGTGCAATAAGTTGATTTTGTATTTTTTTAGAAATTATTAAGAAGGTTTTTGATGCGGGACGGCGGAGGACGAGGGGAAGAAGGTGGAGGGATAACCGGAGTCTCACCGGATAAGGGTAGAAGGCGGGGGTGATTACAAACCTTTTTTTTTCTTCAATTCATCAATAATTCTCAAAAGAGTAATACATGTGTTTATATAGACTTGGGCTATTCCCAATCATAATAGACTTCTAATAAAGACTCCAACTTAAGGACAAACCTCTATCCCTAATAAGACTTAACATATTAAAAACCTAAAGAAAGTAAAATAGAGAATCCTACCCACATAGGAGTTGACTCAAATAAAGAAATGAAAATTGCACAATAAAAAGTTAATTGGATTCTAATATGACCCTTTCGGACGATTTTACCCTTGGTCTTAAAAATAGTGCGAAAATTGCACCAAAATTACAGAAAAATAAAAATCTCCAAATGGGCCTAAACCATTGTTTCAACTTCTCGCTCCCCATCATTCTGCCCTAGTTTGAGAAAACTCGCCCTCAAGTTTTGAAGTGTCGCAATATCCATATAAGAGGTAGGGGAATAACAAAGTCATGCACTAGTAAAGTTGCCGTAGGGATATCCAAACCAATGTCTTCTGAAAAGTTGTAGTCAGCATAGAATATGTGCAATAAGTTCACACCATATCATATCATAGATGCACTGATCTCTAGTAAAATCTCGCAGATCACTATCAATTGTCAATGATGGACCTATCTCAAATACATCATCACAAATCAAATGAAGTCCAGACTCGACGAACAAGTCTTGATTCCAACCATCAATAGCCATAGACTTCACACATACATGATCAGTAATAGTCACAAACTCCGATGGCTTTTCATCAATCACAGTCTTCTCTAGCAACACTGGCTTGGCAACAATAGAAATATATTTGGGAAAACAAAATTTACCTCTTAAATGTGGTGCTGGATAATCCACATGGATTGACTCTTTTCCCAAAGTAATATAACATCTGGAGGGATCAATACATCATGCTCCATCAAAATAATAAACTGATGTCAACTGAGTTGTGCCTAAAAATTTCTTGTGAAACTCGACAAAAGTTCGATCACCATCAACAATAATCTCACCGGTTTGTAATAAGATATTAACAATAGCTTGTGAAATATAATTGTCTTTAACGACGGGTCCCACGTCGGCGACAATGGAGGCGGCGGCAGATTGTGGCTCCTCCCTCTTCTCCTTCCTCTACTTCTGCTGATGCCGAGAGAGAGTGTGGGAAGACGAAAGAGGGAGGGAAGGGAAGAGGGAGGGGTGGGGTCGTGAGGCTCTGCGGAGGCTCTACACACGGGGGGGGGGGGGGGCTCTACGCAGGGGAAGGGGGTGGAGTCGTGAGGGAGGGGGCTTTTGGCGAGGTAGGGAAGCCGATGTAATGGGGGGGAGGAGTGGAAACCGCGAGCGAGGGGTGAAGCAAGGTAGTGGCGGTGACGCCGTGGTATGGTAGTAGGTTGATGACGCGTGGTTGGTGCTCCCAGGGTCGGTGAGGCAAGCGGACGGCGATAGCGACATAGACGGGTTTGGGGGCGTGAAAAAGAGGGGGGGGGGTTGTCTGCTGCGTGCGAACAAAGAGAGGAGGAAGCAGGGGCTTCACGGCTATCGCAAGAGCGAGAAAGGAAAGGAGGAGGAACGCGAGGTAAGAGGGGGGTTCGAACCGAGGGTTGCTGTGATACTAAAATTGATGCGGGACGGCGGAGGACAAGGGGAAGAAGGTGGAGGGATAACTTGAGTCTCACTAGAGAGGGGTAGAAGACGGGGGTGTAGGCTTCACGCCCTCCCTTTCGCAGAGACCACCTTGGGGTGGGGCTTCTTTTCAAAGCTCCTTCTTCATCACAGAGAACATGATTACAAACCCTTTTTTTTTTCTTCAATTCATCAATAATTCTCAAAAGAGTAAAAGATGTGTTTATATAAACTTGGGTTATTCCCAGTCATAATAGACTTCTAATAAAGACTCCAAATTAAGGACAAACTTTTGTCCCTAATAAGACTTCACATATTAGAAACCTAAAGAAAGGAAAATAGAGAATCCTACCCAAATAGGACTTGACTCAAATAAAGAAATGAAAATTACACAATAAAAAGTTAATTGGACTCTAATATGACCCTTTCGGACGATTTTTACCCTTGGACTTAAAAAATAGTGCGAAAATTGCACCAAAATTACAGAAAAATAAAAAAAGAATCTCCAAATGGGCCTAAACCATTGCTTCAGCTTCTCACTCCCCATCAGTTCTCCAAAAAAGTAGACTTCTTTTCTCTTCTTTAATGCCCTGTAAATAAAATGTTTACTGCTATGTTGACATCCATTTCTTGATGTGTGTTCTGCACTGGAACCCATGTAATTCTCTTGGGTTCTTTTTTGTTTTTTTAAATGAAAGTGGGTAGTACCATGGTTGTATTGAAAGCAAAGGAGAATGTACAAGTATAGGGGTCCAAAAAAATAGCCCCAGAAAGAAGTCCCCCAATACCCCTATACAAGCAAGCACACACCAAGTAAGTGTGAGCAAACATGTATAATCTTCCACATGCAAAAAGATCCAAAAGAAAAAGAGACTCTAATTGCCCAAATAAAGAAAATGGCTGGAAGGAAAGAAGCTAGTCTATCACATGTCGGAGGCCGGCCATAAGAGATCCTCCAAATCAACAACTTGACCTTGAGAGGGCTTTTGGTACTCCATACATGGGGAGCAGCAGAGTGACAGAGACCTCCTTCTGAAATAATGGAGTAGTCCGATCTAACCGTAACCAAACTTCTCTTGGGATCTTTCCACCTACATCATTCATTCCCAGAGTAGTGTTCAGACTGGATATTACCAAGTGCCTATTTTGGTTAAGAATACTATACCCTATCCTCAATTTATAATTTTGCAAGGTTATAAAGTATCATTATATTTACCAGCTGATTGTCCCTTTCTTATTTATTTATAATGTCATGAAATATAAGTTTATATCATGTGATTTTAATGATGAGTAATACTTGCTGCCAACCAGTTTTTGCAGCAAGTATTGCAAATCCCTGCCTCACTGGTGCACATGGGACCAGCATGATGCGGGAGAAAAAAGAAAAAGGTCTCTGTCCCATATGCACCAATGAGGGAGGGGTTTGCCGCAAAACTACTAAGCTTGATGTGCCCAAAGTATCATTCTTTCGTATTTTTGCCCAACATCAGTGATATGATTGTTTTCTCTCTTCCCTTTGTTCTCTCCCCTAGTCTTCAATTTCTTGTTTTATGTGTTGCTTATTTGTTCATTTTTGCTATTTTGAAGGTCCATTTTACTGCATCACATCGTTTACCGGGGGTGGTTTATTCTTTCTGGTAAATTGCGCACATTTACTTTAATTTTTTGTTAAGATGTATGCTTTCCTTTCACATCACAGCATTCCTTTGTCAGTTGTTCTTTCTTGTTCCCCCATCCTGTGAGACCCTAATGGATGACATTCTCTGCCTGGATTATATTAATTGTCATTTCCCATCTGTTGCATTGTAGACTAAGAAAAAGAAGCATGGCTGTAAATGCTCGTCAAAGTGCCATTGATTCACCTAGGGCTGAGGTGGGAGAGATTGACACACGGTCACCTTTCAAGTCTGTGAAAGCTGCTGTCAGTTTGTTTGGTCAGGTGAAGGCCTTTTCATCAGGCAAACCTGCTGTGAAGAAGTCAAAACCTCAGCCTGCCGAGGTATTTCAGGAAAAAGTCAACTCTTAATACATTTGTCCATGTTGACTAGTGGCTGTTATTTTTGCTAAATGCATGGTAGAAACACATGAGATCACTCTGAATTTGAGAGGCAAAGAATGATCCTTATGAAAAGACAAAGTCAAGAAAAGCACATTTGTTTGACTACTAGAACAAAAATTATCTTCTCTTTTAGTATCTGTGATGTGTCCATGGCATAAACCACCGATGTTGGTGTAAGATGCGTGATTGTGTTGTATGTTTATGTCCCCAAAATCATAGTTGTAAGGTTCCACCTATCCCAGAAAGAATTGAAGTGTCTTTTTTCCCAACCAATAGAAAGTGATGGTACTTTCTGCAAGTGCCAACAAGGTTCCCTGCCTATCCCAGTCTATCCAGGCCTGGTGGTTATGATATTGTATTAGTTGATATTTCCACTTCTTTTACGATGACTTATGTCCACCATCAACCTCTATAACTGTCTTTTTACTAAAAGTCTTTATACTATATTCCCTTAATGTTATGTTATTTTCATGAAACATGCTTATTTAATGTTGTGTTAGTTTTTTATATAGATGTCCTATAACTTTTGCAGTATTTATTTAGACTGAAATGTCAAGATATTCAGGATTCTGGGATCCCATGTCAGTAGAAAGAAGGGATTGAGAGGAAACTGATAACTTCGGATAAAGTTGATGTTTTATATGTTGATATCATCATCTTGTATTGATCTTGTTATTAATTTACATGAAATTGCATTCTTTTCTTACAGAGTACATTGGCTAAGGAGTCCGAGCTTCATCTGGCTCAAAAAGAATTAAACAAGTTAAGGGAACAGCTGACAAATGCTGAAACAACAAGGGTTCAAGCACTTGTTGAGTTAGAAAATGGTGAGAAAACAGTCCAGGGCCTGTCTAACAAGCTCAAAAGTATTAATGAATCCAAGGAATTGGCAATAAAGGCAACAGAAACTGCAAAAGCACAGAGTGAGCAATGTGAAGAAGTGAAATCTTGTGACATTTCTGAAAATGGCCTTAGCTGGAATTTAGAGTTAGATAATGCCAGAGAACAATATACTATTATCATTGCTGAACTTGATGCCACAAAGCAGGAGCTCAGAAAGGTCAAGAAAGATTTTGAAACATCCACAGATTCCAAGGTTTCTGCCGTTCAAGAAGAAGCAGAAGCCAAAAAACTGGCAAATGCTAACAGAGAGAAAGCAGCGCAGCTGTCAAAGGAAGTTACAGCTGTGCAAGAGTCACTAGTCCATGTGAAGCTGGCTTTTCTGCAAGCACAACAGGATGAATCAAAGATCCTGGCTGAGAAAGATGTCAGTCGGCAGGCTCATAGACATGCTATGGAAGAAACAGAAAAGAAGTTGGCTTCTCTTAAGAATGAGCTTGATTCTGAACTCCTTGGGAATCTTCAGTTGAAGCTGGCACAAACAGAGGATGAGATTGGAACTATTCAGAAAGAGCTAGAGAATGCTAAACTATCTGACATGGATTATGTTGCAAGTGTGGCTGCGGAGTTGGATGGGGGTAAGGAGGTATTGCAGAAAGTATTGGAAGAACAAAGCTCTCTTAGAAGCTCACTGGAGTCACTAAGGTTGGAGCTGGAAAATACAAGGAAAGAGCAGTTGAAACTAAAAGAGAAGGAAGCTCAAACTGAATCTGCTGTTGCAAATCTTCAAAACAAACTAAAGGAAAGGAAAGCTGAGCTTGATGTTGTCAATGCCAGAGAATTAGAAGCACGAGCTGCATGCGATGAGCTGATTTTTTCTGTCCAGACGACAGCTACAGAATCCGAGAATGCACTAGAGGAAGCTGGGTTGACAAAAGACAATACAGAGGAACTGAAAAAAGATGCTGAAGCTACACGAGTGGCCATAGATGAGGCTGAGAAGCAACTTCCAGTTGCTCTCAAGGAGGCTGAAGATGCAAGAATAGCTGAAGCAAATCCCCTGAGTCAGAACAAGGTTGTATCTGAAAAAGCAAATGCAGCACAGGTCTGCACACCAGAATCCGAGGGTAAGATCACAATCTCAGCAGAAGAGCATCAATCCTTTTATCGAATAGTGGAAGAGGCTGAGTTATTGGCCGAGACGAGGGTGGCAGCTGCATTGGCTCAAGTGGAAGCAGTTAGAGCAAGTGAGAATGATGCAATTAAGAGACTAGAAGCCATACAGAAGGAGATGGAAGAGATAAAATCAGCAACAGAGGCGGCCCTGAAAACAGCAGAGATGGCTGAGGCAGCAAGGACAGCTGTTGAAGGGGAGATGAAGAGGTGGCGTGAAAGGGAGCAGAAGAGTGCTGCTGAGGCAGCATCTCAGATTTTCTCTGAAACACATCCCGCCGATACCCCAACACTAAGGAGTAGGTCACTCAAATCAAATCCATCAGAAAATAATGAAGAAAAGACGAAGCCAGAGAAAACATCATCAACAAAGAAGGCACTTATACCCCAACTCAGCGACATATTCCAGAGGAGAAAGAACCAGGGTGAAGGTGGATCTCCATCTTATCTTCCAGGCGAGACACCGTATGACTAACTTTGCAGCTGTAGGGCTCTGTATATTTTGATTATAAGGATCCGAAATGTGTTTTTCATTGTGTATGATATAGCAAAATATCTTCCCGATCGTATAATAAAAGTTGGGTTTTCCATTTGCATTGTTGAGAAATGAATGCCGGTTGCACCTTAGAGCATTGGATTTTCGCATTGGGATCCTTTAACCAGTCCTTGGGGCATGCATACATGTAGGTAAAAGAAAGACCCATTTCATTATTCCATGTCAATCGTCATGGTGAGGAGCTTTAGTGGGAGAACTTCAAAGCATTTCCTCTTGGTTTTCACACAAGGATTTGAATATACTAAGTTTTAGGCAGCCCCGAATATAAAGACCTCAGCTCGTGAAGCCGACTTTTGTCAAGTGCTTAGGGAAGTTCTTTTGGAGACCAGCCCCACTCAAAGGAAAAGTTATCTATATATTTCTGAAATTTTTTTGAATTATCGTTATATCCCTATTTTTATAAAAATTACCGGAATCCATCTAAAATCTTAAAAAAAATGCCAACGTATTCCTCTCAAGTTTCAATCGTTATTTTAATAAAATGAAGATGGGTTAAGAAGACAAAATCTCTAACTACTTTTGAGATAAGTCTCGATTGACTCTCTCTCTCTCTCACACTCTTGTGCCACCCGCCCAACCCTCCGGTCGGACACCTCCTCTCACTATGTGTGCACTGGATCTCTCTCTCTCTCTCTCTCTCTCTCTCTCTCTATGTGTGTGTGTGTCTATGGAGACACTATAGAAGGCCGCAAGCAAGGGGTCATGGGCGCCATCATGCTTCACCTCGCCAGCTGCTTCGATTGCTCCTATCATCAGATCGCGTCACCGATGGGTCATCTATTGGGGGAAGAGAGAATCTATGTGAAGGATCTATGAGGAAGCCCGTCGCCGGTGCCGAGAGTAAAATGGCTTCCTGCAAGGGGATGCTGACCGAGTCCTCCTCTTCACAGGAGGAGGACAGCCACCAAGGGAGGTCAGGATTCCTAGAAGATGGTGGTGTCGGCGGCGGAAGTGTCGGCACCCGAAAAGGCGAAGGACTGTGTTGAAGAACTCTGATATATTTATCTTATTATTTTGATGATAACAACACTTATGCTTATCATAATCGTCCTTAATATATTTCAATATCATTTTTTATCTTATGAATATTGTATTTCTATCAGTTCATAAAGACTTACGTTGATCTGTAACTTAGACATTTGGCATTCAACTTTGTCATGCATATTTTGATCTTGTTCAGTCGAAATTCAACTTCGTCATATACAAAGCTACAGTTCGTCATGCATGTTTTTGGTCGTGTTCAGTCGACGTCTAACTTTGTCATATACAAAAGTACACTTCGTCATGCATGTTTTTGGTCGTGATCAGTCAAAGTCTAACTTTGTCATATCTGAACCTACACTTCGTTATGTATGTTTTTGGTCGTGATCAGTCGAAGTCCAACTTCGTCATATACGAAGTTCACTTCGACCGACTGCGTGTTTTAGCTTCAACCGACAACGTTATTTTCTGTTCATATACAAAGCTAACTTCGTCATATCTGAAGTTATATACAAAGTTCACTTTGACCGAATGCGTGTTTCGGCTTCGACCAACAACGTTATTTTCTGTTCATATACAAAGTTCACGTCATCATATGCGAAGTTCACTTCGTCATATCCAAAGTTCTATACGAAGTGTAACTTCAACCGACTACGTTGTTTTATTGTCCAGTCGAATTAATACATCGATTGCCTTCACTTACACCAATTACTGATCACTCACATCGATGGCCCTTTAGCACTTCGATTATTGATAAGCTTAAACATCTATTGTTGTTATGAATATCGATTGTCTTTAAGTTATGAATATCGATTGTCTATATTTATATCGATTGCTGAACATTTTATAACGATTACTGAACCTTTCACATCGATTGATGTCTTGCTTAAACATCGATTACTATTATACTCAAACATCGATTGCTTCAAACATCAATTGTCTTGTACTTTAACATCGATTGCTTCAGATATCAATTGCTTCAAATATTGATTGCCTTTATAAAACATCGATTGCCTTGTACCTTAAACATCGATTGTCTTTAAGTATCGATTATCTATTTCGATTGCCATATCGATTACTGACAAGTTTCACACCGATTGCCTTAGATATCAATTACCTTTAATAAACATTGATGGCTTCTATATTTCATATCGATTGTTGACCTACTCCGACTCCTAGAAAGTCGAAGTAAGGTATCGATTTTTGTTATCAACTGTACTTGATTTCTGTAATGACTATTGTTATATTTACAAAGTGATTAATGTATTATTATTCTGATTAAATCCTTATGGGATTGTTTAATGAACAAGATCAATTTATGAGTCAAACTATATTATTCTCTCTATTATTTGAACAATAATCTATCTAATGAAAGTTGTACTTCTCTACTCTTTTTATTTAATATTTCCTGTTATAACCATATCTGAAGTTCAGTTTCATATTATGCTTTTCTAGATAGCTACGTGTCTTATAAAGACATCTGTAAGCATCCTTCAGAATGTCAAGTTTCCAGATTTTAAGGAAAAGCTCTTTGTAGCTGTATTGCTCGCCATGCAGGTATCCATTCCTCTTTGAATGCTCACCTAACCCTATACCTTTCAAAGAACAAACTTTTCTCTCTGGAAATGATAGATATCTTTTATAAATGACTTGTCTTGTATCTTCTATTATTATTATATCTCTTACAAGTCTAACCACGAGAAGAGAAAAGACTTTGCATGCGTATGGTGTGTGCATTTATTGTAGTTGTCTAAGACGAACCATGTATCTATCTATATAGCTTGGCAGCCGTTGAGACTCAAAGATCTGAAGATCTGAGGATGGACCTCTTAAGAAGTCTCAAGACTCAACGTTCAAATTCAAATGGCTACATTCAAACGAGAAGATGAAGAACTCTGAATGTTATATAAAGAGCTGAAGTTTGAAATACAAGACACAAATAGATACATAGACACAGATATACGTGAGTGCATACAACTACAAGAAAGAAGGGACTTACAAAGAAAGAAGAGCACACAAAATCTCAAGAGAGTCATCTGTTCAAGCTGCGACTTCCAAGCTCTCCTGCATTCAGAAGCTCGTTTGTGGGTGGTTTAGTGTAATAGCCTGTTATAACTTTGAACCCTTAGTTGCCCCTCAGTACTCTTTTAGTTATCTTAATCCCTTTTTGCCTTGGATTAACCATTATTCTACAAATTAAATGGGAATAAGAGAAGTATTATTATCATGTACCTTGTTAATTACCCTATTTGAGTCTAAGTTTGAGTTCCTCATTGGGAATTTGTGTTTTCGGTCGAAGTGGAAGTTCGTATATGACAAAGTGAAGCTTCGACTGGTCAGTTTATATCGCAGTCGGTCTAAGTGCAGCTTCATATATGATGAACTGAAGCTTTGACCGATTCTGTTTATATCGATGTCGGTCGAAGTGCAGCTTCGTATATGACAAAGTGAAGCTTCGACCGATTCTGTTTATATCGCTGTCGGTTGAAGTATAGCTTCGTATATGACGAAGTGAAGCTTCGACCAATTCTATTTATATCGTGGTCGGTCGAAGTGAGATTCGTATATAACGAAGTGAAGCTTCGACTGTTTCTGTTTATATCGTGGTCGATCAAGGTATAGCTTCGTATATGATGAAGTGAGCTTCGTATATGATGAAGTGAAGCTTTGACTATTTTTGTTTATATTGTGGTCTGTTGAAGTGAGCTTCGTATATGACGAAGTGAAACTTCGACCGATTCTGTTTATATCACTGTCGGTTGAAGTGCAGCTTCGTATATGACTAAGTGAAGCTTCGACCGATTTTGTTTACATCATTGTCGGTCGAAGTGCAGCTTCGTATATGACGAAGTGCAGCTTCGTATATGACGAAGTGAAGCTTCAACCAATTTTGTTTATATCATTGTCGGTCGAAATGCAGCTTCGTATATGACGAAGTGGAGCTTTGTATATGATGAAGTGAAGCTTCGACTATTTTTGTTTATATCGTAGTCGGTCAAAGTGAGCTTCGTATATGATGAAGTGAAGCTTCGACTGTTTTTGTATATATCATGGTCGGTCGAAGTGCAGCTTCGTATATGACGAAGTGAGCTTCGTATATGACGAAGTAAAGCTTCGACTGGTTCTATTTATATCATGGTCAATCGAAGGGCAGCTTCGTATATGACGAAGTGGAACTTGACGAAGTGAGCTTCGTATATGACGAAGTGAAGCTTCGATTTTTCTGTTTATATCGTTGTCGGTTGAAGTGGTAACTTTGTATATCGACATCCCTTAGTCAGTAATGGATGTTTAATTGGTAATCGATGTTCAATTGGTAATCGATGTTTTATTAGTAATCGATGTTTAATTGGTAGTCAATGTTTTATTGGTAATCAATGTTTTATTAGTAATCAATGTTTTATTGGTAATCGATGTTTAATTAGAAATCAATGTTTAGTTGGTAATTGATGTTCTAGTTAGCAAAATAGTAACCGATGTCTCAGTCAGTAATTGATACTTTGGTCAACAGTCCATGTTCCCTCTGTCCTCTTAGCGAGCCAGAATTTGGTATAATCTTGTAGTACTGGTGCTTTTATCAGATTGATGGAATGACCATCATCATCTGACTCCTTTGGTCTGCCAACTTTTGGGCATGGATCCCGATGCCTGCCTGAATACTTCATACCTTCTGCAAATTGCACTGTTGGCCATGTGAAGAACCTTCCACTCATACTGCCATCAGTCTCATCCATTGGATTTGTATCTTCCTTTGGTCTGCATGTTGGCCAGGTGTCTAGATCCTCTTGTTAGTATCGCCCCACCTTAAAATTTAAACCCTTATATAGCCTTGGTAGCCACTACCAACGGATTTTTTTTTTCTATCTTCTACTGTTGGGAAATCGAAGACTTGAGCTTGGAGCCGTAGCAGCTTCCTGGCAGGTTTGACCTTCCAGTTCTCTGTGGACCTTCTACTGGTCTTCCCTACACACGAAGGTAGGCGTAACCAATTCCTCCTTTGATCCTTTGGGTGTCATCATTCAAGTTCTCAGTGCTGTGTTGTTTATGAGTCTGCATGTTTGATTTAGAAATTTGATTCTAACTCTTTTGGGGTAACAAATGAAAATCCTATGTCTGATTGCCTTGGAAAGGGACTTTGATCCTTCTCTCTAGGGTGGTTAGGACTCTTCATGGTGGGAGTCATGCATGGGGGGTCAGCCGTGACGACGATTTCATCCCACAAGTTAAACGTGGGTGGTTAGGCTCACTAAGTTGGGTAAATTTGAGTATGTATGTATATGTAACATCCTGTTTCGGCAGGTGGTTAGCTATATGTTATGCATCCCCTGAGAGCTTTGTTGATGCCATTTGCAATATTTTGAATCCTTGCCAAGCAATCATGTCTTTGAAATATGATTCATGCATATCTGTAAACATGCAATCCATATATCTTCCATGCTATGTACTTTTGTGTAACTCATGTGCTTCTACAACCTCATAATTGTACTTTATACCATGCTCCTATGCTTTTCATTTCGCTGGTTTGCCTGTTGGGTTCCTTTGGAACTCATGCCTTCATTGACACCATTTCAAATTTTCTTCTCCAACCCTTGCTGCACTCATGCTTCAGGTTGGGTGACCTCTAGGGCTTTAAAAAGTTGTTTAAGCGGTGGCTGTACCTTTTTTGCATCCAGACTTTTTGACGTATAATTTTGAATAGACTATGATATTGTATATATGTTTATGTGGTGCTTTGCACTGGTGTTTGATGCTGTAACCGAACTTTGTATATTTAGTATTTCTACCATGTACAGTTCTTGTGTTTGGTCTACTAATATATATTGCATGCAGCACAGAAGGCCTCCCCATAACGATGTGTAAGATGCTTCCATTTGGTTAGTGTGTGTGTCGCCTCTTAACCGACCGGGAGAGGTTACATGGCACTACAAATGGTATCAGAGCCATACCCCAGTCAAAAGTGCGGGAGCTAAGTGCCACACAGGACAAAGTGCTACGCTATGGGAGCCACCTCTTGAGGTCATAATGGCGCAAAGTGCTACATAGTGGAGCCACCTCTTGAGCCTGTGGGGCCACCTCTAGAGTCCTATCTATATGGGCATTGATTGTGTGCTATATGTGTCCAGCGATGAGGACGTCGCTTATATAAAAGGGGTAGATTGTAACATCCTATATAAGTATATGTTAAGTAGACTAAATCAGCAGACAACCAACAACTTGGACTAGTCATTTTCAGAGTTCGAGCAGGAAAAGAACTCTGAAGTTAAGTGTGCTCAGTTGGGAGTAGTCCCAAGATAGGTGACCTTCCTAGGAAGTCTACCAACTAGTATGGCTGTTGGGCTAGTTTGCTGGTTGGGTCGTCACATTTTGATAGTCTGAACTATTCTTCTCAGTCCACCCTCAGTCAAAAAGAGTTAGAGCATTCATTCTTATTTATATTTCTCTTTCTGATCTTCTGGGTTTGCTCATTCTCTGAGCAAGCACTCTCTTCACTTCATACTCAGAGTTGTAACTAACAGGGGGTTTGTTCCTTGTAGTATCCCTCTGTGAAGGGAAGACCGACGGTGGTAGGTGGTTGTATGCCCCTCTGTGAAAGGAAGACTTACGGTGGAAGGTGGTTGTAATACCTATAACACCCCACTTAGACTTGGTCCAATTATACCAACTCTCCTCGAGTCCAAGTGATGTGCTACATGGGGAACACACCCCAACATATATCAAATGCAGGTTGATTCATTCACAAATAAATACCAATGCAGCCGAATATAAAGAACAAACTCATCAACTTTAATATCCAAGTCCATAGTCCATAGAAGAAGTTCACAATCGCTAAGTAGCTTAAATACAAGGTTCATAACATAAATAATTCCTCACATACAAAGTTCACTCAACGCACAAATCTAATCCTCACGCTCCGAATCCGATCTCGCTACTAACGTCTCGGGATCCGCAGTCTCACCTGAAATGTTAAGCAAGTATGAGTCTACAACGAAGACTCAGCAAGCTGATGATCAGTCTGTTCTCATGTAAATCTAATTAATTACATATTGATTTTGGTCAATAACAAAACATGATTAACAAAACCTTCTCAAGTTTTCTAACATGCATTCTACAAGCTTGTGAGCACAGAAAAAAAATCTCAAGGAAAATCAAGCCCATTTAGTAAGTATTAGTACATTCATAGCATGTCAAGTTCAGTATGATATTTCTCTAAGTCCACATCGATTTCTATTGAAAATCACAATGATTTCCTTAAAGCTGTAACAATTTGATGTCGTAATGATTTCTTTGAAGAAACACTGTTTGATTACAAACAAATCGTTCCCATAACGATTCCTTAAGTCATCACATCGATTTCTTAAGACTTCGTAACGATTTGCTCATCGCAACGATTCCTTAAGTCATCGCATCGATTTCTTAAGACTTCGTAACGATTTGCTCATCGCAACGATTCCTTAAGTCATCGCATCGATTTCTTAAGACTTCGTAACGATTTGCTCATCGCAACGATTCCCTAAGTCATCACAACGATTCCTTAAGTCATCACATCGTTTTCTTTAGAGCTCATAACGATTTGCTTCGTGCATCAATTTCTTTAGAGCTCATAACGATTTACTTCGTGCATCGATTTCTTTAGAGCTCATAACGATTTGCTTCGCACATCAATTTCTTTAGAGCTCATATCGATTTGCTTCGCACATCGATTTCTTTAAAGCTCATAATGATTTGCTTCGCGCATCGATTTCTTTAGTAATCATAACGATTTACTTTCTGCAATGATTTCTTAAGTGTTCATAACGATTTCTTCACTGAACACAACGATTTGCTCTCCACAACGATTTCTTTAGTAAACATAACGATTTGGTTATGTCTTACAGCGATTTAGCTAAATTGAATTGATCATAACGATTTCATAAGTAATGATTGTATCGACTTCTTATGTACAACGATTTGCTATTGGTCAAAGCATTGAATAGTCAAAGTCATCACGCATATCCTTCTGACACCTCTGCATTTAATGTAGACTGAACGTATCTCTGCATGCATGCAGACGATAACGTCCATTATTGTGCTTACTCTGTGTGTATCTTTTAGAACAGCTATTTGGCATTACTATTTCTGTGATTATTTGTTCTAATGTTGACTAACATCAGAGACAGCTTAGCTGTCTATCGTTTAAGCTTGAAATATGTGCAGATATCTGATGACAGTCCATCTTACAACGTTGGACAAAATAGAAGCCAAAGAATAACTCTGAAGATTTTGCGTGCACAAATGGATAAAAGACTGTTGACTAACATCTTCAAAAGGCCATTCAGTCTAACGTCTACCAAAGCTAGAGACAATGGACTTCTCAACATTCAAATTTTAAATTATATATATATATATATATATATATATATATATATATATATATATAGCAAGAGTGAAACTCCAGAAGAAACAACCTTTAGAAAAACACAGCTTCCAAACAACTGCATTGAAGTTCTCTGCGAGCTCTCTAGGAAAGAGCCAAGCCTCATTTTCCATTAGTCTTAGCTCTTAGCTCTCTGTGCTATAATAGAAATCTTGAGAGAGAGCCTGTGTAGTTCTGAGAGAGACCATTGTTTAGATCTCCTTCTCTCAGGGCTATTTGCTTCAGATTGTGGCTTGTTAAAGCATGATCTAGGGGCGTGTTTTATTGCTTACTTTGTTGCTGAGTTTTTCTCTTCTGTTGTGAAGGAAGACCTGGTGGGGCATCCAGGGTGTTGTAAGTTCCCTTCTGTTGTGAAGGAAGACCTGGTGGGACATCCAGGGTGTTGTAAGTTCCCTTCGTGTGAAGGAAGACCAGCTGAGCTGGGTGTTGTAGTGTCCATAGGGGGACTGTACCCTAGTTAGTGGAATCCTGAGTTATTTCTCAGGGACTGGACGTAGGACTCCTAAGGAGAGGAGGTCCGAACTAGGATAAACTCTGTGTGTTGTGTGATTGATTTCCTGTGTGTGTTTGCTGTTTATTCTAACTTTCACTAACCTTCATCGAAGAACGTCTTTGTGTGAATGTTTTAAGTACAGGTATTAATCAAATAATTTTTAAAAGAACCCATTCACCCCCCCCTCTGGGCTCGTCAACTGGGCAGCAAGTGGTATCAGAGCAAGTCTCTTCGAGAAAGAAGAAGATCCAACGATCTGAAGAGTAAAGATCCATGGCAGCCCAAGGTAACATTGAAGGTCAGTCCGTCAACCAACCCCCTATCTTCGATGGTGAAGATTATGCTTATTGGAAGACCAGAATTGAGTACTTTCTGTAAGGCCACGATTATCAGATATGGTCCATAGTAGAAGAAGGAGATCTCCTGGTCACAAATGAGAAGGCTCAGTGGACAGATGATGATAGAAAAAAGATCTCCTTGAATTGTAAAGCAAAGAGTATTCTGTGCTGTGCCCTGAGCAAGAAAGAATTCAATAGAGTTTCAGCCTGCAAATCCGCAATGGAGATGTGGGAAAAGCTCAGAATTACCTATGAAGGCACAGACAAGGTGAAGGAGACAAGAATTGACATTCTTGTTACACAATATGAGAGATTTCAGATGCAATCAGGTGAGTCCATAACTCAAATGTTCAGTCGATTCACTGATATTACAAATGGGTTGGCTGGACTAGGGAAAACTTATGAGATTGGAGACATGGTAAGGAAAATTCTTAGATCCTTACCATCCTCATGGACCCCAAAGGTAATAGCTATTAAGGAAGCTAATGATCTGAAAAAGATGTCTGTGGAAAAGCTCATTGGGTCTCTTATGGCCCATGAGATCAATATGGAGAGACTAGGAGAGTCCTCAAGTAGAAAGAAGCAGTCCAATGCCCTAAAAGCTGAAGAGAACTCGCCAGAAGTAAGCTCAGATGAAAATGAGAATGTTGAGGATAGTGAAAATGAAGAAGCAATACTATCAAGAAGATTACAGCGAATTTTATCCAAGAAAAAGAAGTTCCAATCCAGTAGAAGACACTTCAAGAAACACAAGGATTTCAAGAAGTCAGAAGGAATAGATCAGAAGAAGACTGATCCAATATGTTATGAGTGTAAGAAGCCTGGACACATCAAGGCAGAATGTCCAAAGCTTAAGAAAGATGGACACAAGAAAAAGGACAACTTCAGACGATTCAAGAAATACAAGAAGAAGGCAATGGCAGCCGCTTGGGAAAACATCAGCGACTCAGACAGTGAGTCAAGCTCGAGCAGTGATAAAGAAGAAGCCAACCTGGCTTTCATGGCAAATACAGATGATAAGGTAACATCTGACTCCTCTTTTGATTCCTGCAATGATTCTGATTCGGATAATTTAGAGGAAGCATTCAATGAACTATATGATAAATATAGAGATGTATCTAAATCATTGAAAGCTAGTAAGAAAAACATTACTTGCTTAGAAAACACAAACTCAGATCTAAAATCAGAAAATGAACAGCTAGAAAAATAGTTAACTGAACTTAAAAGAAGAAATGAGTTATTATGTGAAGATCTAAAAGATAAGAATGAACAAATAATTAAATTGGAAAAACAAGCAAGCTCAGATGAACTGAAAACAGAGATAAACTCATTAACAGAAGAAAAGAAAAAGTTATCTAGCACATTGGAAAAATTCAAAAATGGTAAAAACTCCCTCATATTAAAAGGTGCTAAAAGATCAGGTAAGAAGAAAAATGGATTAGGATATACACCCCCAGATAATGAAAAAACCATAGTTTATCCTAAAACATATCCAACACCAAAATTTGTACCTGAACAAAATATTGCATACAAAACAGATTTCAAATATATAGAAAAAGTAACTAAATTATCCTGCTATAGTCACTGTAACAAGTTAGGACATATCATAACAACATGCCCAACAAGACACAAGAAATGGATAATCAAAAGCGAAATCATTGATACTAACCAATCAGGACCCAAAAGAACTTGGGTACCTAAAGCTTAGTATTTTCATTTCAGGGAGGCCTTAGAGCATCAAAATGGTACCTGGACAGCGGGTGCTCAAGGCATATGTCAGGGAACAGGAAAATTTTCTCTCAACTAAAAGCCGAAGAAGGAACAGTTACTTATGGAGACAATGGAAAAGGCACAGTTATTGGTACTAGATCAGTTGGCAGTAAAGGAAAATCCATAATTGAAGATGGTCTTTGTGTAAAGGGTTTGAAGCATAACCTCATAAGCATCAGCCAACTTTGTGACAAGGGTCACCAAATAAAGTTTCAAGAATCTAAGTGTATTATCATGAAGGATGGAGCAGTTATTTTTGAAGCAAATAGAGAAAAGAATCTGTATGTTCTGTATCTTGAAGAACTGAAAGAACAAGATGTCTGTTTGGTAGCAAATAGAGATCAATCAACTGAATTATGGCACAGAAGATTAGGACATTGTAGCTTAGATAGTATGAGGAATTATTAAAGAAAAGCTTAGTGGAAGGTCTACCAAAGGTTAGCTCAAAAATGGAAGGTATTTGTAGACTATGTGCAAAAGGAAAGCACACTAAGAGCTCCTTCAAGTCAAAAACCGTGGTAACCACCTCAAAACCCTTAGAACTCCTTCATATGGATTTGTTTGGGTCAATGAGGACCACTAGTCTTGGAGGAAAGAATTTTGGGTTTGTCATAGTTGATGACTACTCCAGATTTACATGGGTATCATTCTTAGAACATAAAGATGACACATTTGAAAACTTTGTCAGTTTCAGCAAGAAGGTTCAGAAAGACAAGAAATTCAGCATTATTAGTATTCGATCAGATCATGGAGGTGAATTTCAGACCGAGAAGTTTGTAAAATTATGTGAAAATGAAGGAATTGAGCACAATTTCTCAGCACCAAGGACACCACAGCAAATGGAGTTGCTGAGAGGAAGAACAGAACCTTATTGGATATGGCGAGAACCATGCTGTCAGAATATGACTTGCCAAGGTATTTCTGGGCTGAAGCAGTGAACACGGCAAGTTACATCATCAACAGAGTTATGATCAGGCCAATCCTGAAGAAGACAGCGTACGAATTATTCAAGGGAAGAAGCCAAAGATCAGTCACTTCAGGACATTTGGATGTCCTTGCTTCATCCACACTAACGAAAAAAGAGATATTGGTAAGTTAGATGCCAAGTCAGATGAAGGCATCTTCATGGGGTACACCTCTAAACCTAAAGGCTATAGAGTATTTAACAAGCGCTCTTTATTAATTGAACAGTCTGTTCATATCATTTTTGATGAAACTAACCCTTCCTTGAGAAAGGAAGAAGATAGTGACATTGATGATGCAGATGAATTGTCTAAGAAATTAAAGGATACATCAATTGAAGACAAGGATGATCCACCTCTGGAAGACCTACAACAAAAGGACATTACACATGATAATCTTCCAAAGGAGTGGAGATACAAGAAAGATCACCCACCTGAGAACATTATTGGTGATCCATCTATAGGGGTAAGAACGAGAGGTAATGTAATACCCTGTGATTACCTAGCATTTGTTTCTCAGATTGAGCCTAGGACACTCAATGAAGCTCTAACTGATGAATCTTGGATTATAGCCATGCAAGATGAACTAAACCAGTTCAAGAGAAACCAAGTATGGTCACTTGTTCCCAGACCATCAGACCATCCAGTTATTGGCACCAAGTGGGTGTTCAGAAACAAATTGGATGAGACTGGTGTGATCCTAAGAAACAAGGCCAGACTGGTAGCTCAAGGCTATTCCCAAGAGGAAGGCATAGATTTCGATGAAACCTATGCACCTGTAGCTAGACTTGAGGCTATTAGAATCTTACTTGCATATGCATCGGCATTAGATTTAAAACTATTTCAAATGGATGTTAAGTCCGCTTTTTTAAATGGTTTTATCAAGGAGGAAGTTTATGTGGAACAACCTCCAGGTTTTGATGATACAGAATTTCCGAATCATGTTTTTAAACTTCATAAGGCATTGTATGGTTTAAAGCAAGCACCTAGAGCCTGGTATGAAAGGCTTAGTTCGTTTCTTTTAAACCATGGTTTCAGTAGAGGTCAAGTTGATAGCACCCTTTTTATAAAGTCAAAGGTCAAACATATCTTACTTGTTCAGATTTATGTAGATGACATAATTTTTGGTTCCACTGACAAATCTCTTTGCAAGTATTTTGAGAAGCTCATGCAGGGTGAATTCGAAATGAGCATGATGGGAGAGATCAACTACTTCCTTGGATTACAAATCAAACAAGGAAAGGAAGACACTCACATCTGCCAAGCAAAGTACACAAAGGAACTCCTGAAGAAATTTGGTTTCGAGAACGCAAAGCCACTGTCAACACCCATGAGTACATCAACGAGGATGGACAGTGACAGGGATGGTAAGAAAGTAGATCAAAAGATCTACAGAGGTATGATAGGTTCATTACATTATCTAACAACTAGCAGACCTGATATTTTATTCAGTGTATGTATGTGTGCTAGATATCAGGCAGATCCTAGAGAATCACATCTAATCTCAGTTAAAAGAATTTTTAGATACTTATCTAGAACTCATGACTTAGGTCTTTGGTATCCAAAAGCATGTGAAATTAACTTGGTAGGATACTCTGATGCTGACTACGCTAGATGCAAGGTAGATAGAAAAAGCACCAGTGGATGTTGTCAATTCCTTGCAGGATGTTTGATATCATGGTCCTCCAAGAAGCAAAATTCAGTGGCACTATCAACTGCTGAAGCTGAGTATGTTGCTGCTGGGAGCTGCTGTACACAACTCCTGTGGATCAAGCAACAACTTGAGGACTATGGGCTTCACATCAAAACAATTCCTCTGCTGTGTGACAACACAAGTGCTATAAATCTCACCAAAAATCCAGTACAACATTCAAGGACCAAGCACATTGAGGTTAGATACCATTTCATTCGAGATCATGTAGCTAATGGTAATTTAGAAATATCTTTTATTGATACAAATGGTCAGTTAGCAGATATCTTCACAAAAGCCCTACCCGAAGAGAGATTCACATCTCTTAGAAGGGAATTGGGCATGTGTAATTTGTGAAAAGATCTCTGTTTATACTGATATATAAATTTTGAAATTTAAGGTATCTTTCTCTCCATGGCGTTAAGCAAAAGATGTACTCAACTATTTTTTTTCGGTCTCTCTTGGAAAAGTTCTTTTTGAAAAGTCAAACTTGTTTGTCGTTTCCTCCCGCCTTTTGGCGCCTCACTTTTCGATAAAATATTCATTTATTTACTCCAAAATTGATGTGGGAACGATTCATCTCCTACCCTTTACCTTTTCCCTCTTTCGTCTGGTTGCCTGAGCCGATGCCCTAACGATTCCGACATCGACTCTCTACAAAATTCGAAGCCTCTCACTTCTTCCCGCGAAGAATTTCTTTAGGGCTTTCACTTCTGCCACCATCTCATCCCTCCTAAAACTTTTCCACCCAAATCCATGGCCGCACCAGCTGTTTCTGACAGTCTTGGGGGCTACAGCGCTGAGTTTCTAACGGCCGAGCAGCAGGAGAGGTTCATGTTTGTGAAGACCAAGTTGTGTGGCAATAAGGCAGTGGATGTTGCAGATCTTGAGAAGAATCGGATGCACAGTATAGTGGATGCTATGGACAGGATGAAGTGGACTGGAATCGCAACCCTTTCAGAGGTAAGCTACCCGGATCTTGTAAAGGTGTTTTATGTCTGTCTGAAGTCAAAGGCAGATGGGTCCTTAACATCTTCTGTCAAAGGTACCCAAATCAGAATAGATTATGATTTGTTAAAGTCCTTGTTTGGTGTGTCCACATCTGGGCACAGTGGGATCCACACAGAGGATACCCTAGTTAAGGGACTTGGGATTGTTGGTCCCGAATATAAGTTAAAAGATGGGAAACTAGATATAAACCAGTTGAATGCCTTCAATTGTCTTCTGCACTTCATAGTCTGTCAGATATTAGTCCCTAGAAGTGCCACTTTCTCAACCTGCACCAAGGTAGACTCAGATGTGATGTATTGGGCCATTCAGAATAAAGAGATAAATATGGCCGAAGTTATGATAGAGAGGATGAAGTTTGCTCGTGATCAGATTTGGGATACTAAGAGCAAGCTGAACGTATCACTGCCCTACGCCCATTTGCTCACCAAGGTTTTCAGTCATTTTGGCGTGAATTTGTCTGGGGCAGTAGTTGAGAAGATGGGCCAAGCTATTAGGTCCAGAAATCTGAGAAAAAGTGGTTTCTCAGTAGTCAATGGAGTATGGACCAAGACATCTGTGGCTGAGGGTGAAGCCATAATCGGCGAAGCCCAAGATGCTCAACAAGAGGCAGCAGCAGATTTAGTAGAACCAGTAGCACCATCTGGAATAGCAGCAGCAAAAGAGCCAGCATAAGCATCAACATCACCTGCAGCAGCAATGGAGAAGGAAGGTACAGTGGAAGCCTCACTAGCTCCAACAGAGGTAGTAATGGAAGAATCTAGAAGTCGAACTGAGGACATTTCTCCTGAGACCATTGTTCCTGTTGGAACAATGTCAGATGATCCTCTACCTTCTTCCAAGGTAGCTTCAGTACTTCGAGATGTTCTCAATTCTATTCAAAGCAATACAGAAGGTGATGGCAGTTCAGCAGTAGCAGCTGTGGCATCCGGCCACATTTCAGACAATGTTTCAGAAGATGCTCCCAGCCAGGGGGAGCAAATTGGCAGTGAGTCTCATATACCTGAATCTGTGGCAGTGGGCCACACTGAGGAAGTAGCTATGGATGAAGCTCCCATTGAGAAGGAGCAATCATTTGTCCAAGATGACACAATGATGGAAGATGCTCCCATTCAGGGGGAGCAAGAGAATGAGAAGGAAGCAGCATCACAGGGGGAGCACACTGAAGATGTCCCTGTGCATGAAAGGCAAAATTCAGTTCATACTGAAGATCAAGATCAGGTCGTAAAGAGAGGCAAGAGGATTGCACACAGAAGGCTAAGGAAAATAAAGAAGATAAATTTGAAGCCTGTCATGGATAAGTTGGAAGCACAAGATGAGATTTTATCCTCAGTGCAGTCAAATGTGAGTTCAATTATTGTTCGCCAGGAATCAATTTCCAATGATATATCTCAGATAAGAAATGCCATGAAGTGGTTCAATAAGGAAATGGGCACAATGAAGTCGATGGTGTCTGAAATTTTGAAGGCAGTAGGACCCATAGATCCTACTCCTCAACCTTCTGCCCCTCAGAGCACAACAAATGTTCCTAGGCCTTCAGGGCCCTCTATTCAAGAGTGTGGGCCTTCAGGGCAAAGTGAAGGTAATGCAGAGCCATCCAGGCCAATTGATGTTGATCAAGTGGAGCAGCCAGCAGGGCCATCAGGGCCAAGTATTGCAGTTCAACTATCTGAGAGTATGCCTATTGAAGATGCTGATATCAGTAAGGGGACTGGGCCATCAGGACCGGGCGAGGAGGCTTTTATCCCAGTGGAACCTGTGGCTGAAAGAGTAGAACAGGCTGTAGCTTATGAGCCCCCTGCCACTTCTACTCTTCCCACTCCAGCCCCTCCTTCTCCACCTACCTCATCCACTGCCCCTCCAGCTCCAACCACCTTTAAACGACCCCGTCCAAGACCTATATCCTCTCCTACACCATTTCTTTCTCAATCTATTTCATCTTCTGTTTCTTCCACCATTATTCCTCCACCCTCATCTTCTCTTCAGATTCCTCCAGCATCATCTTCAACTGAGCCCTCTTCCTCTTCTGGTCCTTCCTCCTCAGGACCCTCTGCTCTCCCTACCATAACTCCTGCCTCAATCTTCAATCCACCTACACCTCCTTCCTTTATTACCATTATTCCTGAGGGTGCCCAACTCACTCAGGTTGAAATCCAGGATATCAAGGATGAATTTGAGGTAGTAATACTTCGTTCAGTCCTGGCTGTTGGGACCCATATTCACAGGACAGGCTCTTCTAGCCCTATCTCTAAAAAGAGGAGACTCACTTCCACCCATCCTGTCTCCTCTGAAACTTGTTATCCTCCCCTTTGGTTTTCCCTTTCTATCTCAAATAAGCAGAAACTTATCTATGAAGAATATCTTCAAAAAATAGTTTTTGCCCACATTTTTGGTCTTCCCTTCCAAAATCTTTCAGATCATCTTACCACCATCTTTCCTTACATCTCTCTCTCTAAGGCTCAACAGTAAAAAATTTCTCCATGACTGAAGCCAAACCTGAAGCACAGTGGGCTCGGAGCAATAGAGATCTGTACATTAAATTTCGTCAGGCTCAAGCTGCCAGGTATCCATCCAGAGAAGCTCCTCTCCCTCTCTCTAAATGGTTCCAAATTCATCATAAACATCTTTTTGGACCCTTTATTCAGAAGGAAATCAAGTTCATCCGGCAGTATCAGATGTACTGTGATTACTGCTATATTAACTGCATTCCTGAACCTCAACTGGGTCAATTCCATGAAGCCATCAGGGCTCTCAGTTCAAGCACAGCTCATTCTAAATCCCTTCAGGTTGATTTTGCTACCTTAGACATTCCTGATGTAGTGTTCCTTCCCCCTCTCCATGCCTTGATTATGGACTCTTCTGTGGGAACACTTATTTTTGAGCGAGCTGCAAGGGTCATGGCTAGGTTATTTGTGCAAGAAGGCCGTGATCTGTCTTTTCTGAGATTTGTCTTCAAGCAATATCATCAAGGGTATATCAAGGCAGATATCCTTGCCCCTATTCTCTCTGAATGTGATAGGCTATCTCCTGATGATTGGACGAAGTTCTATCCCTTGTCTGCTCAGTAGCTAGAAAACCTTAATGCTTCTCAGGCCAGTTCAAATTAACCTCTTTTGACTCCCGGTGAATTTTTGGATGCCAACTCTCTACACCTCATCCGGGATTCCTATCTGACTTGGGTCAAAAGATACAAAGTCTTCTTTGATTTAAAGAAGGAGCTTAGATCACATCAGATTTTCTATCCCCTCAAGATTGATGCCTTTCTTTGGTTTGCCAGTTTTGGGTCTTTCTTATCCTACAAGAAAGCCCTTGGCAGTGATAAATATGGGGATTTCATTTCAGATCAAAGGCAAATTCATATCAAGAGGATGGCTCCCACCATGGGACCCTCCTATCAAATTGAGTTTGGGGCCTTTCAAGCTTATTTTGAAGAGCAGGAACGCCAGGCATTCCCTGTCATCAGACACTTTGCCTCTCTTTTGTCTCCTGCTTATTATCTACCGGTACCTCCTCAGAATTAATCAATACAGTTTGTTTGGGTGCCCTTCAATCTTTTCTCTTCTTCTTTGTCTCTGCTTATCTTTTTTTTTTTGCTCAATGACAAAAAGGGGGAGAAAAATATTTAGTATTTCTGAAATACATTCCGCACATATCTAGATTTTTATTCATGCTTTTGTTAAGTTTTGTCATCACCAAAAAGGGGGAGATTGATGATCAGTATGTTTGATGATCAGTCTGTTCTCATGTAATTCTAATTAATTACATATTGATTTTGGTAAATAACAAAACATGATTAACAAAACCTTCTCAAGTTTTCTAACATACATTCTATAAGCTTGTGAGCACAGAAAAAAAATCTCAAGGAAAATCAAGCCCATTTGGTAAGTATTAGTACATCTATAGCATGTCAAGTTCAGTATGATATTTCTCTAAGTCCACATCGATTTCTATTGAAAATCACAACGATTTCCTTAAAGCTGTAACGATTTGATGTCGTAACGATTTCTTTGAAGAAACACTGTTTGATTACAAACAAATCGTTCCTGCAACGACCCACTTCCACCCGGTACGGTTATACCAACCCACGTCGGATGAGAGCAAGCCGCTACAGGGGAGAATACCCCAACAAGTAACAAGTGAGCTGAGATATACACAAATAGAGTCGAATAAATGCAACAGAATTTAAATGAATCTTATTCCATCAACTTTTAAATCCACATACCACAGTCTGTATAGTTCAACAGGAGATAACATAAGTGCAATATTTTCCAAATACATAGCCGACTCCAAGTACATTTGATCAAAATTCAAATTCAATTGTAGCATTACATACTATGAAAGATAAATTATAAATCTTCAATCACTTAGTCCAACTCCACTTCAAATCTTGCTAGCTCCTCCGCTGCTAATTTCCTGAAATGTTTAGCAAGAGTGAGTCTACACAATAGACTCAGCAAGTAACTTAAGATTCAATACATACATGCTTTTTATCAATTAACACAATAAAATTTCAGCAGTTAAATCATACATGATCATGCTATAACCTAAACAATTTCATTAAACAATTATCTAAACAAATGTAAAACTAAAATCTAAACAAGATCACTAACATCATGGTGTCATTAACATGAGTAAAATACACACTCACACGTTTTCATACTTTATCCAAGTCATTGTAAAGTTGCACAACTAAACCATGGAAACATATACAAGATAGGTTGCACTCCTAGCATGACTTCTAACCCACTTTACATGCAATCATAACACCTTACTTCACATTTAGCTTGCTGATTTTTATGCAAATTTTATCACATTCATATTACCTTTGCATAGGGATCACTTTTAACTACACAACATAATACTAAACACATGTACATCCAATAATTCAAATTTCATGAATATGAAAGCATATACTTACATTTTGGGTACTAATAGTAACCTCACTTTTAGCATTTGACAATTAATACATCAACACATACACACACATTCATACACATCAATAAACAAAATATCAGTTAACACTATTGTCATTTACACTTATACTATTTTCTCATTACATACAACCATATGATTAACCTTGGCTTTCACATACACTCACTTTTATTCTATCACACAATACTTATACACATTTCCCATTATTTCCTCTTTCACATTCACATACTTCTTATCATTTCACTTTTTGCACATAACATGTGCCACATTTACACATATCTCGCACATACCTTGTGCTATGAACACATATCACTTTTCACATCACACTTATGCTCATTTTCACATAATGCCAAGACACAGCCCAAACCACCACGTAGACGATCACATGACACACACATTCACATTCACATACTTAATCACCGGCATAGTGATAAGTCTTAGTTCCTGCAGAAACTGGGGAAAACCCTTCCCACCATTACCAGTGGAACTTGTCCACCTCCAGGATTTCACAAGACCCTTTGCCAGGGTATAACACTTTATCAAGACCCTTCTCTAGGATATCATATATCACATTGAGCTTTCCCATAGGGGCATTACTACGGTACAGCTCCAAGCATCTAGGGTGGCAGTGTCTTATGGGCATATTTGTTTATCTTGTCACATTAACCATTTTACACACCTATACCGCTTGTTCTCTCACATCCCATGCACACACTCATACATAATTCACACACACATAAGTCCTCATTTACTGATTTTAACCTCACTGTTGCAACTGCCAAATAATCATAATATAGATTTAATCATACTGAAATTTACTGAATCACATCAAGTCACAATTAACATGCTTACATAGTCGTTTTTCTCATTAAAAATCCACAACAATACTTACTGTCATCAAAATAACATGAGATTTTAACCACAGACAAATTTCAGGTTTATAATTGTACATGCAAATTTTCAGATTTTTATGAATCATATTACATTTATAGAAATTAAAACATTCAGTTTTATGCTATTCATAATTCAATTTAACATGGAACATAATGCGAACATCAGATTTAACAGTTCACAACTCTGATCCTAACATACTCATCATCACAGAAATTTTCCCCTGATTTATTGTACAACACACAATTTACTGTAAATTTTACAAATCCTACGCATGCCTTTTATTTTCAAAACAGAAATTTCAGTAAATCCTACAGTCATGGAAAAATTCTCAAAATTTTAGGGCATGGATTGATACATATACACATGGTATAGAAAAATCTAGGGCATTTAATTCCTCAAGAATCATGTAGACAGTAGGTGAACATGCATAATCCATTTTTCCCACATGTATTTCAATAATTTAACAATCCATGCCATTCACCAAAAAGCACAGAAAATATCACATGCATCCCATGGTCTATTTTACATAACATATATGATTACATTATATCATCATTCGAAAACACTTCGGAAATTAATCATATAGAAGGGAGAACAGTTCATTGTTCTGCCCTGAAGAGCTTAACGGCATAGTCTGGACGCTAATAGCACTTTAACGGCAATATCGTTGGCCGCCAAGCTAAGATCTCGACGGCAATGGCTTTTGCCGTCAAGTTCAGGTCTGTGCAAAACACAGACCCGAGCTCCCAACACAAGGAGAAAGGGGGGATCCAGGACGCGAGGAAAAATCCAAAAAAATGCTGGGACCTAGGGCACATGTATAGGATTGAGATCTATAGGTTACTTGCCTTTCTATAAACCTCCAAAGAGATCTATATTGCTGTTGAAGCTCTCCTTGGGCAGTCCCAAGAAGCCTCCAAAACACCACTCCTCCTGGTTCTTGGTCGATCTCCTCAGCAGGTTGGGGTCGGGAAAGCCTTCCTCTATGCTTCAGCTAGCTCTTGGTTGCTGTAGATGGCCGGATGAAGCTCCAATCCACCGGATCAAGGCATGCAAGGTCAGGTTTTTCTCCCAGAAGGTAGGGTTTTTCTCTCCTCTTTGCAAAGAGGCAAAGAGAGCTCCTGGGGTTGCAAGGAGGGGTTGGTTTATAGAAGAGAGACCTCTCATCCCACGCAGGGGTTGATGTGAGGCTTTCACAGCCGTTGGGGACAGCTCCCCAATGGCTGGGGTTGCTTGTCCCCGGAAATTCGGGCCTGCTGTGCATGCAGGTCAGAGAAGTAAACGTCCACCTATATGGACGGCTACTTAAGTCTTGGCGTCCATCGATATGGACGCCGAAATATAATGGGCGTCCACCCATGTTGACGCCAATTGGCCCTCCTGCCAGAACTTAAAATCATGCAGAAATCATGTTCAACTTACACATATATACATACAATGTATGTAACGTAGTATAGACACTATCACACCATGCATTCAACCCATATTTACCATATAATTATTCATATGCATACATAAGCACAACTAGCTAATACGTACGTAGATATCTACCTATGCGTACATGATGTTTTACATAAGCATGACTCAACATGCGGCGAAATAAAGTGACAAGAATTGCGAGGGTTTCAGAAATCATTAGGAGGCAATATGAATTAAGTTAGCTAGGAATAATCTATTCAATAAAATAGTTCTTGCTTGCACTCCATACGTACATGCAATGTACGAAGTACAATATACACATTAACTACACCATGCAATTGGACAACGTTTACAACTAAACATACACATGCATACATAGGTATACCAAGGTGTTATGTATGTAGAATTAGGTATACAATTATCACACTATCACACGCATAAGATAACCTACATACATACATACACATATGCACTTCATATATTCGCACACAATATCCATGAAATGGGTAATATAAGGTATACTTCAATATTTAGATAGTACCTGCGTAATATTTAAATAGATACCTTATACACAAAATTGGCCAATTACTTATATTCACGATAATAATATACATCCACGCATATACACATGCAAAATTTATATCTATAATATGCACCATTTTCATGCACGCCATTTATGCAAGAACAAGTAAACATCATATACATAAAATATAAGCGGGAAAAAGAAAATTCGGGGCCTTACAGTTCCCATAACGATTCCTTAGGTCATCACATCGATTTCTTAAGACTTCGTAACAATTCCTCATCGTAACGATTCCTTAAGTCATCGCATCGATTTCTTAAGACTTCGTAACTATTTGCTCATCGCAACGATTCCTTAAGTCATCGCATCGATTTCTTAAGACTTCATAACGATTTGCTCATCGCACGATTCCTTAAGTCATCGCATCGATTTCTTAAGACTTCGTAACGATTTGCTCATCGCAACGATTCCCTAAGTCATCACAACGATTCCTTAAGTCATCACATCGTTTTCTTTAGAGCTCATAACGATTTACTTCGTGCATCAATTTCTTTAGAGCTCATAACGATTTGCTTCGCGCATCGATTTCTTTAGAGCTCATAATGATTTGCTTCGCGCATCGATTTCTTTAGAGCTCATAACGATTTGCTTCGCGCATCGATTTCTTTAGAGCTCATATCGATTTGCTTCGCGCATCGATTTCTTTAGAGCTCATAATGATTTGCTTCGCGCATTGATTTCTTTAGTAATCATAACGATTTACTTTTTGCAACGATTTCTTAAGTGTTCATAACGATTTCTTCACTGAACACAATGATTTTCTCTCCATAACGATTTCTTTAGTAAACATAACGATTTGGTTATGTCTTACAGCGATTTAGCTAAATTGACTTGATCATAACGATTTCATAAGTCATGATTGTATCGACTTCTTATGTACAATGATTTGCTATTGGTCAAAGCATTGAATAGTCAAAGTCGTCACGCATATCCTTCTGACACCTCTGCATTTAATGTAGACTGAACGTATCTCTGCATGCATGCAGACGATAACGTCCATTATCGTGCTTACTCTGTGTGTATCTTTTATAACAGCTATTTGGCATTACTATTTCTGTGATTATTTGTTCTAACGTTGACTGACATCAGAGACAGCTTAGCTCTCTATCGTTTAAGCTTGAAATATGTGCAGATATCTGATGACAGTCCATCTTACAACATTGGACAAAATAGAAGCCAAAGAATAACTCTGAAGATTCTGCGTGCACAAATGGATAAAAGACTGTTGACTAACAGCTTCAAAAGGCCATTCAGTCTAACGTCTACCAAAGCTAGAGACAATGGACTTCTCAATGTTCAAATTTCAAATAAGAGATATATATATAAGCAAGAGTGAAACTGTGACGACCCTCATTATACCGGTACGGTTATACCAACCCACGTCGGTATAGCGAGCGCTGCCACAGTGGGACATTTACCCAAACGATACATACAGCTGAGATACACGCGAATATACAACAGAGTAGCGGAAGTAAAAGACAACAGTCTCCATTCATTCATCATCCACATTAAACATACATGCAATTCGCAATTAACATAAAAGGAACTAAAGTTCACATAAATTAAATCGCTGAAATGGAAATACATAATGTCCACACTTTTACACCCTTTTCATAATACTCTAATACAATGTTCAAGTTACATACTTATGAAATACACAATCTCAAAGAAACTCCCAAAGCTAGCTAATCTCCGCGCTCGGAGTCCGTCTCTGCTGCCTCCTCCAAAGGTGCCACGTCACCAACTACACTTGTACGCCGAAGCAAGGAGTGAGTCCAAGGACTCAGCAAGCAACACTACTCATGATATACACTTACAAGTCCTAGTGGTTTCTACATGCACATTTACAATTTGCAACACCTAGCATGCTAGCCAATTCAAGTCTCAACCTATCATGGAAGTTTTACAATTTTATACATGAATCATGCTTTCAGATTTCTAAAGAAAATGAAATTCACCTCTCACATGATCTCGATTCAATTTACTCATGAAACTTTAATAAGGAGCTAAAACATGAGAGCTATCAACATGAACATTTTACATACATGAAAGGGAACACAACTAGCATGGATTTTTCATATTTTTAAACACCTACATAGACCTTTTCACATGCTTTAGGTTGCTGATTTCATATGGTTTCATGGCTGAAAACCTATGCATGAGAGCTACAATAATGCATAAAACATATCATGTTAACAACCATTCATGCTATCTTGTGCCCGTGTTCACTAATTATCCCTAACATGGATTCTAGACATCTTTACACATTTAAACATGATGATAATAACATGAATTTACTGAATTCACATGGTTTCAGATTTGTCTCACATAGGTTTCAATAACACATTTTTCACATCTTGAGTTTCACATTTTCTTTACACAAATTCCCTCTTTCACATGGTTCACTTTACACATACACATTCACATTGTCACTTACACATTTACACATGGACACATACACATTACACATTTCACATTACACATTTTAGGTGCCGTGACACATAGTCCAAACCACCAAAGAAGGACATATACACATCACATTACACATAGACGCCATCTAGGCATTCCAATGGCGACTCTTGGACTGCGCAGACCGGGAGAACAAGTCTCCACCCTAACCAGTGGTACTTGTCCACCTCCAGGATTTCCCCCTAATGCCCTTAGGGTCACTTACACATTGAACTTTCTCAGGGGGACTTTTCCCTGATACAGCTCCACTGCCCTCTACGGAAGCAGTGTCACATTGGCACAGTTACACATTTACACATTTACCGTTTTACACATGGTTTTACACATAACACTTCATCTCATTCACTTTCTCACTCACATGTACATCTCTATTTTTCCTAACATGGAACTATAGATTTCAGGAGTTTAACACACAGTAAACACACTCATCATGTTGGGTTTAGGCAACATCTAATCACATTACGATAATATGCATAAATTATCACATTTCACATGAAAAATACATAACTTTTTATTTACTGATCCAAATGACCTGAAATTTTAACCACATGCTTTTTTCGGGTTCATGGTCATACACTCAAATTTTCAGATTTTTCTGAGCTAAATATAATTTACAGAAAATCAAACACTTATTTTGCAGGACATTCACAATTTAAGTTATATGGAATTTAACATATCATGAAATGTTGCCACTTACTGTTGAACAGAGGTTTCTGTCACATACATGATCTGAGAATACATAGTCTACCCTAATTCATACATCTATAGATCGATCGCCACAAACCATTCTTGCATGCTTTTATTTTATTCTACCGAATCGGATTTATTAGCAAGTTACACAAGCATGGATAATTTACCAAATTTGCAAACACATATACTGACCCACTAACCTTCATGATCAGACCAAAACCAAGGCATTCATACTAATTCTAATCATGAAACATAAATTTGCAAGAATCTCAATAAGTCATGCTCACAAATTCAAGGGATACAATATTCCACATCCACCATCACACCCCACATTCATTCACACACCACAATTAACAATATACATAGAGTATAAGGTTTACCATATATCCTCATCACGGAAACCATATCGAAATTAATGTAGAAGAAGGGCAGAACAGTTCACTGTTCTGTCCTGAAGAACTTGGCGGCGGTCTCTGGCCGCTGACTCAGGGTCAGCGGCATGGTCGATGGACGCCAAACATGATCTGGGCGTCCAGGGACCTTGCCGTCGAATCAGGTCTGTGCAGAAACACAGACCCGAGCTTTAAAACTTGGGTGAATGGGAGGGTCTAGGACTCGAGGAAAAATGCTTAAAAATCATAAAACTGACCTAGACTCATAAGGGGACATCATGGGTAGGTCACTTGCCTTTCAAAAATTTCTCCAAGGGATCTAGGGCTCGGTGAAGACCTCCTTGGGCAGTCCCAAGAAAGTTGCAGAAAGGCCTCCAAGATCACCTTCCTCCGGGTTCTTAGATGAGCTCCACAGCAAGGGGACGATGGGGAAGCCTTCTCCTTTGCTCCAGCTTCCTTCTTGTCGGGGAAGATGGCCGGATCAACCTCCAAGGGGTCGGATTTTTGGGTGCCAAGGTGGGGTTTTCTCACAGTTTTCTCTCTCTAGGGTTTTTCCTCTCTCTTTTCTCCTCTTGCAAGGGTGAAGGGAAGAGTGGGGAGAGGCCATTTCGGGTTTAGACTTAAGGAGAGTCTCTCTCCCACTCACTAGGGTGATAGGACACCCTCAGAGCCGTTGGGGGACATCCCCTAATGGGTGGCCATACCTTGTTTCAGAAGCTTGCAGCTCTGCTGCGCATGCAGGTCAGAGAAATTGGTGTCTATATCGCTGGACGCCAGGATGAGTGTTGGCGTCCATGTCTGGACGCTGACACCACCTAAACGGCCTGGGGTTGACGCCAAGATGGCCTTCGGCCAGAACTCTAAATTATGCAGAAAACCATGCATACCATGCATATATACATGCAATATACATATGGTATCGTATCCATACTATCACCATGCAATACATGCATTATCTATATTTAATATAAACACATGCACACGTAATTATACTAATTAATGCGTACGTAAATATGTACATACATACACAAGTACAAGCATACACACATAAATACAAATAATGCGACAGAAATTAGAGGGCCTTACAGAAACTCCAGACGAAACAACCTTTAGAAAAACACAGCTTCCAAACAACTGCATTGAAGTTCTCTGCGAGTTCTCTAGAAAAGAGCCAAGCCTCATTTTCCATTAGTCTTAGCTCTTAGCTCTCTGTGCTGTAATAGAAATCTTGAGAGAGAGCCTGTGTAGTTCTGAGAGAGACCATTGTTTAGATCTCCTTCTCTCAGGGCTATTTGCTTCAGATCGTGGCTTGTTAAAGCATGATCTAGGTGCGTGTTTTATTGCTTACTTTGTTGCTGAGTTTTTCCCTTCTGTTGTGAAGGAAGACCTGGTGGGGCATCCAGGGTGTTGTAAGTTCCCTTCGTGTGAAGGAAGACCAGCTGAGCTGGGTGTTGTAGTGTCCATAGGGGGACTGTACCCTAGTTAGTGGAATCCTGAGTTATTGCTCAGGGACTGGACGTAGGACTCCTAAGGAGAGGAGGTCCGAACCAGGATAAACTCTGTATGTTGTGTGATTGATTTCCTGTGTGTGTTTACTGTTTATTCTAACTTTCACTAACCATCATCGAAGAACGTCTTTGTGTGAATGTTTTAAGTACATGTATTAATCAAATAATTTTTAAAAGAACCCATTCACCCCCCCCTCTGGGCTCGTCAACTGGGCAACACAAGCAACCAAAAAATGGACTACCAATCTAACATATATATAGTTCCAAATCATGTTATTGCATATAGATTTCAGCAATCATACTACTTGCAAGGTAATCATTTGCTAAACATATTTTAAGTCAAAAGTATGTACATGTGCTACTTGCATAAGGCATGAATTTAAGACATTGTACTAACATCATAATGTCTAGCTTTACAAAGTGATTTCAGATATGATTATGATGACATAATTTCTAGTATCAATATAATGTATATGTCATACATGGTTTCGAGAGTTTGCATAAGTGAACATGACTACTAAACATTCAACCGAATGGAAATATGACAATTATTACATTCTAATCACTCTAAGGCTGAAAATAAACATATAGAGTAACATATACACACGTACAAATTTGCCAAGACACAGCCCAAACCACCCATTAGAAGTCACATAGTCATATAAACATATACTCATCACCTAGGCAGATAGTGATAGAGTCTAGGTAACTGTGCAGAATCGGGGGAAGTCCTCCCCACCATTACCAGTGGTACTTGTCCACCTCCCGCATTTCATCCCGCGCCCTCGGGAACATATAACATATTGAACACTTCCATAGGGGCATTACTATGGTCCTATTCCAGATTACTTCTAAGGTGTCAGTGTCTTATTGGCCGAATACAGAATCATATATGAATTTTCCAGATTCAAATGCAACATAACATGTTGCCTAAATCATATACACATATTCAGATCATGACAGAAACTTATTTCAGATTGATCACATGCTGTAGTTTCTGGGAATTCTCCAAAAAATCTATTTAATATAACACATTTCTCATAATGATAACATAGTTAACATAGTTATAGACATGAAACTTTCAAAAAATTTGGTTAGAATGTGTCCCTGTTGTCATGGATCAAAGAGTAGTTTTTCTTGATTTTTTGGCATATACACCAATTTCCGTGTTAATCTAAGCATTGATATAAATAGAGAAATATTCATTACACTGAAACCGTCTGTCAACCAAGTTCAATATCTTTACTGAGAGTATATCATACTAATGCTATCCACTGTTCAAAATGTCACAATTTTAGGAATCCAAAACTATTTATAAAAATAAAACAATATTATTGATTTTTGTATTTCAGTAATGGAAATTATAGAAAATAGTCAAATTCTGATTATAGATCCATCACAGCATGAACATTTTTTTTTTTTTTGTAAAAGGACCACAGGGCTTCAAGACCAGGAGAGCGCGCCAAGTCACTCCCCCAGCAAAAGCACCCGGGCTTGAAATTTATTAAAATAAGAATGCATTACAACTTCAATGGGGCATACCCCAGTCAGACCATTCTAACATGCAAGAGACCAATTTATCAATGACCATTGACCCCTTACAAACATTAGGTAACAAATTCAACCCCAGAAACAATCATTCTACCTGGAATTAACCGCAAAATTGGCAAGGGAATCCGCCACTTGATTGGTTTCTCTGTAAATATGGGATAGCACAGTAGAGTCATGCCTAAGCAGGTCTTTAGCTTCCCTCCACCATCTGAAAGAGTGCCAACACGTTCCCATGTCATCCTGGATGGAGTTTACAAGCACTTGGGAATCAGAGTACACTATGGAAAGTCGATAGCCTAGTGAAGAAGCCAGCGAAGACCATCACAAAGAGCTCTAATCTCGGCAATCATGCTAGTCCCACAACCATAGAAATGGGCAAATGCCACGTGAACCTATCCCTGAGAGTCCCAGATACACCCACCACCTCCACAATCACCTGGGTTCTCTTTACAAGCACCATCAACATTGAGTCAGAAATCACTTATTGGAGGGATCCATCTAATAAGTTTCAGCTCCTTATGTTGGGTTTTCATTCTAATATTTTTGACAACATGTTTTTGATGATGAACAACCTGAATTGAGGTTTAATACATGACATCTTTGAGCAAATCACTTGTTGCAATATTTGATCTTTTATGTATTCATAACATCTCACTTTACATGTTTGTCAATGTAGGTTTGAGTGAATACAACAATGATACAACAAAACAAGAAGAAAAGATCAAGAATACATTGAAATCTGTCACCTGTCGACAGATCCCCAAAGGCCTGTCGACAGATATGAACAGACAGATAACACAAGTTCAGGAAAAAGGTCACTTATCGACAGATGTCCATATGCCTGTCGACAGATGTCACTGACAGAAGTTCTAGATATCTGGACTGTAGATATCTGTCGACAGATGCAAGTCAACTGTCGACAGATCTCACAGACCTGAAATCCCAGATCTCTGTATGTTGCAAACCTGTTGCAATCTGTTGACAGATGCAGCAAGACCTGTCGACAGACGAACAAGATCTTCAGATACGGAAAGATCTAACATTGCCCAAGTTGGTGTTTCTTTCTACCACGACTCTCCATATGTGGACACCACTATATATATATCCTTTTGAAGCAAATCACGTACACAAGCAGCCTCCAAGCAAAAACCCTAAAGAGTTCTCACAAGAAGTCTTGTTCTGCTGCTCTGCTTCAACCTACCGCCCAGAACCAAGAAGAGAAGTCTCTCCAGCGGAAGGTGAAGCCTGAACGTCGTGGATTCAAGTGTCTCCATCAACTTGTGATCTTTAAGACGAAGCTTGAAGCCCAGTCAGACGTTCACAAGAAGAGTTTACAACTGGATTTGTTCTTCAACTCTTAAACTCTTCTTTGTTTCTATTTCTCCATATCCGTGTGTGTGTGTTGTGTTTCAGGCAGCCCTTGTGCTTGATACACGTGTGTGGGTGTTGTTCTGATCGTGGTTTCACATCAGATAACACGTGTGTCTGAGTTGTAGTTTGTGAACTAGCTTATAAGCAGATTGCTCGGCGTGTGTGTGTGGCCCGTGGATGTAGGATACACAAGTTGTGTACTCCGAACCACGTAAATTGTCGTGTCTTGTGGTTTGCACGAATTTACGCTAGATGTTTGATAGGCACGGCATCTCCACGCACGTTTGATAATCTGTTATCCATCTGTTATCAAGTCACACACATCCACACATAGTTTAAAGTTCAACATTGTTTTGATAATCTGTGTTTCGAAGAAAAGAAGGTGATAAATATTTTTAATCGGTGGTAATCTATTCAACTCCCCTTCTAGATTACCATACAGGGAATTCCGCAACCCTTTAATTGGTATCAGAGCTGAGTTTCTCCGATTTACTGCTTTATCTATTTGATCTTACGATCAGGAGATTCACAGTCAAATGGAATCTAACAAGGGGTATATGGCCGAGGGACACTCAGTGACCAGGCCACCCTTCTTTGATGGCACTGACTATCCGTATTGGAAAAATCGAATGCAGGTGTTTCTACGAGCACAGAATTTCGAACTATGGAAAATAGTCAGAAAAGGAGCATACGAATTGCCTCAGGACGAGGATACCTGGACTAAGGACTAGATCGCCAAGGGGACACTCAACTGAAGCGCCCTTAACATGATGCAGTGCGCGGTCCATCTGAAGGAATACTCGAGAGTCTCCACATGCACCTCAGCAAAGGAGATGTGGGACAAGCTTGAGCTAATCTATAAAGGTACGTCTAAGGTAAGAGAATCAAAGGTAAACATGTTGGTCTCAGAATATGAAATGTTCAAAATTAATAATAATGAAACCATCTCTGACATGTTTGCTAGATTCATGATAATTATAAATGGATTGAAAGGTCTTAAAAAGGAATACTCAGAGAGTGACTTGGTGAGGAAGATACTTCGGTCTCTTCCATCCTCTTAGAACACCAAAGCCACGGTCATTGAGGATTCCAAAGACCTCTCAAAAATGAAAGTGGATGAATTGATTGGTTCTCTGATGACTTATGAACTGAATGTCAAAAGAAAGGAAACTGAAGAAAATCCTAGGAAGTCACTTGCTTTGAAGGCTTCCAGGAAGAGTTCTTCAGCTTCCAAAAGGAGACAATTCAGGAAAGTGATGTGACTGAATCGTCTAGTGAGAGTGAGAATGATGAAATGGCTATGCTCACTAGACAATTCAAAAAATTCCTAAAATACAAGAGGAGAGGTACAAGCAACTCTAAACCTTTCCAAAAGAAAGACTTTGCTAATAAATTCGATACTAACAAAAAGTCTGAGATTGTCTGCTGTGAGTGCAAGAAGTAAGGGCACATGAGAGGAGAGTGCCCCGAGCTCAAAAAGAAGCTGAAGAAGGACAAGTTCACCTTCAAGAAGGCCAAGGCAATGGTGGCCACTTGGAGTGATGAAGATGAAGACGAGGACAATCAAGCTACCTCAGGAGATGATGAGATTCAGTGTCTCATGGCAAGGAGTGATGACTCCAACGAGGTAAGCTCTTCCTTTGAAACATATTCCATTACTGAATGGGAAGAAGCTTATACTGCTCTATTTAAAAAAGTCTGTGAATACAAGTCCGAAAATAAAGCACTAAAAAGAAAGTCAATTCCCTTGTTCATGAATCAAACAACAAAGAAGAAATTGAATCTTTGAATAAGGTAATTGAAATGATGAAGATTGATGAACAAACACACAGTGATGAATTGGATAGCATGAAACTTAAGTTTCAAGAAGTTCAAAAGGAAAGAGATGATCTAATGAACTCTCTTGAAGTTCTTAAAAGTGAGCATGCTAATCTAAAAGAAAGATTGGAACAAGCTGAAAAGGAAATAAAATATAAGTCAAAAGATTTGTCTGGCTTTGTCAAAAGTAAACAAAATCTGGATGCAATTCTAGGTTCAAAAGTGTTTGTTGCAAGACATGGGATTGGGTTTCAAAATGCAAAGCCAAAGGAAATTGGCAAAAGTCTGCTAACAGATTTCATTGACTCCAGCCCAAGTTCAAGTAAACAAACCCCTTCAAAGAATAAGAAAAATCCTTCAAAGGGTAAGAAACAAGAACCTAAGTTGATCAAGTTTGTTCCTAGTCAATCTAAGAAATTTGTAACAAGCCCAAGACAGAACAAAAAGCATGCTCCCAAGCCCAAATTGACAAGACAACAAAAGGGTAAGATGCCAATGCATGCTCCCAAGAATATCATGTCCACTGTTGTTCACAAACCTTCATCATGCAAAATCTGTAAAAAGGTCGGGCATACTGAAAAACAATGCTGGAACAGTCCAAATAAATTGAAATTCAAACAGATTTGGATCCCTAAGCATTTACTGTTTGGCATGAATGATACAACGGCACCCAAAGTAATTTGGGTACCAAAACCTCTTGTCTGATCCACATGTGCAGGAATGCCTAGCAGCCCACAATCAAAACAAATGGTACCTGGATAGTGGCTGCTCGAGGCACATGACGGGCGATAAAGATAAATTCAGTTTACTCGTGGAAAGAGACGGAGGTCAAGTGATCTTTGGAGGTAACAACAAAGGCCAGATCATCGGCTCAGGTAAGGTTGGTAAGTTTGCCTCTAACTCCATAGACAATGTTTTACTTGTTGATGGCCTTCATCACAACTTGCTTAGTATAAGTCAATTGTGTGACAAGGGTCATAAAATTGTCTCTGAATCCAATTCATGTCAAATTCTTGATAAGAAACAGGAAGTCTGAAATTTTCTGGAAAAAGAATATACAACATCTACATGGTTGATTTAGATGATCCAGAAAATAATGATTTGTGTCTTGTAGCAAACAAACAGGACGAGCTTACATTGTGGCATCGTAGGCTTGGTCATGCTAGCTATATGTGTTGCACAAGATCATGAGGCTCAAACTGGTAAGTGGACTTCCTGAAATCCCATTCAACAGAAATGAAAATTTTTGTGATGCATGTGCACAGGGAAAACAAACCCGGAAATCCTTTAAATCAAAAGCACCGGTGAGTACTTCGAAAGCTTATGAACTGTTGCACATGGACCTATTTGGACCTACAAGAACACTAAGTCTCAATGGCAAGCATTATGGTTTTGTCATTGTAGATGATTTCTCTAGGTTCACTTGGGTAAATTTCTGGCTCACAAGAATGAATCACTGCAAGTTTTTGAAGATTTTTTCAATAAAATTGAGCATGGAAATGTCAACAAGATATGCTCCATCCGCACTGATCACGGGGGAGAATTTGACAACAACTCCTTCACTGATTTTTGTAGGAACCAAGGTATAGACCACTTGTTTTCCTCCCCAAGAATTCCAGAACAAAATGGGGTCGTGGAAAGGAAAAATAGAACCTTGGTGGAGATGGCTCGCACGCTTCTGGTCGAGAATCAACTAGAAAGAACCTTTTGGGAAGAAGCGGTAAACACGTCATGCTACATCCTTAACAGAGCCATGGTAAGACCGGTATTCAAGAAAACTTCCTACGAACTACTGAAAGGTAAGAAACCCACTATTGGGTATTTCAGAGTTTTTGGCTCAAAAGTGTTCATACATAACAATGATAAAAATGGTTTGGACAAGTTTGAAGCCAAAAGCGATCAAGGTATTTTTCTTGGATACTCAGAACACTCTAGAGCCTATAGGGTGTTTAATCTCAAAACAAGAAAAGTGGAAGAAACTCCACATGTTGTATTTGATGAATCTCAAACCAAGCCTAACAATTCTAATCTTTACAGGTTTGCAGATGAAACTGAAGATACAACAATCGGAGAATTACAAAGAAAACCAATGCAATCTCTAAAACAACTCTTAAAACTAAAAGTGGATATCTTCGCAGGTACGATGATGAAAATGATGGATATCTATTCAGAAATGAAGAAGAGGTACTTGCACAAGATCCACAACAACAAGATCAACCACAAGCTGAAAGTCCTCTAGCCACCACTCCTCCAGAACAACCTCCTCAAATGCAAGATCAACCCGGACCTTCAACCGTTACTAATGTGAGGTATTCTAAAGCTCATCCACTTGAAAATGTCATAGGTGACATAAATGACTCAGTTCAAACTAGGTCTCAAGTTAATCAAATAGTTGAACATGATCATTTAGCTTTTGTATCTCAAGTGGAACCTAAAAACGTTGAAGAAGCATTAAAAGAAAACTCATGGATTGATGCTATGCATGAGGAGCTTGGGCAATTTCAAAGAAATAATGTCTGGAGTTTAGTTCCTAGAACCCCTGAAATATCTGCCATTGGGACAAGATGGGTGTAACGTCTTGGGTTTTTACCGGATCTTTATCGGGTCTTCTTCCGGGTCTGTGTTTGTTGGCGTTCAGAGGTGCTAACGTCGACAGTCGGTTGACGTCCAGGGGGGTTTGACGTCGGCTTTGTGTTGGCGGCAAGGGTGTTGCCGTCGGCAGGTCTTTGGCGTCCATCGATCTTTCCGTTAGCTGTTAGTTCTAGAGTTTTGTGGAGCTAGAACTTGGCGGCATGCGATGTGGACGTCAAGTGTTGGCGGTTCAGTTGGCGGTTCAGTTGGCGGCAATAGGGGTTGACGTCAACTGATCAGTGCGCTGTTTTTAGGGTCAACCCGAGGGCTATTCTCCCTCATCCTCTCCTCTCTTTTTCCCTCCTCTTTCACCTATGTTCTTCTCCAGTACTTCCGATTGTTGACGGAAGCACGTGGGAAGGTCGTGATGCGCATGGCGGTGGCGGATCGGGCGGGAAATGACGGATCGGACGGCGGTTCTTGCGGGAAGCTCCTGGGGGTTCGGCGCAAATCGAGGTTTATGTGGAGTTTTTAAGCGTTTCTGAGGTAGGGGCGTAAACCCTTAGCTTCCTTGTGTGCTATTCCATGCTTGTGTGCGTGCGATTTGCGTGGAATCGAGCTTTGGGGAGGGTTTTTCTCCATGCCGGGTTTTAGGGCGTTTTGGCCGATCCATGTGTTGGATCGTGTTTTTCCGGTATTGTCTGCGGGTTGTGATGAAAGGAAGTGTTTCTTGTTCATCACCCCATTGTGTTGTGGGTTGAATTTGCTCTGTGTGGGAATCAGCTGGAGGCTGGTTCAGCTGCTGTAGGCTGAAGAAGTCAACGTCAAGGGATGTTGACGTTGATCTCTTCAGGGAAGAGGTAAACGACGTGATCCTTTGCCGTTAAGCTCTTCAGGGGAGAACTAGATGGCAAGATCTGTGCCGTCAGGTTCTTTAGGTAGGATATAAACGGCATGATCCTTTGCCGCCAAGTTTGGGTAAATGACCAACCTATGACCGTCTACTTTTTCTAGACGTCTGGAGTGTTGCCGTCTACCTTTTGTTAGCGGCAGTCGATGCTGCCGTCTACTGCTTGCTTGGTGACATGCGATGCTGTCGTTTACTTCCTGGTTGGCGGCGGTCGATGCTTCTATCTACCTGTAGATGTGTTCCCAGTATGCTGTGTGTTTCCCTTTCCGTGGTTTGAGGTGTTGACATGCGGTGTCCGCCTGTTAGCACAGTCTGCCAGGTGTAGAGAGTGTCTCTGCCTGTGCTCTCGTTGTGTTTGGCTGTGTTGTGACATTGACACATGGTGTCTGTCCGTTGCGCGGTACTTCTGACGTTGAGAGTGTTTCCGTCTGTACTTGTGTTGGGGTTGCCGTGCTCCTGTTTCTGTTGTGTTTCCTTGATGTAGAGCTACGCTCCGTCTGGATGACTGGCGTGTGGGGGGTCCTCAGCCAGTGAGCCGGGACGTTGAGTGCGACTCCGTTCTGTGCGTACTCCTTGTGGTGGTTTTGAGCCGGTTACCGTGGAGCCCCTTCTCCACCGTCTGAGCCTGGCGTAGGGGAAAACCGGTCATGGACCAGACGCGAGGGAGAGCGTCTGAGTGTGCACACGTGGTTAGGGTTGAGAGACTCTGTGGTGCCGGGACGCCGAGCACACAGACCCTACTAGTCCTACTTTGTGAGAGTGTGTGTGAGCTCTTGCTTGTGAGCTTGTTGGGTTTACTGTGCTTGTAGTGCTGTCGAGCCTGCGAGGTTCCAATTTTTCTCAGTACGCTCCTGAGGGAGTTGCGTACTACGCCACCGGTTCCTGTGTGTTGTACAGGCTGTGAGTGTTTACTTACTGAGCTTTCTTTCCTGCAAAGTAATTCTGTTACCGGTGGGGGTTAGTTGCCCTACTGGGTCTCTTTCTGGAGACTCACTCCCTTTTTCCCAGGTGTTCGTGTGCGGCTTTCGAGGCTATGGAGCCTTGTCTCTCCGGTGCTGGTCTTGCTTGGCTGCTGTGAGTGGTACTTTTCTTTGTACCCACTGTACTCTTGCGTTTAGCTTTGACTCTGAGTTGTTCTTGTGTTAATTGTTTTAATTTGTAGCGTGTACATTTACTCATATGTTCTCCTCAGGCACTCCTTTCTTACCCTTCCGAGTTTCGGCTCGTGGGTTAACGGGTCAAGATTCGGGTTACCGATTGGTTACTGGTACTTCGGATCTTGGGTCGTTACAGTTGGTATCAGAGCCTGGTCTGTCGAGACATATAAGGAAATGTTCCGAATAACTCAGAGTGTGAAGAGTACAGTAGCAGCAAGCGAACCGGAGTCGTTTTGTGTTTTGTGCGTGTGCTTGTCCTGTGTGGATTAATTTCCTTTGTTCCTAGGGATGTCGTGTTTGGGAGGTGGCTGTGTAGGCACCTTAGCAGGAGGCTAGAGATGCCCCGCCACCACATCAGACTCGGCCTGAACCACAGGACGTACACTGTAGTTTTGTGTCCCCTTGGGCAGTGTAGAGTTTCGACTGGACCATGTTTTTCTTGTGTCGATAGCTCAGTAAGTTGCTCTGCGCTGTGGCGTTCTGGCACCTTGGAGAAGTTCCGGGAGGGTGTAGAGTTGTTGAGCTGTCGTTGCCGGTTGGACTGTGTGTGTTACAGTCTGCCGCGGTGTTCCCGGTCAATGTGTGTGCCCTTGGTGGTGCATCTGGCTGTTGCGTGGCCAGGTTGCTTTGCGGTTGTTTTCCGAGTGTCTCGGTTGCGCCGGTGGGACTTTATGTGTCCCCGTGGCTCGGATGGATTGTGTTGTTTCCTGTGCCCGACATTTTTCTCCCAGATGGTGGTCTGGTGAGTGTTTTGATTGTGTTCTTGGTTGTGCTTCTTGTGGAAGCGACAGTCTTGCATCGTGATTTTCCATTTTGCATTTGGAAGAGACTCATTGCGTTACGTGTCTTCTTCCTTCGCTTTCGGTGGTTGCTCAGGGTTGTGATACTCCACGTGGTGTTGTGTTGCTAGGGTGCGCATTGTGGCGACCCTATGGTGGAGTTATCTTCCCTTGAGTTGTTTTGAGGTTGAGCTGGTTGCTCTCCTTGTGTCGTTGTTTTCTGTGCCACCCTTGGGTCGACTGACCTGTTCGTGCTCTGTGTCGTTGTGATAGTTCTAGGCGGCCAGTGACGGCAGCTTAGTGAATGTTGTTGTTGTGACAACACCCTTACATGACGCTTTTAAGTACGGCTCGATGCCCGAGCTGACATGGTAATTGTGTCCTTGCTGTGTTTAGTCTCTATGGGTATTGTTGGTCTGGCTTGGTGTGGACCTGAGTTTCTGGTGGTCTCTGCTACGGTGTTTTCTTGGTTCCGTAGTTTTGTGCCTGGGTGCCAGTTTGTGGTGGCACTGGCATGTGTGGGTTCCCGACCTCGTGGTGTGTCTGGGGTCCGGAACGATTTGTGTTGTCGGCTCTCGACCTTGTGGAGGTCTAAGGTGGCCATGTTTGTGGTGGGACGTTGTTCTCGCCTGGTTGCGTGCGATCTCGGCGAGTGTGCCGAGGGTTTCCGCCGTGTTGTGGCTGACTCCGTTGGTTTTGTGGGAGTCGTGCGTGTGTGTGTCACGACCTTGGTAGGAGGTTGTGGCGTTACGATGTTTGGTTTCGCCGTGTGTTTCTTGCTGGGTGTGCCGAGCAAGGATTATTTGGTGTGCGTCTCGGCTTGTGCCTTGAAGGTCTTTTGCATGCCATTCCTTCCGGTGTTGACCTCTTTTATCATTTGCGATGCAGATGGTTTATCCTACTCTTGTGCGCCATGGAGTTGTTGTGGTTTTCGCTCCCCTTGCGGCAGAGTTGGTATTTCATGTTTTTGCGTGCCTTTCTAGAGCCGACATGGTGGTCGTTGTGCTCTAAATGTCGTCGGTTTTCCGTACGCTTTTCTTGTGGGTCTCTGGTGAAGAGTCCCCTTCTGTGCGCACTGTGTTGTGTTAGCCCTGGGTGCAGTTGTGTGTGCTGCACTTTGAGCGTCTTTGGATGCTCTGTGTTTCGTGCCTTAAGGGTTGGAGCCGGTGTGGCCTGTTGTGCCCTTTTGGCTTGTGGTTCTTTTGTGCGTGGCGTGGTGAGTCTTGCAGCCAGTGGCGGAGTCTCCTATCGTTCGTTTGGTGACAGTGAGGTCAATTGGCTTGCTAGTACTAGGCCACATGTTGTTGACGTTGTGAGGTGCCAAGTGCTGGCTTGACTCCAAACGTCTTCTGTGTTTTGTCGCGGCTTATTGTGCCGTGGAGTGAGTGGTTCTGGAGTTGTGTGGCTCCATGTGCGTTGGTGTCCTTGTTGGACCACGAGGATGGTCTTGTGAGACCTAGTGGCGACAATGGACATTGTTCCATATGTTGCGGACTGTCCGCGAGTGCGATGTGACTTGGGTTCTCGTCGCCGCGTGACTTTTCAATTTTTGCTGATGACCGGTGCTAGCTGTGGCTAGTAGCGTGAGGCTATCCCCCTGAGTGTGGTGGTTGACCCTTAGGTGTTTTTCCGAGTTGTTGTCAGGCAACTGTGCGCTCTGTCGGGTTTTGCTGGCGATGGAGTGAGTTGCTGACCAGCGTTTCTCGCATTGTTATCGGCATTTGCGCCCTCTGTCGGGTTATGTTTTACGACATAGTGGGTTACTAATCTGTGGGTTCCAACGACTAGGTCGGTTGGTGACCGCAGTGTGTGACTTTTGGCTAGCGTGTTTTTGCCTTCTGTGTGGTTGGTGCAATGTGAGCAAAGCTTCATAGAGTTGAAGTGACTGCTTATGTCAGCGCCAGTCCTGGTGTTGCGATCGGGTTCGGAGAGTTCCGAAATTCTGTGCCGATGCTTTCGATATTTGTCTTGGGAGCTGTTCTGATGTAGCGCGGCAGAGTGGTGCCTTGTGCATCGCGTCAGTTGAAGCCCCACAGGGAGAGTTACCCGACCTTCAGCTTGAAGTGTACAGCTGCGTGTGTTAGCAGTCGTTAGTAGCTCCTGCTTGCGTGTGTCAGGTGATTGGGCCCTGTGTGGACGACCGTGTCATTTCCCTCTCGTTGGTTTTGAGGTGGATGAGCGAGTCGCCACTGGACCAGGGTAGTCCAGTAGGTTGTTGGGTATTTTGGCTCCTAAGTTCGAGGCTTTAGTTTCCGCCAGTGTAGGCTGTCGACCGTGGTGCGTTCCATGCGTTGCCGTTTTAGGAGGTACCTTTCTTATTGCTGCGTCGCGTGTTCTCCCGGGTGTGGTGTGTCAGTGATGACAATGGGTTGATTGTACCAGAGTTCTGCTGTTTCTTGTGGATTGCTATGTTCCGAGGTTGTGGAACAAGGCAGTCCGGCTAGTTAGTGTTGTCTAGCAGCGGTACTCGGGTGGTGTGTCGACCTGGTGACGGGAGAATGTGATGCGCGTGTAGTTTTTGTACCTCTATGTTGCCTTTAGCTTCCCCTTGCATTGCGTGAATTTCGAGGGCGAAATTCCTTAAGGGGGGAGGGTTGTAATGTCTCGGGTTTTTACCGGATCCTTATCGGGTCTTCTTCCGGGTCTGTGTTTGTTGGCATTCAGAGGTGCTGACGTTGACAGTTGGTTGACGTCCAGGGGGGTTTGACGTCAGCTTTGTGTTGGCGGCAAGGGTGTTGCCGTCGGCAGGTCTTTGGCGTCCATCGATCTTGCCATTAGCTGTTAGTTCCAGAGTTTTGCGGAGCTAGAACTTGGCGGCATGCGATGTGGACGTCAAGTGTTGGCGGTTCAGTTGGCGGCAATAGGGTTGACGTCAACTGATCAGTGCGCTGTTTATAGGGGCAACCTGAGGGCTGTTCTCCCTCATCCTCTCCTCTCTTTTTCCCTCCTCTTTCACCTATGTTCTTATCCAGCACTTCCGATTGCTGACGGGAGCACGTGGGAAGGTCGTGATGCGCGTGGCGGTGGCGGATCGGGCGGGAAATGACGGATAGGACGGCAGTTCTTGCGGGAAGCTCCTGGGGGTTCGGCGCAAATCGAGGTTTATGTGGAGTTTTTAAGCGTTTCTGAGGTAGAGACGTAAACCCTTAGCTTCCTTGTGTGCTATTCAATGTTTGTGTGCGTGCGATTTGCGTGGAATCGAGCTTTGGGGAGGGTTTTTCTCTATGCCGGGTTTTAGGGCGTTTTGGCCGATCCATGTGTTGGATCGTGTTTTTCCGGTATTGTGTGCGGGTTGTGATGAAAGGAAGTGTTCCTTGTTCATCACCCCATTGTGTGGTGGGCTGAATTTGCCCTGTGTGGGAATCAGCTGGAGGCTGGTTCAGCTACTGGAGGCTGAAGAAGTCAACGTCAAGGGATGTTGACGTTGATCTCTTCAGGTAAGAGGTAAACGGCGTGATCCTTTGCCGTTAAGCTCTTCAGGGGAGAACTAGATGGCGAGATCTGTGCCGTCAGGTTCTTCAGGTAGGATATAAACGGCATGATCCTTTGTCGCCGAGTTTGGGTAAACGGCCAACCTGTGACCGTCTACTTTTTCTAGACGTCTGGAGTGTTGCCATCTACCTTTTGTTAGTGGCAGTCGATGCTGCCGTCTACTGTTTGCTTGGTGACATGCGATGCTGTCGTTTACTTCCTGGTTGGCGGCGGTCGATGCTGCTGTCTACCTGTAGATGTGTTCCCAGTATGCTGTGTGTTTCCCTTTCCGTGGTTTTAGGTGTTAACATGCGGTGTCCGCCTGTTAGCACAGTCTGCCAGGTGTAGAGAGTGTCTCTGCCTATGCTCGCGTTGTGTTTGGCTGTGTTGTGACATTGACACGTGGTGTCTGTCCGTTGCGCGGTACTTCAGACGTTGAGAGTGTTTCCGTCTGTACTTGTGTTGGGGGTTGCCGTGCTCCTATTTCTGTTGTGTTTCCTATATGTAGAGCTACGCTCCGTCTGGATGACTGGCGTGTGGGGGGTCCTCAGCTAGTGAGCCGGGACGTTGAGTGCGACTCCGTTCTGTGCATACTCATTGTGGTGGTTTTGAGCCGGTTACCGTGGAGCCCCTTCTCCACCGTCTGAGCCTGGCGTAGGGGAAAACCGGTCATGGACCAACGCGAGGGAGAGCGTCTAACTATGCACACGTGGTTAGGGTTGAGAGACTCTGTGGTGCCGGGACGCCGAGCACACAGACCCTACTAGTCCTACTTTGTGAGAGTGTGTGTGAGCTCTTGCTTGTGAGCTTGTTGTGTTTGCTGTGCTTGTAGTGCTGTCGAGCCTGCGAGGTTCCAGTTTTTCTCAGTATGCTCCTGAGAGAGTTGCGTACTACGCCACCGGTTCCTGTGTGTTGTACAGGCTGTGAGTGTTTACTTACTGAGCTTTCTTTCCTGCTTAGTAATTCTGTTACCGGTGGGGGTTAGTTGCCCTACTGGGTCTCTTTCCGGAGACTCACTCCCTTTTTCCCTGGTGTTCGTGTGCGGCTTTCGAGGCTGTGAAGCCTTGTCTCTCCGGTGCTGGTCTTGCTTGGCTGCTGTGAGTGGTACTTTTCTTTGTACCCACTGTACTCTTGCGTTTAGCTTTGACTCTGAGTTGTTCTTGTGTTAATTGTTTTAATTTGTAGCGTGTACATTTACTCATATGTTCTCCTCAGGCACTCCTTTCTTACCCTTCCGAGTTTCGGCTCATGGGTTAACGGGTCAGGATTCGGGTTATCGGTTGGTTACTGGTACTTTGGATCTTGGGTCGTTACAATGAGTCTTTAGGAATAAACTAAATGAAGAGGGTAAAGTGGTGAGAAACAAAGCTAGACTGGTTGCAAAAGGATATAATCAGGAATTTGGTGTGGACTTTGAAGAATCCTTTGCACCTGTAGCTAGACTAGAAGCAGTTAGGATCTTGTTAGCATATGCATGTTCAAACAAGTTGAAACTATTTCAAATGGATGTTAAAACTACTTTCTTGAATGGCTACATAAAATAGGAAGTCTATGTTTCTCAACCACCTAGCTTTGAGGATCATGATAAACCAAACCATGTGTTTAAATTGCACAAAGCTCTTTATGGTTTGTAACAGGCACCCCGAGCTTGGTACGACAGGCTGAGCACCTATCTGGTAAGCAAAAACTACTCAAGAGGTAAGGTAGACCAAACTCTCTTTACAAAGAAAGTTTGCAATCACATAATTGTTGTTCAAGTCTATGTGGACGACATTATCTTTGGTTCTACTAACCCTTCACTGTGTGAAGACTTCTCTAATCATATGCACAGTGAATTTGAGATGAGTCTTATGGGGGAGCTTCAATTTTTTCTTGGTTTGCAGGTCAAACAATTAGAAGACGGATTCTTCATTAGCCAAGAAAAATATGTTAAAGAGCTCCTGAAAAAGTTTCAGTTTGAACAAGCTAAGCATGCTTCAACACCCATGAGCACAAGCCTTAAGCTACAAAGTGATGAGAAAGGTAAATCGGTAGATGCCAAACAATTTCGAGGTATGATTGGCTCACTCCTCTATCTTACTGCAAGTAGACCAGACATACAATTCAGCGTTTGTCTTTGTGCTAGATACCAATCTAGTCCAAAGGAAAGCCATCTAATTGCAGTTAAGAGAATATTCAGATATCTCTCAGGTACGCATGACTTGGGCCTTTGGTATCCAGCAGGCAGTAGCTTTAACTTGGTTTCATATTCTGATGCTGACTATGCTGGATGTAAAATTGACAGGAAAAGCACTAGTGGCTATTGCCAAATTCTTGGTGGTTGCATGGTTTCGTGGGCATCCAAGAAGCAACACTCGGTTGCACTCTCCACTGCAGAGGCAGAATATGTTGCTGCAGGGAGTTGTGTGGCACAAGTGTTGTGGATAAAAAGTCAGTTGTGTGACTACAACATTGACATTGGATGCACACCTATCCTTTGTGACAACACTAGTGCAATCAATCTTTCAAAGAATCCCATTCAACATTCTAGGACAAAGCACATAGAAATTCGTCATCATTTCTTGAGAGATGAAGTAGCCAATAAAACATTGGAGATAAGTTTCATACCCACTGAAAATCAACTGGCAGACATCTTTACCAAACCTCTGGCTGAAGATAGATTCACAACATTGAGACGAGAATTGGGTTTGTGCAAATTACAATGAAACTTAACCCAAATATTAAGTATATGTTCCTTGTGTGAACTAACTATGAGGTATATCAAATGGTGATTTGTGGAAGAACAAGTCAAGCTTGTTTGGAAACTTTCATTATGCATGAGAAAATATTCTCCGCCAAGTATCCATAGTTATGTTGCATGAAAGGGTCATTGACTTTCTATGAGGATTCAGTTTCTTTATATTTTGCCCACTCACTATTTCTTGTCAAAAATTGAACATCTTCATGAAATCACTTCATTCTTGCTTTGGTGTTTTTCAAATTGTGCAAATGTGTCTTGTTGTACTTGAATGTATGTGTACACATAAGCACACACTATGGGGGAGTAAAAATCAGCCTAGATGAGTGTTTTTAGTGAAGGAAGTCATTCATATCCTATTCATGTCAACTTCTCTCACTTTTTATATTCATTTATTCCCTTATTCAAGCCTACATTCCACTTTGAATAAGCACCTATCAACAGACATGTGCAACCTGTCGACAGATCAGGCTCCACAAACATCAACTTTTGAACTCTGTGTACACCTGTCGACAGATGACAATTCATCTGTCGACAGCCATACCCAGATCTGAAAACCCAGTCTTCTGTCTGTACTCATCTGTCGACAGGCTCCCTCTAGCTGTCGACAGACACACTCCTTCTTGTCAAATCATGCCTAAGTCTTATCAAACTCATGAGCAGGTTCATGTTCTTCATCTAAGATGTTTATTGGGTGATTATACATGTTTGACTTCATCATATTCAAGTGATATTAATGTTATTCCCTAAACCACCATGATTTGGACATACTACTTTTGCACGGGTTTAGATTACATCATTGTGAAAACATTGAACCATCGTAGAGGATGAACACCTAACTCTTTAGAATAATTTCCTTGTAGGCAAACACTATTCTCTCGTAACTTGAAAAATCTTATGATCATTGAACTTTATGTCTCATGTTGACTGATAATCATATACCTTCCTTGATCTGGAATTGTAAATCTGAAATGGAGAAAAGCTACCTATTTCTGAAAAACAAAAAAAAAATCTACAAACAGGTAAAAGGTAGAGCAATGATGTGTATTTCTGAGTAACCGGGGAGATGGGCATCACAAATGTCTGCCCTCGCGTCAAAAATCTATCTCATCAACTCTATACAAAGGTATGATGGACACTTCCACTGAGTAACTGGGGGTACGGGCACTTGTCATGTCTACCCTCACGTCAAAAGGTATGAAGTTCTCTTAAATACCACTTTTCCCGTTGCTTTCATTTGTTGCAAGCAAAAAAAATAAAACTTTTTGAAATAGAGTGAAGCCTCCACAGTGACTCAAATAATCAGGTCATTTAGTGTCTATGGTTATCATGAAGTTTAGACATTCATTTCAGTCATCATTTGATCATCATAAACTAGGGATAGTGTTGGTCTACAATGTCCTTAATCAAACAAGGGTATTGGTGTCCTTTCTCTAAGACCGTAAGGTGTTCTCTCAATGCTCTAATTTAAAACTCCTTAGGTATTATGTCTAAACCATTTAGGTAAATGGGAGGGCTTTAACATCCATGTCTATGGTGGATTCCAATGTGTGTATACCCATTTTACACCTTATTTATTTGTGTGTAACTTTTGCTCAAGAGTTCTCTTTGAAAAACCACTCAAAACTCAGTCAGGCAGACATTCTGTATGGATCTGTCGACAGATATCCAGTCATCTGTCGACAGACGACGACATCTCTGGTCTGGGAAGGCCAACGGGCGCAGTTTGAGGACGATTTTGGTGGGACCCTTGCCTTCTAAATTTCAAACCACCCTCTTCTTTAAGAAGGCACCCACGATCCATTCTTCTTCCCTACTCACAAATCCCTCTCTTTCCTCTACAAACCGAGCCCCTGCTTCCCCCTTGGACGCAAACCCTACCTTCCATCCCTCCTGTCCTATTTCTGCAGTGGGCTTCTCCTCTTCATCCTCCCTCTCTGTGCACCGTTCCTCTGCACTCTCCATGGCTTCCAAGGTAAAGAAATTGGCATCTCGTCGCCGTCCCTCCTCATCTCGAGCCAGCGACGACGACCGGGCTACTGATGAGCGCCGCACGAAGCATCGTGACGATCGCTTGCCCGAACTTGTGGTTCCTCCCCGTCTCCATCTCACTCATTCTAAGGGGTCATTCATCAAGTTTGTTCAGCCTAGGTATGTCGATTTTGAGTCCTTGGCAGATCCTTTTCCAAATCTCCAACCTCTCTTTGACACTCAGGGGTGGACATCCTTTCTCTACAGACACACGGCTTATTCTCCCACTGCCGTTCGTGAATTCTTCACTCATCTTGGTTTCTCAAAGGAAAAGGATTTCTATACAACTGTGAAGGGCACCACTTTTCAACTCACTGCCAACCTCATTAGCATAACTCTTCAAATCCCCAACTCTGGAGCTGACATTCTCACCCATACTCCGGATGCTTCTGTATACTATCATCTCCTAACTCTTGAAGAATATGATGGCACAAAGAAGGTTGCCAAATTGAATGCTAATTCCTTCCCTCCATTGAACAGGATGATCCATCATATTTTCACAACCATGATTGCGCCAAAGCATGGCAGTCGGGAACTTGTCACCGACATTCATAAATCACTCTTCACCTTTTTCCTTAAGTGTGAACCCATCAATCTCCCTGTCCTAATGCTTGGTCTTATTCTCAAGTGCTTTTACCAACCCTGGAAGTCGATGCCTTTTGCTTGTCCAATCACCTCCATTCTGAAGTTCATTGGAATCGACATTCCGGACAGTGAATGCATCAAGCTCAACTCCCGCAGTAGTTTCGATCTCACTGCTGCACATAGGATGGGATACAAGCTTGTTCATGGGGTCGTCACTCGCGAGCTAAAAGGAAAGGCACCATCTGTTGCCATGGATGTAGATCATGAGATTGCTGATGATGATGATGACGATAATGAAGAAGCAGGAGATGAAGACTCCCAGTCTGAGCCTCTTGATGCTCCGGAAGATAGTGCTAGTGATGCAGATGATGAGCCTTCTCTGCGTGATCTTATTGCTCAGATGCAACTCCAGATGTCCACTGGATTCGATAAGATTCATGCACGATTGGACACAGTGGATGCAAACATGGAAGCAATAGCGGACACCCAAGTCCAACTGCAGCTACGTCTCACAAAGCTTCAGGAAAGTCGTCGGGCTGCTGCACCGCCTGGCGATGATGCTGCATAGAGAGTCTATGGGTCTAGGAGTCACTGTTTGTTTCTATGTTTCACATGTGTCTGTCATGTTCTAAGTTATGTTTTTCCACTTCATGGTCATGTAATTTCTTTCCCTTTCATTTCAGTCATCACATTTTGTACTGTGTATGCTTCATATCTCTTCAATGAAATCACAGTCCTTTGCTACATCATTGTGTGTGACTATTATGAATACCTTTAGATGTTGTCAAAAGGGGGAGAAACCTCAATTGTGCACTAATTGAATAATTTTGTCATCATCAAAAAGGGGGAGAATGTTGGGTTTTCATTCTAATATTTTTGACAACATGTTTTTGATGATGAACAACCTGAATTGAGGTTTAATACATGACATCTTTGAGCAAATCACTTGTTGCAATATTTGATCTTTTATGTATTCATAACATCTCACTTTACATGTTTGTCAATGTAGGTTTGAGTGAATACAACAATGATACAACAAAACAAGAAGAAAAGATCAAGAATACACTGAAATCTGTCACCTGTCGACAGATCCCCAAAGGCCTGTCGACAGATATGAACAGACAGAAAACACAAGTTCAGGAAAAAGGCCACCTATCGACAGATGTCCATATGCCTGTCGACAGATGTCACTGATAGAAGTTCTAGATATCTGGACTGTAGATATTTGTCGACAGATGCAAGTCGACTGTCGACAGATCTCACAGACCTGAAATCCCAGATCTTTGTATGTTGCAAACCTGTTGCAATCTGTCGACAAACCCTAAAGAGTTCTCACAAGAAGTCTTGTTCTGCTGCTCTGCTTCAACCTACCGCCCAGAACCAAGAAGATAAGTCTCTCCAGCGGATGGTGAAGCCTGAACGTCGTGGATTCAAGTGTCTCCATCAACTTGTGATCTTCAAGACGAAGCTTGAAGCCCAGTCAGACGTTCACAAGAAGAGTTTACAACTTGATTTGTTCTTCAACTCTTAAACTCTTCTCTGTTTCTATTTCTCCATATCCGTGTGTGTGTGTTGTGTTTCAGGCAGCCCTTGTGCTTGATACACGTGTGTGGGTGTTGTTCTGATCGTGGTTTCACATCAGATAACACGTGTGTGTGAGTTGTAGTTTGTGAACTAGCTCATAAGCAGATTGCTCTGCGTGTGTGTGTGGCCCGTGGATGTAGGATACACAAGTTGTGTACTCCGAACCACGTAAATTGTCGTGTCTTGTGGTTTGCACGAATTTACGCTAGATGTTTGATAGGCACGGCATCTCCACGCACGTTTGATAATCTGTTATCCATCTGTTATCAAGTCACACACATCCACACATAGTTTAAAGTTCAACATTGTTTTGATAATCTGTGTTTCGAAGAAAAGAAGGTGATAAACGTTTTTAATCGATAGTAATCTATTCAACCCCCCTTCTAGATTACCATACAGGGAATTCCGCAACCCTTCACCTTAGAATTGCACTTAGGAAAGAAACCATAGTTATTAAGAATCTGCACCTCCTGGGGCGTAGGGGCCACTTTAAACTGGACTTTAGAAAGTGAGTGCAGAATTTTAAACTTGATGTTGTTGATGATGACCCCAGGGGAATTAGACTTTGTTTCAAATCTTTGCATGCATCTCCCTTTCTAGAGTTCCCACAACATTAGGATCAGACAGTAAAGGGAAACAAATTCATAAGGAGATCGGATATCAGACTTCTGAATAAAGCTCCAAACTCTGACAGTAATATGGCGATGAAGAATGACCCTGGGCGATATTAGAGGCTGTAGCCATCTCCAAAGGGTAGAAGCATTATCACTGTGGATGAAAAGATGATCAAGGTCTTCAACTTGAGGAGAACGGCAGCACGAGCAACGAGAAACTAAAGGAATGCTGATTTCTGATATGCAACCATCAACCGGGACAGCTCGGTGGAGGAGTTTCCAAGAGAACACTGAAGCTCTACAATAAAAGGAATAATGCCAAATCTTAGAGAAGTTTGCTCTGTAAACTCTAGCCGGTCTTACGAGGTTGTAAGCAGTCTTAGTAGAGAAAGATCCAGAGTTAGAGGCTGCCCACACACACTTATCATCATCAGATGAAAGCACCACACCTTCCATTACTGACGTGCGGATAATAGATCTAAGGGGATGACAACCATCTGAAACCACCTCATACAGGGAGGCGCCCCCCCCCCCCCACACACATTAGGATCCATAATAATATCTCTGAGGGGTCTATCTCCAATCTAGGTATCATGTAATATATCAATACTTCTGCCATTGTCATAGATCCACCTAGTATTTTTGTTCATGATATTCACAACTTCTGTATAAACCGCCCTGGGCATCCCAGGTATGGTATTCATACTGATAGAAGTATAGCGACTTTTGGCATAAGAAGCCCATAAAGAGGTGTTTCATGTTCCAGAGCTGCTTAATTGCAAGAGCAACTTGCACATGCCTTAAGCTACGGACTCCCAGGCCACCCTCATTTTTTGGCCGCTGAATTGAGGACCAGGCTACCCAATGCCGACGATGAGCGACAGCAGTGCCATCCCAGAAAAAAGCCACTGCCACTTTCTCAATGTAGGAGATAATGGATTTCGGGATACATGAGGAAGCAGCAAGGTAAACTGGAATAGAAGATATGACCGAATTAATAAGAGTTACCCTTCCCGCTTGAGAAAGCAACTTTGATTTCCAGGCATTCAATCTGCTGTTCACTTTATCTACAAGAGGTTTATAGTCAACATTCAGAACCCTTTCAGGTTTAAGAGGGACGCCCAGGTAAAGTAGAGTGCCATTTTACCGCATGTAGCCGGTCACTTCTTTTATACGATTAATGGCGTGAGCCGGAGTCTTCTCAGCTATCATAAAGCAGCTTTTGTTGGAATTTATTTGCTGACCAAAGAAGTTAGAGTACTTCTGAAGGAAAACCTTCAACCACCTAACATTAGTAATACCCCCATTTAGAAAGATTAGTGTGTCATCTGCAAATAAGAGGTGGGTAGGTGTCAGACATCCCCTAGGGCCAGCATAAGGGAGAATGGACCCAGACATAACCAAATTCTTGATACCTCTACTAAGTGCTTCTTCCATTATAACAAACATGGCCGGAGCTATGGGATCACCTTGACGTAAACCTCTGGTGGATTTGAAGAAGCCTGCTGGAAAGCCATTAAAGAGAACTGAGAACCAACAATTTGACACCATCACGCCAATGTAAGAAATGAATCTGGATGAAAAACCAAATTTTTAAGAACATCAAAAAGGAAATTCCATTCCACACTGTCATATGCCTTTTTGATATCCAACTTAAAAATAACATTTTCCCCCCTGGTTTTCCATCCAATGTCTTTAACTAGTTGCCTAGACATTGAAACATTGTCTAGGATAGATCTACCCTTAACAAAAGTACCTTGTTCCTCTGAAATAATAGCCAAAAGTATAGAAGAAATTCTATCACATAGAATCCTGGAGACAATTTTATAGCAAAAGTTACACAAACTGACCTATCTGTAGTCATTAAAAGACACTGGATGTACCTTCTTAGGAACAAAAGCAATATGAGTTGAAGTGGCCCCTATGGGAAGAGGAAAACCCTGAAAAAAACCTTTTACCACATCAAAGACATCATCACCCACAATTTCCAAGCAGGAGGTAAAGAAGGCACCAGTGAAACCATCCGGCCCAGGGGCACTAGATCCATTCAGACTCCATACAGCCTTTTTAACTTCATCCTTATCAAAAGCCGCACATAAAGATGAGTTCTGTTCTACCGAGATTAGTTCAGGAATACATTGAGAAGAGTTTGATCAATTTCTGAATCCGTTGATTGAAGTAAAGACTCAAAGTAAATTACTGCCTCCTGAGCAAGAGCCTCCTGGTCCTCACACTAACTCCCATTCACCTGAAGCCTGTGGATTATGTTTCTTCTTCTATTCTTTTTATCACCATTGTTCAGCCATTGAAGACGAGCTTTTTGAGCCCAGAAAACCTCAACATTATGCATAGCCCTTCTGAGATTTGCATTTGCAGCCCCCAGCTCAGACCTGTCGGCATCCGTTGGGTTATTATCAAAAATTTCCTGCCTGACCCTAACCTCATTCTCCTGCCTAATGACATTATCATTAATATTACCAAAGGTGAGCTTATTCCAGGACTGAAGGGTGCCCTTGACTGCCTTTAACTTTAACAGTAAAGTGGCATAATGATTTGGGTACCCATCATCAACCTCCTTCCAAGTAGATTGAACCGTATTTAAGAAAGACTCATGGGAAGTCCACATTGACTGAAAGGTAAATCTAACCGGTCCTCGTGCAGAAATTACACATGAAGCCAACAAAGGGGCATGATCAGACGGACCTCTCAGTAGATGTCTAACCTGGAAACCCGGAAATGATGTCTCCCAGAGGTTATTACAGAAAAATCGGTCTAGTCTGGCTTTTACCACAACTGAAACAATTCTATTGTTGGACTAAGTAAACTGAGAACCAATAAAACCTGCATCAGATAGAGAGGAGGCAGACATACAGGCATTGAAATCAACCATTCCCTAAAGACTGGGAGGAAGACCCCCCATCTTGTCCGACAGACGAGTAACACAATTGAAATCCCCGCCCACTAACCAAGGCACATAGATGCTTCTGGATAAGTTGAGAATTTGATCATAGAGAGACCTTCTTCTGCTGAACTGACATGATCCATATACTATTGTGATCATATAGTGAATGCTATTATCCTTGAAGACTGCAAGTGAAATATGTTGGTCCGAGTGGCTAATAGTGTGAATAACCTGATTTTGCCAGAAGACCCAGATTTTAGAATCCTCCCCATTATTGTCAGTGCTGTTATCCATCTTTAGAAACCTACATATATCAGTGGCCCGATGCAGAGAAATGAGAGGCTCTGCAATTGCAACTATTTCAATGTGATGCTGATTAATAAGTCTACGCAGCGAGCGTTTAGAGGCAAGGTTAGATATGCCTCTGATATTCCAGAATAATATAGGGAAAATCATGAGGAAGAATACCCGATAGAAGACCCTACCGCCTTAGCTTTAGATCTTGTATAGATTCCTCCTCCTTTTTGGACCAGACCCTCATTTGTAACATCAATATTTGGCATAAAATTATTTTCTTTGAAGGCAAGTTCGGAGACATTCCTAAGAGAGTATTCAGGAGGCTTATTTTTGGGAAGCTTCAGAGTGGAAAGCTGGGGTTGTCGCATACCTTCTTCCACGGCGGGAGCCAAGACCGGCTCCGGCGACTCCCTGGGCTCGCCGCCAACACCAGACATGACCTTATCTTTCATACCAAGATAAACTGATGTCGAACCATTCATACCATGCATCTCACCTTCCCCATACAGCCCATGCAACTTCAAGTTTGCTGAAGGAACAGTGACATGATCCTCGTCACCAGATGCCTCAACAGCCACCTCCACATCCTGAATGGTCATTAAACCCTGAGAAACTTGAACATGTTGATCGGCGCAAGGGGCCTTAGAGACGATTGGAATTGAAGGACCAGGGGGACTATGACCACTGTGAATAGCTAGCCCATCGACCTCCTCCGTGGCTGGATTATCCAACAACCCCTGAAGCAGAGTACCTGTTAGCCATGACTGGATCCGCAGTGTCTGCAGTAACCACCTTCTGTCGCCATGATTTCTTGGGAATAAGGTTCTGCCCCTGATCTTGACTAGACCTTTTTTTCTTTCTTAAACACTAAGATTCCACATGACCAAGCTTATGACAGTAACTACACATAGTAGGTATTCCATAGTAATTTATCTTCTGCCAGAAACCGTCCGCACCACAGCCAACCCATATTCTATCAGGTCTTACCTTGGATATATACAACTCAACAATATAAAAGCCTCATGAGTTTGCGTCAGAGCCAAAGTAGGTTCATATATTCTGAGCACTTGACCCAGATTGCCAGCTATAGATGTCAGGAAATCCTCATAGTAGTAATTAACCGGCAGCATAGGGAGACCAATCCATATAGGTATGATCGTTGGATCATTATTAAAATCAAACTGGGAGTCCCACTTAAAGAATCTGCACAGTAGACCTTTGATATACAGGCTTCTACGCAAAATAATAGTCAAATAATCCTCCTCAGAATCAAAACGAATAAGCAGATGCCTGTTGTTCAGAATACTAGCAATAAAATCTCCTTTAAGCTGTAATCTTTGTGAGATGAAGGATTTAAACTCTGGGATAGAACATCGGCCATAAGCACACCTTACAATTATTGCCAGCTTGAGAGTATTGACAACCATGCCTACCTCTTCCTGGGAGAAAAAAATTGTCGGCTCCCCTGCGTCCGTGAAACATGGAGGTTTGACTCCAATACGAACATTCGGAGGAGGTTTCGTCCCTGCAATAATCTGGGCATAGGAACGCCTCCCAACGGGGAACGCATCACCATCACCCCCAACAGTCACAACAGGAGACTCCATAGAGATTGGCAAGCCCTGCACACCGCCAAGCCCAAGGCCCGCAGCCAAGGGTAGAACCGGAGAGAAGTGCCAAAACATCAGAGCTTCTCTCTCTAGAAACCTAGAGAGAGAAGCGTCGTTATATTAAGATCAGCATGAACATAACCTGGCATGTATTTGTACATATAAATCATAATTTTGATCATGAACATATTTTAAGTACAAAATTTCTTCTTAAATCTATGCTTATTCACAGAGTTCAGAAATTACCCTAAAATCATGGTGACTACAAAAATAACCCAAATTGTAGTATGGTAAGAAGTTAACCTAATTAGCCCTACACATCTCATAGAAGATCCATTCATAGTCTGAACATAAAGATATAAATCCAGAAGTAAAACAGGCAATAAATGGTGGACAAAAGAACTTGATGGCAATAGAGTTGTTGTTACGTTAATTTGACAGCAAGGGGCTTAAAGTTAAGTTCATCCTTGGCAGCAGTCAAGGTTGTCATTAACCTGACAGAAAACAGAACCCTTCCAGAACACATATAAACCCCAAATCTGACTGTTGTTTTAATTTCTAAAATCATGGAAAAATTATAAAAGGTAGAGACTATGGTTGGGAACCCTATCCCTGGGTTACTTGCCTCTAAAACACCAAAAAATCTACAGATTTAGCCGATGAAGCCCGCCTTGGCCTACCAAGACAGTTCTCCCTCCTAGGTAAAATCCTCAACCAGACGATCTCCTATGACACGAGCACGTTGGAGACACCTTCAACCTTCAAAGGCACATCCTCCTAACTCGTAGACGCTTGATCTTGGCCTCCACGAAGATCAAATCACCAGATCTCCTTTCTTTTATCCTATTGAGACTTGGAGAGACTCAAAAATGGGAGTAAGAAGGCTAGACCACCCCTTTATAAAAGGACATGCCTTCCATACTCAGTCTAGAGAGGGTAGGAGATGTAACCCCAATCGTTTCCTAAGATTTCTCCCTTACCATAACTCCACCAGAGCTAGACTACGAAAATTTTGCTGTCTGCACCAAAAGAAGTTGACGACAAGGTTATTGCCATCTACACAAAGTTGACGTCAATCGATATGGACGTTTACCTAAAGTTGATGGCAAGATATGTTGCCGTTAACCTACTGTTGATGGAAATCGATGTTGCCGTCAGCAACACAGGTTGACACAACCATCAACCTACCCGAGAACAAGCCAACCTCTCTACAGAAAAACTTAACTATACATACATATTCACAAAAAATTTTAAATTCACAATAATGAAATTTAAATTTATGAACAAAATTCCAAGGCATCACACTCTCTCCCCCTTAAAATAATCTTCATCCTCGAAGATTGAATTTGGGAAAACTCACCAAAAAGATGTGGATACTTCATCTTCATTCCTTCTTCTAGCTCCCAAGTTGCTTCTTCTTGAGCAAAATTCCTCCATAAGACCTTCATCAAGGAAATTCTCTTAGACCTCAAATGTTGAACCTTACGGTCTAGAATCTTCATGGGCTGCTTCTCAAAGGATAAATCTTGCTGTAAATCCATCGGTTCATAACTAAGAACATGAGATGAGTCCCGTACATACTTCCTTAGCATAGAAATGTGAAATACGGGATGGATGTTTGCCATAGATGGTGGTAATGCCACATGGTAAGCCACATTTCCAACCTTCTTTAAGATCTCAAATGGTCAAATGAACTTTGGGTTCAACTTCCCACGCCGACCAAATCTGATTACCCCCTTTGTTGGAGAAACCTTAAGGAAAACATGCTCTCCCACTTCAAACTCCAAATCTTTCCTTCTATTATCTGCATAGCTTTTCTGCCAGTCTTGGGCTGCCTTTAATGTTTGCTGGATTAGCTGAATTTTGCTAGATGTTTCTTGCACAATTTCAGGTCCAACTAGTTGCCTATCACCAGCTTCCTCCCAATACAAAGGACATCTACAAAGCCTGCCATACAAAGCCTCAAATGGAGCCATACCTATACTTGCATGAAAACTGTTATTATAGGCAAATTCCACAAGAGGTAAATGTCGTTCCCAGTCACCCTTCCAATCCAAAGCACACGCTCTCAACATGTCTTTCAAGAGTCTGGATTGTCCTTTCGGATTGTCCATCCATCTGTAGGTGAAATGCTGAACTAAGTTTCACTTGTGAATCAAGAGCAACCTGCAAACCTTGCCATAACCTTGAATTAAACCTTGGATCTCTATCTGAAATGATAGATTTTGCAACCCCATGCAATCTGACAGTACACACACTCTATGCTGAAATCGGATAACGCCCTCCTCATCACGGGTAATGCCCGACTTTCCAATCATCTCCTGCAACCTAGGATCAGTCTTCTGACCTTCCACCACACTATCTAGTATAGTAGACTTGATAGACAATTGAGCCACAAAAGCCTGGCACAATTGTGATTCAACCTCTTTATGATCAGTCCATCTCCATATAATTAATTATTAATTATATATATATATATTTTGGTGATTAACAAAACCTTGAAAAGTATTCTCTAACACATTTTGTGAAGTTTATCCACAGGAAATAACTCAACAAAAATCTGTAAGTTATCCTCACACACTGTTATTTGAAGCTCAAAGCATAAATTTGATCAAAACAACGATTTTCGTTCACTTAAACAATGATTTGATCGAAACAACGATTTCCGTTCACTAAAACAACGATTTGATCGAAACAACAATTTCCTTTCACTTAAACAACGATTTGATAGAAACAACAATTTCTGTTCACTTAAATAATGATTTAATCGAAACAACAATTTTCGTTCACTTAAACAACGATTTGATCGAAACAACAATTTCTGATCACTTAAACAACGATTTGATCGAAACAACAATTTCCTTTCACTTAAACAACGATTTGATAAAAACAACAATTTTCGTTAACTTAAACAATGATTTGATCGAAACAACGATTTCCTTTCACTTAAACCACGATTTGATCGAAACAACGATTTCCTTTCACTTAAATAACGATTTGATCGAAACAACGATGTCCGTTCACTTAAAGAACGATTTGATCACAACAACGACTTCCTTTCACTTAAAGAACGATTTGATCGCAACAACGATTTGGTCAGTAAAACAACGATTTTGGTCTCACAACGATTTCATAAGAAAGATTTCAAGATCGATTTCACTTAAAAAATGATTTCATCATTGAAACAACGATTTCACCATATACATGGATTATGATCACATTAACTTTATTTCAACATAGATTTCATTCATATATGGATCACGTTGATAACATTGAATTCATGTGTGTATCAATTCTTTTCACAACAATTGTGGGTTAAATAAATTGACAAACACTATCATTATCTTCTCAGATAATTTTTATAAGATTTATCCGTCATGATATTTAAATATATAAGTTCAAATCTCTGTAGATTTCAAAAACCTTCCCGCACACCAAACTATATCCTGTGGTCTTGAGTATTTATTGTGAAGGTACAACACATCCTTATTTACCTCACCTATGTCACGTAAAATCTTGCCTTATATGATGACAGAACATCATTTCCGTTTTGGTATATCCTTTTGCAGCACGACTACTAATATTGACTGACAGTTTAGACAAAGAGAAGTTGTCTATGTGTCAACATTTAGTGTGTGCAGGACTTTTGTAGAAACGCACGTCAAAGATGGAGTTGTCAACCTGACAAAAGGATAGAAGATTCAGACAATCTTTCCTTGAAGGTGTATGTGTCAATTCAAGCATTAATGGCTGCAGGCTCACCTGCTCCTTGCTTCAGACTAGTTTCTCTAACATGCATGAAGCTGTGAGACAACGGATATTTCAACGGATACTACAACGGTCAAATTTATTTCAAAGAAGATAAATAGAAGACTGGTGACTCCATGCGAAAACGTTTGAACTCTTGAACCTTTGAAAAGCTTGAAACTCCAGTCACCTGAAGAACAACAAGAGCCAGCTCGTCTAATCCAACTTTTTTGTAGCTCTTAGCTCTTTGTGAGAATAGTGCATTTCCTTTCGAGAGCTTGCGTAGATCTGAGAGAGAGAGTCCACTTTGTAATCATCTTGTGCTTCTCAGACTTCGCCTCAGATCAAGCAAGTGATTATAAGCTTGGTCTTGGGGCCTTCCTCATACAACTCATTCTTTGTGGTTGATCCTCTTCTGGTGTGAAGAGAAGACTTGTTCGTACAGGTGGTGTTGTTCCTCTTCTGGTTGAGAAGAGAAGGCAAGCTGCGGCTCGATGTGTATGTGTCCTTAAGGGGAACTGTACTCTTGTTTAGTGGAATCCCAAGTGGTTTCTTGGGGTCTGGACGTAGGACTCCTTGAGATAGGAGATCCGAACCAAGATAAAATTTCCTGTTGTTTGTGCGATTGTTCTCATTGTTTTCATTAACACTAACTCTAACTATCGATCTTAGTGTTGTCTGTCTAGTCTGTTTATTTACAGGAATTTCTCTTAGAAGAATTTTTAGCAATCCATTCACCCCCCTCTGGGCTTGCTATCTGGGCAATAAGTGGTATCAGAGCCAAGTCTCTTTGAGAAGAAGATCTTACGATCTTAAGAGCAAAGATAAATGACAGCTCAAGGATATGCAGAAGGTCAGTTCGTCAACAGACCTCCTCTATTCGACGGTGAAGATTACAACTATTGAAAGACTCGGATGGAGTTCTTCCTTCAAGGTCTCGATTTCTAACTTTGGTTAATTATCAAAGAAGGAGACCTAGTGGTACTCAACAACAGAGAAAATTGGACAGATGAAGACAAGAATAAAATATCCCTAAACAGCAAAGCTAAAAGTATACAATGTTGTGCGCTGAGCAAGAAAGAATTTAACAGGATTTCAGCATGCAAGTCAGCTATGAAAATGTGGGAAAAGCTCAGAATCACATATTAAGAAACTGACAAGGTAAAGGAAACAAGAGTAGATATCCTGGTAGCTCAGTATGAAAGATTTCAAATGCAGTCAGGAGAGTCCATCACCTAAATGTACAGCAGATTTACAGATATCACCAACGGTTTGGCAGGGCTTGGAAAAACCTATGAAATTGGAGATATGGTAAGAAAAATATTAAGATATCTACGAACCTCATGGACTCCAAAGGTGACAACCATAGAAGAAGCCAACGACCTTAGAAGAATGTCACTTGAAAAGCTCATTGGGTCCTTAATGGCTCATGAGATAAAGATGGAAAGGCTGGGAGAATCATCCAGCAAGAAGAAGCACAATAATGCTCTCAAGGCCACAGAAGAAACAACTAATGGTGAATCAGAAAGTGACAAAAGCAATGAGAGCAGTGAAGATGAAGAAGTGTTTCTCTCTAGAAGATTGCAATGAATACTAGCTAAAAAGAAATACCAGTCAGGAAGAAGATACTTCAAGAAAGGAAAAGACTTTAAAAGATCCGAAGGCAAAGATGTTAAGAGACCAGAACCGATATGCTATGAGTGCAAGAAGTCTGGACACATCAGAGCCGAGTGTCCAAAATTGAAGAAAACTGAGTTCAAGAAGAAGGACAACACAAAGAAATTCTAAAGATACAAGAAAAAGGCCATGGCTGCTGCATGGGACAACGAAAGTGACTCAGACAGTGAGTCAAGCTCCAGCGAAGAAGAAGAAAAGGCCAACCTGGCCTTCATGGCAAATGTTGATGATAAAGTAACTTCTGACTCATCCTTCACTTCTTGTAATGAATCAGATTCAGATAGTTTAGAAGATGCATTTAACGAATTATACAGTAAGTATAAAGATGTCTGTAAGTTGTTGAAAACAACCAAGAAAAACTATGCATGCTTGGAAATAACCAACTCAGATTTAAAATCTGAAATTGAGCAACTAGAGAAACAAATTTCTGAACTTAAAAGAAGAAATGAACTGCTATGTGAAGATATAAAAAGTAAAAATGAAAATATATCAAACTTAGAAAATTAGGAAACCACAAGTAAACTTAAAGGTGAAATTAACACACTAACAAAAGACAATGAATATTTAACTGCCACAATTGAAAAATTCACTAATGGAAAATCCTCTCTAATATTAAAAGGAACAAGAAGATCAGGTAAGAAAAAGTATGACTTAGGATATACTCCACCAGATAATGAAGAAACTGTAATTCATCATAAAATTTATCCAACTCCAAAATTCATAGCTGAACAAAATCTTAATTATAAAATAAATAAAAATCATAAGTCAAATAGGACAATAAACAATATTCCTTACTGCACACACTGTAACAAATTAGGTCACACTAAAATAACATGTACAACCAAACACCTAAAATGGATTCCCAAAATAAACTGTGAAGAAACTAACCAATCAGGACCCAAAAGAACTTGGATACCTAAATCTCATTGATTGATTATAGGGAAGCCTTAGAGCATCAAAGTGGTACCTGGACAGCAGGTGCTCAAGGCATATGATAGGAAACAAGAAATTATTCTCTCATATCAAAACTGAAGAAGGCACAGTGACCTATGGCGATAATGGAAAAGGGTCAGTAATTGGTTGTGGATCTATTGGAAGTCAAGATAGAATCCTCATAGAAGATGTTCTATGCGTCAAAAGACTCAAGCACAATCTTATCAGCATTAGTCAGCTGTGCGACAAGGGTCACAAGATCAAATTTCAGGAATCTAAGTGTTTAATCATCAAGAATGGTGTAACGGTCTTCGAAGCCGTAGAAGGTCTACTGAAGATAAATTCAAGACTAGAAAGTATTTGTGAACCTTGTGCTAAAGGGAAGCATGCAAAATCCTCCTTCAAATCAAAGACAACAATCACTACTTCCAAACCTCTAGAACTACTACATATGAATCTATTTGGACCAATGGGAACTACCAGCCTAGGAGGATAGAACTTTGGATTTGTCATAGTTGATGATTATTCAAGATTTACATGGGTGTCATTTTTAGAGCATAAAGATGACACAGTTGAAAGCTTTGTGAAGTTCAGTAAAATAGTTGAAAAGGATAAGAAGTTCAGAATCATTAGTATTCGTTCAGATCATGGAGGAGAATTCCAAAACGACAGATTTACAGAATTTTGTAATGATCAAGGTATTGAACACAATTTCTCAGCACCTAGAACTCCACAGCAAAATGGAGTAGCTGAGCGGAAGAATAGAACCTTGTTGGATGTGGCTAGGACTATGTTATCAGAATATAATCTTCTAAGATATTTCTAGGCAGAAGCTATAAATACAACATGTTGTATTATAAATAGAGTCATGATCAGGCCAATCCTGAAGAAGACTGCATATGAACTGTACAAGCAAAGGAAGCCCAAGATCAGCCATCTCAGAACGTTTGCATGTCCTATGCTTCATTCACAATAATGGTAAGAGAGACATAGGTAAGCTGGATCCCAAATCCGATGAAGGGATCTTTATGGGGTACACTTTTAAACTCAAAGGCTATAGAGTTTTTAATAAAATAAATTTATTGATTGAACAAACTGTTCATATTATTTTTGATGAATCTAACCCCTCCTTAAGAAAGGAATCTGTAAGTGATGATGAAGATACAGATAGTCTTACCCAGAAACTAAAGGAAACAACTATCAAAGATAATGAAGATCCACCCTTGGAAGAACTGCAACAGAAAGAAATCATTCATGATTATCTTCTAAAGGAATGGAGATACAAGAAGGATCACCCTATTGATCACATCATTGGAGACCCATCAGTTGGGGTAAGAACAAGAGGTAACGTTATTCCTTGTGACTATTTAGCATTTGTATCTCAAATAGTGCCGAAGACAGTCAATGAAGCACTGTCTGATGAATCTTCGATTTTAGCCATGCAAGATGAACTTAATCAGTTCAGGAGAAATTAAGTTTGGTCCCTTGTTCCGAGACCATCAGATCATCCTGTGATTGGCACCAAATGGGTGTTCAAGAACAAATTGGATGAAGCTAGTGTTATCACTAGAAATAAGGCTAGATTGGTTGCTCAAGGCTATTCCAAGAGGAAGGCGTAGATTTCGATGAAACCTATGCACCAGTGGCCAGACTAGAGGCTATTAGAATTTTACTTGCTTATGCATGTGCATTGGTTTTAAAACTTTTTCAAACGAATGTAAAGTCTGCTTTTCTAAATGGTTATATAAAGGAGAAAGTCTATGTAGAACAGCCTCCTGGTTTTGATGAATTGGACTATCTAAATCATGTTCTTAAATTGCATAAAGTATTGTATGGGTTAAAACATGCACCTAGAGTATGGTATAAAAGACTTAGTGCATTCTTATTAAATCATGGTGTTATTCGAGGTCAGGTAGATAGCACATTGTTCATTAAGTCAAATAATAAAAATATATTACTTGTGTAAATTTATGTAGATGATATTATATTTGGTTCTACTGATGAATCCTTGTGCAAATATTTTGAAAAGCTCATGCAGGGAGAATTTGAGATGAGTATGATGGGAGAACTCAACTACTTCCTTGGATTACAAATAAAGCAAGGCAATGAAGGAACCCATATTTTTCAAGCAAAATACACCAAGGAACTTCTAAAGAAATTTGGCTTTGAAAATGCCAAACCACTGTCCACTCTAATGAGCACATCTACCAAGTTAGACAGTGATAAGGAAGGTAAGAAAGTTGATCCGAAACTTTATAGAGGTATGATAGGATCATTGCTTTATTTAACAGCTAGTAGACCAGATATCTTATTTAGTGTATGTATGTGTGCAAGATATCAGTCTGATCCTAATGAATCTCATCTAATATCTGTTAAAAGGATTTTTAGATATTTAACTAAAACTCATGACGTAGGTCTATGGTATCCTAAATCATGTGAAACTAGTTTAGTTGGATATTCTGATGCTGACTATGTTGGATGCAAAGTAGATAGAAAAAGCACCAGTGGTGGTTGTCAATTTCTTGTAGGATGCTTGATCTCATGGTCTTCAAAGAAGCAAAATTCAGTAGCACTATCAACAGCTGAAGCTAAATACGTAGCTACTGGGAGCTGTTGCACTCAACTCTTATGGATAAAACAACAGCTTGAGGACTATGGGTTGCACATCAAAACCATCCCATTACTGTGCGACAACACAAATCCGATAAATCTCACAAAAAATCCAGTAAAGCACTCCAGGATGAAACATATAGAGGTCAGATATCATTTTATTAGAGATCATGTAACAAATGGTAATATTAATGTTTCATTTATAGATACTCAAAATCAGTTAGCAGATATCTTCACAAAAGCCATACCTGAAGAGAGATTTACGTCTCTTAGAAAGGAATTAGGCATGTGTTATTTGTAATAGATATGTCTGTACGTAACTGAAATAATAATTTTCAGAATATTACTTGTTCTTCCCGCTAAAATTTAAGCAAATCCTTTATTGCTTGCATCATAAATTGCTATGGTGTTTCAGATTAATTCTTTATTGTTTGCCTTATCCTCTCCTCTTTTGTTGTTATCCTCCTTTATTGCTCGGGCATTTCAAAAAGTGACTTTATGTCTTGCCGTGAAATCCGAAATCCATGCCTCATTGATTTCCTCTCTCTCTCTCTCATCTCTTTCGATTTGCCTACCTGCGAAATCCCTTATCGACTCCAGAATCCCCTCTGAGCGGTTTCGAAGGATCCCTTTGTTCCCGCTCAAATTTCTTGACGGTTCTTGTCCCTCTCCTTCCCATGATCCTCCAGAAACCTTCCTTGCTCGATTCCATGGCTGCTTCTGGGAGTTCCGGCAGTGTAGGTAGTTATAGCGTCGCCTTCCTCACGGCGGAACAACATGAACGTTTTGCGGCTGTCAGGATCAAGCTTTGTGGAAACAAGGCAGTGGATATTGAAGATCTAGAGAAGCATGGAATGCACAACATAGTGGAAGCCATTCAGAGGATGAAGTGGACGCGGATGGTTACTATTTCTGAACCAAGTTATCCAGACCTAGCCAAAGCTTTCTACACCTGCCTGAAATCAGAAGAAGATGGGTCTCTCTCCTCCACAGTAAAAGGTACACCCATTCGCATCACCTATGATCTTTTGGAGAGACTATTTAGAGTATCTATAGTTGGTCACTATGGGGTGAACTCCATAGACATTCATGCCAAGGGGCTAGGGATCATCGGAAGAGAGTACAAGCTGAAGGATGGAAAGATCGGCATCAACCAACTTAATGCATTCAACAGAATACTGCACTTTATAGTTTGTCAGATTTTGGTGCCAAGAAGTGCTACCTTCTCAACCTGCCTAAAAAGAGATTCAGATATGATGTTCTGGGCCATCCAAAATCAAGATATCAACATGGCTCAGGTTATTATTAAAATGATGAAGTCTGCTGCAGAGATGATATGGGATAAGAAAAACAAATTGGCAGTATCTCTTCCATATGCCTAGCAGCTCACTAGAAATTTCAATGATTATGATATTGACCTGAAGGGAGAAGTAATGGAGAAGATGGGCCAGCCTATTCGGTCCAAGAATTTGAGGAAAAGTGGTTTCTCTCTAGTGGGAAACATTTGGACCAAGACCTCCGTGGCAGAAGGGGAAGCAATCATTGGGGAAGCTCTAGAAATTGAAGAACCTCCTGCATCAGCGAGGAGGATTGAAGATATAGCACCAACACTCATTGAGCCCGTTGGGCAATCAACTAAAATGGTGATCCCCTCTACAGTCCCTGCTCCTACAATTGAAGAATTTGTCATCTTAGAGACTGTTGCTCATGTTGAGGGGGAGTAGGAAAATACTCTCATGGAAGATATTCCCAATGTTCATGCTGTAGATGTTAGTATGGAAGGTAGTATGGCAGAAACCATTCCATAGGTGGTGGCACCAGGCCATACTGAAGATCTACTGATGGAAGATGCTCTAGCTCAGGGGGAGCTAGAGATTCAGGGGGAGCCTACTGCCAGTGCTCCTATAGATCAATTCCAGGAAAGAATTGTTGAAGATGTTTCAGATGAGGATATGGAGCCCATTATCAGCTCCGGTGGAAAGAGAAAGGGTGTTGCCCCCAGAATTCCTCTACTCAGCAAGAAGGCACACCAAAAATCAAAGAAGAGGAAGATTCATGTGCACATGAAGCCTGTCATTAATAGACTGAATGCACATGGGGAGATCTTGTGCTCACTGCAATATGAAGTTCAATCCATTTTTCTGAGTCAGAGCACTGAAGCCAAGGAGATTGGAGCAGTTAAAGTTGAGCTTCAGGAGATGAGAGGTGAGTTGGGTAGCTTGAAGCAGCTAGTGTCAGATCTTTCAGATTTGTGAGGGCACAATTGTCTACTCTTGCCCCTCTTGCTCCCACTCAACCTGTACTAAAGGAACTAGCTACAGGGCCATCAGGGCCAGTTATTGAAGAATCAAGGCCATCAGGGCTAGTTTTTGAGGAATCAGGGCCAATTGCTGAAGAGGGAGTCTGGCCACCAGGGCCATATGTTGAAGAGTTAGGGTAATCAGGGCCATGTGAAGCTGAAGTTGTTGGTGCTGGGCCATCAGGGCCAGTGGAGTTAGAGGCAGAACTAGCTGGGTCTCAAGCTCTTGTAGAGGTTGCTGCAGTGCCCCCGGAGCATCCTGTCCCTTCTAACCTTCAGACTCCAGCTCCTTCTTCTCCACCTTCATCCTTCTCAGCCCCCTCCTGCTCCTGAACCCTCAAAGAAACCTCGTCAAAACACATCTCCTCACCTACACCTTTTCCTGCTACCTCCTCTTCCTCACCTATTTCTTCTACTGTTATTCCTCCTCCTCCCACATTTGAGGAACCTCCAGCATCATCCTCAGCTGGTCCCTCATCTGTTGGTCCATCATCTGCTGGACCATTTGCACCACCTCCTCCTACTTCTTTCTCTTCTCTTCATCCACCCACTCCTCCCTCCTTCATCACCATCATTTCGGAGGGTGCTCGTGTTCAAGGCCACATCATACAGGACATTAAAGATGAGTTTGAAGAAGCAATTCTTCGCTCATACAGGACATTAAAGATGAGTTTGAAGAAGCAATTCTTCGCTCAGTCCTGTCTGTTTCCTCCCATGTTCACAGGACAGATTCTCCCATTCCTACCCCTAAAAAGAGAAAAGTCTCTAAGGAACATTATCTCTCCTCTGAACCTCGTTTCCCTCCTCTTGGTTCTCTCTTTCTATTGAAAATAGAAGGAGATCCCTCTACTGTGAATTGTTACAAAAATGTACCTTTGCTACACTTTTTGGCCTCCCTCACCTTAATCTCATAGAACATCTCACTATTGTTCTTCCTCTTTCTCCTTTATCCAAATCAGATCAATCCAAAGTCTTCTCCTCAGCTGAGTCTAAGACTGAAGACCAGTGGGCTCGGGGAAATCAGTCTCTCTACAGAAAGTTTGTGCTTGCCAGATCTGATAGGTTCCCACCCAGAGACCACCCTCTCACACTGTCTGAGTGGTTTGTCATCCACCATAGAAACACTTGGGGTCCCGTCATCCAGCGGGAAATCAAGTTAATCTGGTAGTTCAAGATGTACAATGATTATCGCTTTGTCAACAAACTGCTAGAAATTCAGCTTGGTCAGTTCAGGGCCGCCATTGCACAGCTCAGGACTAAAAACCCTGTCAACACTTCCCTTCAAGTGGATTTTGCTACTCTGCAGATGCCAGATATTGTCTTCCTCCCCAAGCTTCATTCCTTGCTCATGGACTCTACTGTGGGTCCTACTATCTTTGAAAGATTTTCTAGAGACATGGCTAGAATCACAGTTCAACAGGGAGCCCCCCTTGCCTTCTTCCAATTTCTGTTCAGAGAATATCACAGGGGCTCTATCAAGTCAAATGTTTTAGCTCCTCTCTTGTCTGAGTGTGAAAGACACTTCCCCTCTAACTGGGAGAAGCACTATCACCAAGCTGCTCAGCAGCTGGATACTCTGAACACCTCCCTGGCCAGATCCAACAAACCCACCCTCTATGTCGAAGAATTCTTGGATCTCAACTCAATAAATTTGGTTCAAGATCCATTTGCCATTTGGATTGAACGGTACAAAGTCTATGTACCCTTGAAGAAGGATCTGCTGTAGCACAAGATTTTCTACCCTATATCCATCGACAAATTCCTGCAGCATGCCAGTTTTGGGTCTACCAGTTTCTACCGGACCTCTTTTGGAAAATAGGAGTATGTCAATTTTATTGAAGCTCAGAGGCAGCTCCACATCCAAATATTTCTTCTAGACATGGGGCCTTCCTACAATATCTCTTGGGCTGCATTTAAGAATTTTTTGAAGAGCAGGAAATCCAGGCTTGGCCAATCATCACTCACCATGCCTCACTTATGTCTCCTGCCTTCTACATTTTGACCCCCATTAAGTAATCAAATCTGATAATTTAGCTCCCACTTATCTTTGCCTATCTCCATTTTCTCTTCTGTCTATCTAATTCTTTTTGCTTAATGACAAAAAGGAGGAGAAATTATTCTGAAAGACATACCCTAAAGTTAAATTAAATTTAATTTTTAACAAAATTTCAGTACTTTCTATGCATGCAATTTTCTTTGTTTTGTCATCACCAAAAAGGGGGAGATTGATGATCAGTCCATCTCTATATAATTAATTATTAATTATATATGTATTTTTTGGTGATTAACAAAACCCTAAAAAGTATTCTCTAACACTTTTTGTGAAGTTTAGCCACAGGAAATAACTCAAGCAAAATCTGTAAGTTATCCTCACACACTGTTATTTGAAGCTCAAAGCATAAATTTGATCGAAACAATGATTTCCGTTCACTTAAACAACGATTTGATCGAAACAACGATTTTCGTTCACTTAAACAACGATTTGATCGAAACAACAATTTCCGTTCACTTAAACAATGATTTGATCGAAACAACAATTTCCTTTCACTTAAATAACGATTTGATTGAAACAACGATTTCCGTTCACTTAAACAACGATTTGATCGAAACAACGATTTTCTTTCACTTAAACAACGATTTCCTTTCACTTAAACAACGATTTGATCAAAACAATGATTTCGTTCACTTAAAGAATGATTTGATCACAACAACGACTTGCTTTCACTTAAAGAATGATTTGGTCGCAACAACGATTTGCTTTCACTTAAAGAACAATTTGATCACAACAACAACTTCCTTTCACTTAAAGAACGATTTGATCGAAACAACGATTTCCGTTCACTTAAACAACGATTTGATCGAAACAACGATTTCCATTCACTTAAACAATGATTTCCTTTCACTTAAACAACGATTTGATTGAAACAACGATTTCCATTCACTTAAACAACGATTTGATCGAAACAATGATTTTCTTTCACTTAAACAACGATTGATCGAAACAACGATTTCCGTTCACTTAAACAACAATTTGATCGAAATAACGATTTCCGTTCACTTAAACAACGATTTGATCGAAACAACGATTTCCTTTCACTTAAACAATGATTTGATTGAAACAACGATTTCTGTTCACTTAAACAACGATTTTCTTTCACTTAAACAACGATTTGATCGAAACAATGATTTCCTTTCACTTAAACAACGATTTGATCGAAACAATGATTTCCGTTCACTTAAAGAACGATTTGATCACAACAACGACTTGCTTTCACTTAAAGAATGATTTGGTCACAACAATGATTTGCTTTCACTTAAAGAACAATTTGATCACAACAACGACTTCCTTTCACTTAAAGAACGATTTGATCGCAACAACGATTTGGTCAGTGAAACAACGATTTTGGTCTCACAACGATTTCATAAGAAAGATTTCAAGATCGATTTCACTTAAACAACGATTTCATCATTGAAACAAACGATTTCACCATATACATGGATTATGATCACATTAACTTTATTTCAACATAGATTTCATTCATATATGGATCACGTTGATAACATTGAATTCATGTGTGTATCAATTCTTTTCACAACGATTGTGGGTTAAATAAATTGACAAACACTATCATTATCTTCTCAGATAATTTTATAAGATTTATCCGTCATGATATTTAAATATATAAGTTCAAATCTCTGTAGATTTCAAAAACCTTCCCGCACACCAAACTATATCCTGTGGTCTTGAGTATTTATTGTGAAGGTACAACACATCCTTGTTTACCTTACCTGTGTCACATAAAATCTTGCCTTATATGATGACAGAACATGATTTTCATTTTGGTATATCCTTTTGCAGCACGACTACTAATATTGACTGACAGTTTAGACAAAAGGGAAGTTGTCTATGTGTCAGCATTTAGTGTGTGCAGGACTTTTGTAGAAACGCACGACAAAGATAGAGTTGTCAACCTGACAAAAGGATAGAAGATTTATACAATTTTTCCTTGAAGGTGTATGTGTCAATTCAAGCATTAATGGCTGCAGGCTCACCTGCTCCTTGTTCGGACTAGTCTCTCTAACGTGCATGAAGCTGTGAGACAACAGATATGTCAACGGATACTATAACGGTCAAATTTATTTCAAAGAAGATAAATAGAAGACTGGTGACTCCATGCGAAAAAGTTCGAACCCTTGAACCTTTGAAAAGCTTGAAACTCCAGTCACTTGAAGAACAACAAGAGCCAGCTCGTCCAATCCAACTTTTCTGTAGCTCTTAGCTCTCTGTAAGAATAGTGCATTGCCTTTCGAGAGCTTGCGTAGATCTGAGAGAGAGTCCACTTTGTAATCATCTTGTGCCTCTCAGACTTCCCCTCAGATCAAGCAAGTGATTATAAGCTTGGTCTTGAGGCCTTCCTCATACAACTCATTCTTTGTGGTTGATCCTTTTCTGGTGTGAAGAGAAGACCTGTTGGTACAGGTGGTGTTGTTCCTCTTCTGGTTGAGAAGAGAAGGCCAGCTGCAACTGGATGTGTAAGTGTCCTTAAGGGGGACTGTACCATTGTTTAGTGGAATCCCAAGTGGTTGCTTGGGGTCTGGACATAGGACTCCTTGAGATAGGTGATCCGAACCAGGATAAAATTTCTTGTTGTTTGTGTGATTGTTCTCATTGTTTTAATTAACACTAACTCTAACTATCGATCTTAGTGTTGTCTGTCTAGTCTGTTTATTTACAAGAATTTCTCTAGAAGAATTTTTAGTAATCCATTCACCCCCCCTCTGGCTTGCTATCTGGGCAACACCTCTACTAAAGCACAAGCCGCATCTTCCACTAATTTCAAATCGTTCTGCATTGTAGTCATTTTCTGCTTAGTGCGTCAGCTACCACATTAGCCCTGCCTGAGTGATATTTCAACTCAAAATCATAATCCTTTACGAACTCAATCCATCTCCTCTGCCTCAAATTCAGATCCTTCTGTGATAACAAGTACTTAAGACTTTGATGATCAGTGAATATCTCAAACCTGACACCATAAAGATAGTGTCGCCAGATCTTCAAAGCATGAACCACTGTTGCCAACTCCAAATCATGGGTCGGGTAGTTACGCTCATGCTCTTTTAACTGTCGAGAAGCATAGGCAACCACTTTCCCATCTTGCATTAGCACACAACCGAGACCAATGTGAGAAGCATCTGTATAGATCATGAAACCATCTACCCCGCTAGGTAGAACTAACACAGAGGCAGACGTCAACCTATTTCTCAACTCTCGGAAGCTCTGTTCGCATTCCTCAGACCATACAAACTTGACTCCCTTCCTTGTTAGCTTGGTTAATGGTGCCGCAATGCATGCAAAGCTCTCTATAAAGCGACGATAATAAGCAACTAATCCCAAGAAACTCCTTATTTCAGATGGTGATCTTGGAGTCTCCCATTCTAACAATGCCTTCACCTTAGATGGATCCACAGCTATACCATCTCCCGAAATCACATGACCAAGGAAATGAACTTCTTTCATCCAAACTCACATTGGCAAACAATTTGTTTTCTTACATAACCTCTAGAATAGTTTTCAAATGCTCACGGTGAGACTCTTCATTAAGAGAATATATCAAAACATCATGTATGAAGACAACTACAAAGCTATCCAAATATGGTATGAAGACTCGATTCATCAAATCCATAAAAGCTGCTGGGGCATTCGTCAGGCCAAAAGGCAATACTAGAAACTCATAATGACCATACCGCATCCGAAAAGCCATCTTAAATGTGTCATCGGCCTTTATTCGGAGTTGGTGATATCCCGAGCGAAGATCTATCTTTGAAAATATCTAAGCTCCCTGCAACTGATCAAATAGGTCATCAATACGGGGTAAAAGATACTTGTTCTTGATTGTTACTTGATTAAACTTCCGATAATCAATGCATAGCCTCATCGAACCATCTTTCTTCTTAATAAAGAGAACTGGAGCTCCCCATGGTGAAGAACTTGGACGAATGAAACCCTTGTCCAACAAGTCTTGCAACTGCCTACTGAGCTCTGCCAGTTTTGCTGGTGCCATATGATAAGGTCCCCTGGAAATAGGAGTTGTACCTGGCATAACTCAATAGCGAAATCAATCTCTGTTTCCGGCGGAAAACCAGAAAGATCCTCGGGAAAAATGTCCGCATATTCATGAACAACCTCTATCTCTTCAATATGTGGGGTTTTAGGGTCCTTAGACACAACCACACTAGCCAAGTACGCACTGCAACCTTTGTTTAACATCTTGTCTGCCTTTAATGTTGCCACCACATACTTTCCAGCCATGTTCTTGGGTAAGGGATGTGAAAACTCATCCTCTCCTAGAATACGGAAAATGATTTTCTTCTTCTGACAATCTAGTAGAGCATAGTGTTCTTCCAGCCAATCTAGATCTAGAATGGCATCATAGTCTTTCATCTTTAATAGATAAAAGCACCCTGCCAAATCCCGCTCTTCTATGCACACAACAATGAGGGAAAACACTTCTTAGTGATCTTAGCTCCTGCTAGTGTATGCACAGATAAGGGAATATCCAAATCAATAGCTTCTGCATCTGACTCTTCAAGCAATATCTTTGCAAACCTCTCAAACACAAATGTATGTGTAGCACCAATATCAAAAAGAACTCTAGCATGAATACCCATAATAGGAACTGTACCTTCGGTCACATGCCTTGCTTGCTCTGCATCTTCTTTGGCCAATGCATACACTCCGGCTTGGGCTGGGGGTCTTCCTGCTGGTTTTGCTACTGCTGGTGCCACTATTGGCACTGTTGCTGCTGTCTGCTATGCCATCTTTGGGCAATCTTTATCTTGTGGTCCTTGTCACCACAACGAAGACATCTTTCTGCACTCAACCAACATATGTGCCCTCCATGCCTTCTGCCATAATGAGTACACAAGGGTTTGTCTTCTTACTGAAATCTTTCTTACTGAGGTGCCCTCTTCCCATAATCATGTACCTGTTGAAGTACATAGACTGCCTTCTTTTTCTTGTCTTGCCTCTAAAATGGTGATGTTGGCCTCTTAGAGGTAGCCTTCTTTTCCTCAAAGTACTGCTCCATCTCACTTTCCTGCCTACATGCCACGCTAAATGCTTCCTCCATGCTATGATGGTCAAAGGACACAAGTCTGGTACGTAATGATGGTCTAAGCCCCATCACAAACTTCTTCACCTTCCTTCTCTCATCAGCCACAATATGAGGTGCATACTTTGATAGCTATGCAAATTTGGCTTCATATTCCTGCACACTCAAGGATCCCTGGGTCAAGGATAGAAATTCCTGCTCCATTTTATCCTGCACATGCTCGGGAATGAACATAGCCTTGAACAGGAGAGTAAATTCATCCCAAGTCACCTCCTAGACTCCATCCTCAAACCTGGTGCATAGTATAGATGACCACCATACATCATCCCTTTCCTAAAAAGAGCACATCTACATTAGGCATAACCAACCACACTATAATGCTTCATAAGTAAATGTTGCCTTATAGTTACCTGCAACATAGAGGTTCCCAAACTAACTTTATCCTCCTCGGCACAGCGAATGGCTCTAAAAATCTTCTCAGTTTCCCTTAGCCAACTCTCAGCCAACAACGGTTGACTCCCCCTTAAAAGAGGGTGGAGACATCCTACTGAACCTCTCCATCATGGATGGGCCTCTTTGCTCCAAATGCACTGCGGGTGGAGCCTGAGCCTAAGTCTGAGCCTGAGCTTTAAATGAAAAGGATCAGCATGAGATAGGTATACTAAAGAGAACCATTGTCAACCATTAAAGCTACACCTAACCTGAGCTTGCACTTGGTCCTGCAATGTTGCCTAAGTCTGGGCCTGAGTTTGCATAGCCTAAACTAACCCTTGCATAAATGTTCCATAATCTATCAATGGTGGAGGAGGTGCTACTGGTGGTCCCTGAGGCACTGAAGCCTATTGCTCCGCATTAACATTCTCCCTCTACTCCTCCCCATGAGCAGGGACATTCGCACGACGTCCACGACTAGCCATGGCCTAGCAAAACAACAAGCTAGTTAATTTCAACAACTCCAAATATCTACTACTTTTATTTAGACTTAGGAACATGGATCATTTAAGCTGACATTTACTCATGAATATCCTCAACTACGAAATGCTCTGATAACATCTCTGTAACACCTCACTTAGACCCGGTCCAGTTATACTAGCTCTCCTCGAGTCCAAGTGACGTGCTACATGGGGAACACACCCCAACATATATCAAATGCAGGTTGATTCATTCACAAATAAATACCAATGCAGCGGAATATGAAGAACAAACTCATCAACTTTAATATCCAAGTCCATAGTCCATAGAAGAAGTCCACAATCGCTAAGTAGCTTAAATACAAGATTCATAACATAAATAATTCCTCACATACAAAGTTTACTCAGCGCACAAATCTAGTCCTCACGCTCCGAATCCAATCCGGCTACTAACGTCTCGAGATCCGCAGTCTCACCTGAAATGTTAAGCAAGTATGAGTCTACAACAAATACTCAGCAAGCAACCCAAAAATGGACTGCCAATCTAACATATATATAGTTCCAAATCATGTTATTGCATATAGATTTCAGAAATCATACTACTTGCAAGGTAATCATTTGCTAAACATATTTTAAGTCAAAAGTATGTACAAGTGCTACTTGTATAAGGCATGAATTTAAGACATTGTACTAACATCATAATGTCTAGCTTTGCAAAGTGATTTCAGATCTGATTATGATGACATAATTTCAAGTATCAACATAATTTATATGGCATACATGGTTTCAAGAGTTTGCATAAGTGAACATGACTCCTAAACATTCAACCGAATGGAAATATGACAATTATTACATTCTAATCACTCTAAGGCTGAAAATAAACATATAGAATAACATATACACACGTACAAATTTGCCAAGACACAGCCCAAACCACCCATTAGAAGTCACATAGTCATATGAACATGTACTTATCACCTAGGCAAACAGTGATAGAGTCTAGGTTACTACACAAAACTGGGGGAAGTCCTCTCCACCATTACTAGTGGTACTTGTCCACCTCCAGGATTTCTTTCCGTGCCTTCGTGAACATATAACATATTGAACACTTCCATAGGGGCATTATTATGGTCATGTTCCAGATTACTTCTAAGATGGCAGTGTCTTATTGGCCGAATACAGAATCATATACAATTTTTTTAGATTCAAATGCAACATAACATGCTGTCTAAATCATATATACAAATTCAGATCATGACAAAAACTTATTTCAGATTGATCACATGCTGTAGTTTCTGGGAATTTCACACAAAATCTATTTAATACAACACATTTCTCATAATGATAACAGACTTAAAATAGTTATAGACATCAAAATTTCACAAAATTTGTTCAAAACATGTCCTTGCTGTTATGGATCAAACTAGTAGTTTTTCATGATTTTCTGACATATACACCAATTTTCGTGTTAATCTAAGCATTGATACAAATAGAGAAATATTCATTACACTGAAACCGTTTATCAACCAGGTCCAATATCTATACTAAGAGTATATCATACTAATACAATCCACTGTTCAAAATATCAAGATTTTAGGAATACAGAAACTATTTATAAAATTTAAAGAAATACTACTAATTTTTGTATTTCAGTAATGGAAATTATAGAAAATAGTCAAATTTTGATTATAGATCCATCACAGCATGAACATAACCTTGGCATGTATTTCTACATAGAAATCATAATTTTTTATCATGAACATTCTTTAAGTACAAAATTTCTTTTTAAATCTATGCTTATTCACAGAGTTCAAAAATTATCCTAAAATCATGGTGACCACATAAAATAACCCGAATTGTAGTATGGTAAGAAGTTAACCTAATTAACCCTACACATCTCACAGAAGATCCATTCATAGTTTGAACATAAAGATATAAATCCAAAAGTAAAACATGCAAAAAATGGTGGATAAAAGAACTTGACGACAATAGAGTTGTCGTTACGTTAATTTGACGGCAAGGGGCTTAACGTTAAGTTCATCCTTGATGGCAGTCAAGGTTGCCGTTAAACCTGACAGAAAACAAAACCTTTTCGGAACTCATATAAACCCCAAATCCGACTGTTGTTTTACTTTCTAAAATCATGGAAAATTATAAAAAAGGTAGAGACTATATTTGGGAACCCGATCCCTAGGTTACTTACCTCTGAAACACTAAAAGATCTATAGATTTATCCGATGAAGCCCACCTTGGCCTACCAAGATGGTTCTCCCTTCGAGGTAAAATCCTCAACCAAATGATCTCCTATGACACAAGCACGTTGGAGACACCTTCAACCTTCAAAGGCACATCCTCCTAACTCGTAGATGCTTGATCTTGGCCTCTACGAAGATCAAATCGCCAAATCTCTTTTCTTTTATCCTCTTGAGACTTGGAGAGACTCCAAAACGGGACTAAGAAGGCTAGACCACCCCTTTATAAAAGGATGGGCCTTCCATACTCAGTCTAGAGAGGGTAGGAGACATAACCCGGAATGTTTCCTAAGATTTCGCCCTTACCATAACTCCACCGGAGCTGGACTGTGAAAATTTCACTGTCTGCACCGGAATAAGTTGATGGTAAGGTTAATGTCATCCACACAAAGTTGACGTCAATCGATATGGACGTTTACCTAAAGTTGACGACAATTAGATGTTGTCGTTAACCTACTGTTGACGGCAATCGATGCTGCCGTCTGCAACACAGGTTGACACATCCATCAATCTACCCAAGAATAGGCCAACCTCTCTATAGAAAAACTTAACTATACATACATATTCACAGAAATTTTAAATTCACAAAAAATAGATAATAATTGAAATTTAAATTTATGAACAAAATTCCAGGGCATCACAATACCCCTCGGTGAAGGGAAGACTTTCTTGGGAGCAAATGGGTGTAAAACCTCTCAGTGGAGAGAAGGCCAAGTGTTCTTGGCAGATAGTGGTAATCCCAAGGGGTGCCTGGGGACTGGATGTAGGACTCCTAATTGATAGGAGGTCCGAACCAGGATAAATTCTCTATGCACTTTGTGTGATTATTTTCGCCAAGTTTTCACTTATTTCACACACACCATATTAAGTACTAACGATACTATCTAGTGTTATCTTATTTTCAAATAAATTTTTAATAGTGCAAGAAGTCCTATTCACCCCTCTAGGACATCTAAAACTCCATCTCGATCCAACAGACTGTGGGAGGCAGTGGCTGAAGAGGCACGGGTGGCAATGGTGGGGCAGGTGTGGATACCAGAGTGTTGGGGGCAAGAGAAACTGCTCAAGGATTGGATCAACTATGCTGTGATCAATCGAGCTGTGGGGTAGGAGAAATTGTAGTTTATCCAATGAGCTTCTACACAAATATGATGATATGAAACTAGGTCTGCTCTCAAAAACATACATCATGGAGAATTTCCTGGTATATTGTATGTATGTTCATCTAGTCTTAACTTGAGAAATGGCCATCCCATCTGAGTTATGGGTAAAGGTGTCAATGAACCGGTTTGGATTGACCCAGTCTCAGCCCAACCCAGTTCAAGGTCAAGTTGACCAAACCCAAGCTCAAACAAATCTAATGGATCAAAATAACAAAACTCACACTGGCCCATTGGGACCCCGTTCTAACAAGCCCAAATGAAAATCCAATGAACGAAGTGAAGATTTGGTAGAGGTGGAGACGAGGCACTGCACCGGTTCATGCATGAAGAGTTCACGGTAGTGCTAATGTCTTTGATGTTGTCTGAGGCACTGTTACCCCCTGTGCTCACAATCCCCTCGTCAGAGAGGGAGGTGTCTAAGTCCAAGTCCGGGTCCCTTAGCGGCTCCGACAGGGAGGACACGGGCAGCAAGTCATCGTCGGTTTTGTTGTCACTCACCCACTCCCCCTAGCTCTCTAGTAGGTTCCCACCTACATCTTTCCTCTGCTTCGAAATCCTAGGAGATCCCAGAGAGGGAAGGAGGGGGAGCTGGCGGATAGCCTTATCCGTGCACTTCACTGGGGGTTCTGAGCCCATACAACTACTTCGACAATGACAATGTTGGTGGCTTGCCGATGGGAGAGCCTCTCTGGGAGCCAGGCACCACTCTGCACACCTTGCTGTAGTGATGGAACCCATGAGGGTCTAACAAAGTGAGAATGGTGCGCTGCATTGGATGTTGGTGTAGAGAGAGGGACAACAGTGTGTGTCCTACCGTCAACGTCGAGAGAGAGAGATGAGAGAGATGTGAAGGTGTGGGCGAGTAGGTGAGTGAAATAGCTCCATGATGTTGTCTCCATTGTAGAGTGTAGAAGGGAGGGATCGACTGTAATAGGTGTAGACATTGGTGATCATGGAGTCATTGAGGAAGCAGAGAATAGGGTCAGCCGGTGGTGCCTGCTATTGGCACGATAGTGCGGGGACATTGTAGGGGGAGTTGTGACATATGAGATGCAAATGAAGTGGAATGAGTGCATGCACTGTGCGGTAAATATGGCTTGCCTACCACTCTCACCCCATACCTTCTCAGAGACTACTAAAGGCTCCAAGTATACGATGTAGATGCTCTTCTAATGCTGTTGTCACTGCCGCCAGCATCGCCGTAGGTAAGTAGGGTATAGATAATGGCAAAAGTGCATGCAAAGTATTTTTACGTAGGTCTAGTCATGATTTTCCTTCTCCATTGTTGCTTCTTCTATGGTAGTTGGCTTCTTGGGAACCTTGCAGTAGTTAGAGCTCCATCATGCCAGCATCTTTGTCCTGACTGGCCAAGATGCCCGAAACCAAGCTGGCCCGCCATCACCCTCTCTTACGCCACATTTGGCCTCTCCGCCCTTCTCTTCATCTTCTGCTACATGAAGTTCCCCGACGAGATCCCCACTGCCGATAGCTCCTTCACCTACCCCTACGTCAAGCTTGGGGATTTTGTCACCTTCATTCCACTGACAACCTCATCCTGGAGAGAGTCATGGGCTGCACCACCATCGCCAAGGCGTGGACCTCCTACCTGACAGCACTGCTAGCTGCAACCCAACTCACTATGTATCCACACCAGCCTTGTAGAGGGGTTCAACTTAATGAGGAAGAAGAAGCAGAGAGCATGGAGAATGCGTAAGAGGCAACAGAGATGGGTTCTTCCTCATCCTTGGGTGTTGTTGGAAAGATCCATGAAGATCCAAGCCGGAGGAAGGGGCTCGATGGGCCTACCCAAGCCCAACCCGTCAATTGATGGGCTTAACAAGAGGGCTTCAACTGAGCTCGATGGGCCACTATATTTTGGCCCCAATTGAGCCTGAAATGGATTATCTATTTGGCCTACAGTCAGCCCAACATGATTGACACCTCTTGTTATGGGTATAAGATACAAGAATCTTCACAATTCCCTTGGCTGCTTCAAATACCCAATAGTAATAGTTCTAACAAGCATATGCACAGGTGTCACTATCCATATTGATCACCAAGGAGGACCTCATTAGACAGTCAAGATTCACATCCTCCTCCTCTAGCACCTCTCTCTCTCTCTCTCTCTCTCCATGTTGTCCACTGCCCTTCTTGTCCCTACCCCACCCTCTCTCTATTTGTGTTGGTAGGTTGGCTGCTCTCCCCCTCTTGCACCCCATCATAAAGGAGTAGCAGTAGCAGTGGATCTTCAAGCCTTACCACATTGAACTCCTAGTTCGGGTCATCACCAAAATCTGCATTGCCCTCATCACCGGTGCCACCCGTCATGTTTACCTAGCCGGCCATAAAGACACTATAGGTGGGTGGGGGACATGACAACTAGAAGAACATGCTTAAAAAAAACATAAACAAAAAAGAGAAAATTAATTATGAATCTATGGCAGTTAAGGCATCTTAATTGTAGGTCCCTATCAAAAACATTTGCGTGAAGAAGTGTAGATGTGATGCCCTGCATTTTACCTATTTTTAAGATTTATTTGGTAATTTTATGAGATTTTATCAAATTTTTCTGAATTTTGTGGGTGCTGCCATTTTGACGGTAGAACTTATTGTCATCAGGATTTCCTAACGACAGGAGAGGCTACTATCAGCCTTTTTTTACAGCAACAGTAGGTGTCGTCAATGGATTCATGACGGCAAGGGTTGTTCCTATCAGGATTGCTTTGACGACAGGAATCTCTGCCGTCAATAGTGTTGATGGCAGGACCCTGGATGTCAAGTTTGACTTTGTGGAATTTTTGTATCTTTTCTCTATTGATGACAAGATTGATTGCTGTCAAGTTTCCTATTGAAGTTCGCTTATGTTGATGTTAACTTCTGCGTGTTCTAGTCCAAGTTTTGCTCCAAAACTAGCTTCTTTCTTTGGATACGTTTGGCTAGTTAGAGTAGTGTTAAGGCAATGATCTTACCCCAATCATGATCCATGACTTATATATATATAGAGGCATTGTTTGGGGGAGAAAGATGGTAGATCGACCGTGTTGTTGCTTGATCGTGGTGGTTGCTATGAAGAGAATGTTGCACACCCTCCTTAAGTTTTGGATGATTAAGAAAATTACATTCAATTAGATGATTTATTAATGATTAATGCTTTGCTTACTGAAATAACTGTGTTTTATGTCTGAACCCTGAAATAATCGATTATTCCCTTTATATGTCACAAAATAACCAATTAGTCTGCTAATCAGATTAATCGATTATTTCTTGGTCATATGTAACAAATAATTGGTTATTCAATTCGCATCTGTCCAAAAATACATAAAATATTTTATATCATATCTTTGCAATATATGTCATAACAAAAGATCAAAGTTGTTCACGATATGTTCTTCTCTTGTCAAGAGAACTACTATCAAGCATTGTACATTTGTTTCCGCATGATTGCATGGATTACTCTCTGGATCGTGACACTCATTAATATACTACTAAAAACCTGAAAAGAGCCTTCGACGTGTCAAACTCCTGTACGTGGAAGAATTCTTTATTCTTTATATTGTCCTCTTACCCAAAAGTACCATTGTTTTGTCTAGATAGAAAATCTTTTATGCAGAACAAATAGGATATGCCATTTATTGCTATGCGACGTGATGTACAAGGTTTGCATAAATTATGGATATGAAGACCAAAAAGTGACTTCTGAACCTTACTATTATCGTATCAAGCAAGGCTGAACAGACACTACTTAGATGTTGTATCTAACATACACCTGTAAGAGTATAAATGTTAAGAAAAGGGATTTACATGTATAAATCCAAGAGTCTTGAAATAAAAGAAAATAAGAGAGATATAGGCAAGAACTATATTGACCCACTTACGGTTGGCAGTAAGACTAACCTAGAGGGGGGGGGGGTGAATAGGTAATCTGAAAAATTGAAATAAAATCACCACTTGAAAATGTTTGGTTAGTCTAAATAAGTGTGTGCAAGGAAATTAAATGTGCGGAAGTAAGCACAAAAGGAACACAGAGATTTATCCTAGTTCGGACCTCCTATCAATTAGGAGTCCTATGTCCAGTCCCCAAGCAAACTCTTGGGATTTCACTAACCACCAAGTAACCTTGGTCTTCCCTTAAACAAGGGGCATATAACACCCAACACCCCAGCTGGTCTTCTTCTCTTTCTCGGGAAAGAAGGTAGCCCACTTCTCTTACAGGTCAAGAAGCCAACCTTCTAGTACAAACCCTAGTGTGGTTCTTCCCTTAACATAAGGGGAATGCTGTGTACAGTCGCAGAGTTGGACAGAAACCACTAGTACCCCACTGGCCTGCTCTTCACACAGGAAGAGGAACACTATATACAGTCCTATAGTTGGACACAGGTCTTCCATAGAAAATAAAGAACACACAGAGAGATATACAAGATGAACACTAAGAAACTCTAGCTCTCAGCAAACAGACTCTCCTGTAGATTTACTGTAACGTCGTGCATTTTTTAGATCCTCGTAGATCTTCACTTAGTGGTTGTGGTGGCCAGTGTGTGGCCAATGACATGTGTTTTAGGTGTTTGCGCAGGTTGTGAGGCTTTGTGGGTCGGTAGGTTGGGCCCAAAGCACTCACTGGTTCTCTGTCTGTGAATGCGACAGAGCCTAGCGTCATGTTCTGAACGCGACGGCCCTAGGTGTCGCATTCTGGTTGCCGCCGCGGAGCGGTCTTCGTCTGCATGTCCACCGTGTGTCGCACACTGGGTGGCCTACTGACATCGACCATGGGAAGGCGACGACCTTCTCCATCGCATTCAGGTCACGAAGGTGGGCTACGTCACGTTCCCAACTGTGATGCCTTTTTAGCTAAATGCGGCCAAACAGAGCTCCAGTAAGCTCTGCTCGGCCAGGGAGGAGTTTTTGCGGAGGTTTTTGGGCGATTCGAGGTTCTGAAGGTGTTTTCGGCGTGGTCTCACCACGAGGACGTTGCACGGAGTGGGGGAAACATCGGGTGGTTGCCGTTCTTCGTGTTCTTCGCGGAGGTAGGGAGATTCCATCTTGTTTCTCGATGTGAATCGCTTGTGAAGCATGTTTAGCTTGTTAAACTTGCAATAGATGGTAGATAACATGTTAGTGTAGCTGTATGAGCATGAATATATAGTTTTTAGGGTGGTTTGTATGGTTTGCATGGGAGATCCGGAGACGGGATTCCGAATTAGGGTTCCTGCCTGTGAAGGCGATAGAATATTCTATCTCGTTCTGAACGCGACAGGTCGACCCGTCGCGTTCTGGTTTTGAACGTGGCCTATCGGGGTGTCGCGCCTTGAAGGCGATAGTAGCCCCCATCACATTAATAGTTCCGTGGGTTTTATGTATGTGCATGATAGCGTATCTATCGAATTATCGTTGTGTGATGTGTAGGGCATTGGTAAGTGGTGCATTGGCACCTGTAGTGCTCGAGGAGTGTGATGTTTACGTGGTTGACATGGTGTTTACGTGGTTTGAGTGGTGTGTATGTGGTTTGTGGTGATTGGGCAGTGAGGTTCCAGCGTGAACCTAGCCTTGGTCCTTTGATGTCTGTTATAGGTTATTTAAGATGGTTTAAGTAGTAAAGCATGTGTAGGGTTAAGAGTTAGTGTATGGTTATTGTGTATTGTGTTTAATGTGGCAATGCAGATCATGAGATGATCAATGACAGGCCAGATTATTATTGGTTAATGTAGTTCATGTATGTGTCTGTATAGGCTAGCTTGTAGGTCACATAGTGACTAGAGACAAGCTATTCCTGACACTTGTACCATGGTTTGTAATAAAGATTATATATGTATGTATCGTGGTTTGTGCGTTGCTGAGTTTGGTGGTCCGACTCCTATTCCAGAATACCTCTTCAGTCGGGTACCCCAGGTTCTGTGTGAGCCAGGCATGTGTGGTTGTTGTGCCCGGGGCATGTCCTAGTACAGTGCGTACCACTGAGGTTTGAGTCATCTTCCTGGACACCCTCACTCCTGTGTTTGAGTTGTACGTCCGACTGTGGGAAAGACGGCAATTGGGCAGCGACTTGTGTTTGTTGTGGTTGTACTTGGTCGCTTGTAGCGCACTCGTGGTTGGGGGTTACAGACACCAGTAGACGTACTGGGCCCCAGCTAGTCCTATTTTCCAGTGCCTCACTTTAGGGAGCTTAGGCTAGAGTCCCTAAAGGTGTCAGGCATGGGCCTGCAGCTGTGTGGTCTGCAAGTGTGGTGTTGGTTAGTCTCCACTGTTCTTTGGCTTGTGCTTATGGAGCGGCAGTTGGACCTTTCATCCATGACTGCGAGACTAAGAGGTGGTTCTTGTGTTGTGTTGTCGGGTTGGATACTGGCATCATGAACCAGTAGTCCATTTCCGTGTGGTGGTGTTGTTCCTTTCCAACTCGTGCTTTGCCACTGGTTGTGGCCTGTGTTTAGTGACTCGTTGGTTGAGGTTTTACCCGTTGAGGTGTGCCCTGGTGTTGGCACAATTGTAATTGTGATTCAGTGGTGGTACCTAGTGGTAGTAGGTGCCTGTACCCTTCAGGGGTAGCTTTGTGTTGTGGTATGTTGTGTTTTACCCTTCTTTGGGTAATGTTCCAATTGTGGTTTAAGTGTGTGGTCGATTGGCTTGCTGATGCTAGTCCTGTTACCCTTCATGGGTGGGTTGCCTGTGAAGCTTGTAGCTTAGGCGATCAGTTATTATAGTGGTTTGCCTGTGAGGCTTGTGGCTAGGCATTTCAGTTGTTGGGCGGACTAGTGGTGCTGTGCTAGTCCTGTTGCTCCTCTTTCCTTCCGAGGACTATATGCTTGTGGATATGTATATGTTTAGTTGTTGTTTATTATGATTGTTGTGAGCATGACATGGTTTGACTATCGGTGTTACCAGTGAGACCCTTTGGGGTTGAGGTCTCTTTAGTTTTGAGTGTTGTTTTTGGGTGGTCCCTACTGAGCCTGTGACTTATTGAGACTCACTTCCCTATAGTTCTATTCAGGGCTTGCCGTTTGTGTGGCTTACAGTGGCGTTGCGATAGACTTGTACCACCAGCAGTAGAGTTAGTCATGTTGTGTGAGCTTGTGCTCCCTCGGGGTATGCTCCAGGTAGTTGTACTCTTTAATTGGACATGTAGTAATGTACTGGGGAAGTTGTACAATGTTGTTTATAGATATGAGCACATGTACTTTCTTGTGTCTTATACAGTTGTTGTTGTCTTTTATATTCTTACTGGACACGTGTGTGAGCTATCCCTTGCGAGACTTCGGTCCGATCATGGGAGGCAGATTTGGATATGGAGCCTTATTGGGCATAAATATCCAAGGCCGTTATAGTTGGTATCAGAGCATGGTCCAGTTAGAATATGAAAAGATATTGAAGTTACAATGTCCCAAGACATGGTTTAATGTCCACTGCTGGTAGTAAGTCTGCGGTTTTGCGTGATTTTTAGTGTGGTTTTCACGTGAGTTTCTGGCATGTGAATGGTTTGTATAGTTGGTCACTTTGGCAGTTATTAGTAATAGCAGAGGAAGGGTGAGGTTGGCAATGGTATGGGTTGCTAAATTCTATTAATAAGTTGGTTTGTTGCAGAGAGAGAGATGATTGTGTAAAGGTTTTTTCAGCTATGAAGAATTGAGAGAATTGGTAAGCTTAGTTGTGGTATTTAGTAAAGAAAGAGTTATGTTCTAAGAAAAGTATAATTTAGTGTGATGAAGATATTTTAGCAAGGTAAGGAATCAACAGAGACAGGTATAGGGTAATGATTGCGAAAATGTACAAGAGGAAGTTTCTGTAGAATTAGTTATGTAATAGAGTTACAACGGGAACCATGCCGTATTAAAGAGTAGTGTGTGTGTTAAAGGTTAGCAAATGTGAGGATTATGACTGAGGAAATTAGTAGAGATAATTGTTATGTTTGAGATTTGTGGCAGTAAGTGTTAAGAAATTGTTTGGATAATAATGTGATTAGTGATATAGAAGATTTTGAATGGTTAAGTGGGTCAGATCAGTTTCAAAAAAAGGTATCAGTACGCAGAGGAGCAATGATTTGCAACAACGGAGTTAAATGTGTTTTGGGATTAGAAATGGTTATAGCAGAGAAAGATATAGAGTAATGTTATTATAAGTGATAGTGGTAATAGAAGTTGATATGAATATCAGTACAAGTATGTGCAGAAATGAGCAGTTGGGTTTAAAGAGAGTGAAAGCAGATTAGTGTTCAGCTAAATTTTCTGAGGAGTTTAGAAGCAAAGACATTCAATTGGTAAGTGGCAGTTGTGAAGATTTAACAAGAGAATTTCTTCGCTCATGGTAGTGTTAAAGACCAGATCAGTAATATTTAGCAGATGTGGTTAGCATAATGAAAAGGAGAGATGAGTTAGTTGAGAAGCTAATAAGGGAATGTTAGGTTGAGCAAAACAAAAAATAGATTGTAGAGGAATTAAAGTAAAAGAGGATCAGTGTACAATGGATTTTCTAAGAATTTCAAAGGAAAGGTATCCAATTGGCAAGTAGTAGATTGTGAAGATTCCATGGAATAAGTTATTGAAGATTGCAGTGCAATAGATAAGATCAATTGAGAAACAATTAAGGAATATCAGGTTGAATGAAATAGCAAGGCAGATTGCATAAGGAATTCAAGTAAGGGTTTGAATGAAAAGGATAATAGTGGGTATGTTGTAGCAGTGATATTTTCAGTAATTGAGAATAAAGCAGTAATGTGAAATCAAGGAGTTAGTTAGGCAGAGCAAGTAACTGTTATTAAAAGAGATCGGATTCAAGTTCTAGCTATGGTAGTATTTTAATGAAGGATGATTGTACATTAGCAAGAGTTGTAAAATGAATAGTACAATGGGATTAGCTAGATAGCGGAGTGGTTAAGAGAAATGTTTGGTAGAAATGATATTGTGGTTAGTGCAGTTGGCAGTACAGATCAGGCAGAGTGTTGTTGAATAGAAAAAGAAAGAGTATAGCAGACTATGAAATGGATATAATTAGGTGCTTCAGGAAGTGTTCAGCAAGAACTTGGATGTCAGTGCACAGAAAGTAATTTGGTTAAGTAAAGGTATTTTCCTATAAAGGTATCTCAGAGTTTGACGTAAGAATGAAAGGCAGATTAGTTAAAGAATAGTAAGCAGATTAGAGTATGTCAGAATAGAACAGAAAGAGCAAGAAATGTATAGAAATCAGAATTAGAGTATGATCAGTTAAGCAATGAATAGTTTGAAGTCAGGTAGCATTTGATTGAGAGAATGAAGGTAGAATATGTGCAGCGTCAGCTGAGTAGTTTTATTTTCCCAATAAAGAGAGTGCAGCACCATGACAATAATAAGAACAAGTATTTTGAAAGATTATGGATTAAATTTGATTAAATCAGCCAAAGAATGTTATTAAAGCAAGAAGGGTATATGAAGAGTAAGAAATGTCAATAGCGATATAGCAGAATTCAGAATTCAAGTATATGGCACCATCAGAATTTAATTATTAAGAAAAAGTAAAACAGAGATTCCAGTATATTTTTCTAGTGTTAATTGATTGAGTAAAGCGATTTGAGAAGCAAGTACAGTTAGAATTAAGTTCAGCTAGAGTCAGAGTATTAGTGAAAATGGAAAGTAATTGAAAGCAATAATGAGAGCAGGATTTATGGAATATTTTTTTTTCGAGCATTCAGAGTAATCAGAGTAGCGCAGCGGAAGCGTGGAAGGTTTGATATTCATAGGATATCCGAGATTTACATGATTAAAAGAAAGATTAAGGTTTGTATACAGTTGAATAAAGAGGCAGTGGTTCTAGCAGCATGAGCAGAATGGTATATAAAGGCAGGAAATTCAGTTATGGTAATACGATTTTCTTTGAGAGATTGGCAATTGAGGGTGTGAATAAGGTTGAGACAGAATAACAGATAGCAGTGAAAGGCAAATAATAAAATGGCACCAGAAAATTTGAGAATTTAAAGTTGGTTTTCATGGCAAAGTACCTAAGGGTAGCAGGGTAAAGTAAGAGGATTCGAGTACATGAAGTGGGCCAGAAAGAAATGTTGTAAACACAGTCGGGAAAATGTGGAAGCAGGTTGAGTCAAAAGAGATAAAGCGCCAACAACAGGGTAGAATTACCTACGGTTGAAAGGTAAAGTGAGTCGGTTTGGTAACTGAGCAGAACAGGTACAGAATTGAACAGATTGAGTTAGCCAGTGTAGAGTGGCTTGAAAAGCAAGCGCAGAGAAAGTGTATCCTACTTGTTTTGTATATGGTTTACTTTCATTTTAGGTGATAGTTATGCTTGCCGTGGTTTCATTTTGAATGTCGAGGACGACATTCCATTTTACGTGATAGTAATGTAATGTTGCGCATTTTTCGGATCCTCGTGGATCTTCGCTTAGTAGTTGTGGTGGCCAGTGTGAGGCCAATGACGTGTGTTTTTGGTGTTTGCGCAGGTTGTGAGGCTTTGTGGGCCAGTAGGTTGGGCCCAAAGCACTCACTAGTTCTCTGTCTGTGAACGCGACAGAGCCTGGTGTCACGTTTTGAATGCGACAGCCCTGGGTGTCGCGTCTGGTTGCCGCCGCGGAGCGGTCTTCGTCTGCATGTACGCCGCGTGTCGCGCGCTCGGCGGCCTGCTGACGTCGACCATGGGAAGGCGACGACCTTCTGCGTCGCGTTCAGGTCACGACGGTGGGCTACGTCGTGTTCCCAACTGTGATGCATTTTTAGCTAAAGTTGGTCAAACAGAGCTCCAACAAGCTCTGCTCGGCCATGGAGGAGTTTTTGCGGAGGTTTTCAGGCGCTTCGAGGTTCTGAACGTGTTTTCGGCATGGTCTCGCCACGAGGACGTTGCACGGAGCGGGGGAAACACCGAGTGGTTTCCGTTCTTTGTGTTCTTCATGGAGGTAGGGAGATTCCACCTTGTTTGTCGATGTGAATCGCTTGTGAAGAATGTTTAGCTTGTTAAACTTGCAATAGATGGTAGATAACATGTTAGTGTAGCTGTATGAGCATGAATATATGGTTTTTATGGTGGTTTGTATGGTTTGCATGGGAGATCCAGAGATGGGATTCCGGATTAGGGTTCCTGCCTATGAAGGCAACGGACTGTTCTGTCGCATTTTGAATGCAACAGGTCAACCCTCCACGTTCTGGTTTTGAACGCAGCCTATCAGGTGTCGTGTCCTGAAGGCGACAGTAGCCCCCGTCGCATTAACAGTTCCATGGGTTTTATGTATGTGTATGATAGCGTATCTATCGGATTATCGTTGTGTGATGTGTAGGGCATTGGTAAGTGGTGCATTGGCACTTGTAGCGCTCGAGGAGCGTGATGTTTACATGGTTGACATGATGTTTACGTGGTTTGAGCAGTATGTATGTGGTTTGTGGTGATTGGGCAGTGATGTTCCAGCGTGAACCTAGACTTGGTGCTTTGATGTCTGTTATAGGTTATTTAAGATGGTTTAAGTAGTAAAGCATGTGTAGGGTTAAGAGTTAGTGTATGGCTATTGTGTATTGTGTTTAATGTGGCAATGGAGATCATGAGATGATCAATGATAGGCCAGATTATTATTGGTTAATGTAGTTCATGTATGTGTCTGTATAGGCTAGCTTGTAGGTCACATAGTGACCGGACACAAGGTATTCCTGACACTTGTACCGTGGTTTGTAATAAAGATTTATATGTATGTATCGTGGTTTGTGCGTTGCCGAGTTTGGTGGTCCGGCGTCTATTCCAGAATACCTCTTCAGTCGGGTACCCCAGGTTCTGTGTGAGCCAGGCACGTATGTTTGTTGTGCCCGGGGTGTGTCCTAGTACAGTGTGTACCACTGAGGTCTGAGTCATCTTCCTGGACACCCTCACTCCTGTGTTTGAGTTGTACGTGTTGGATCGAAATGGCAAACAAACTGTCCTAGAGGGGAGGTGAATAGGACTTTTTATCTTTAAAAAAGTTCTTCTGAAAAACACAACACTAAATTGATATGTTAGTACTTAGTGTGATGTGTGTGATTCAAGTGTAAACTAGGCGGAAACAATCACACAAAGAAATGCACAAGGATTTTATCCTGGTTCGGCCCTTCCCATATGGAAGTCCTACATCCAGTCCTCAAGTGAACCACTTGAGATTTCCACTAACTGCCAACAAATTGGCCTTCTCTCACCCTTGAGAGGAATTACAAACCCACTTGCTCCCAAGTAAGTCTTCCCTAAACAGGGGTACAATGACTGCCTTTCACAAGGCCTTCCCTTCACAGGAGGGGTAATGCAGAACTACCTTCTGCAGAGATTACAAAGGAAGAAGAATTAAAACACGTGTGTTTGCCTCAAATCTGAGCACAAACACACACTGACTTCAGTAGGATTAAAAGATCAAGAAATGAAACTAAATCTTATCTGAAGCGACAAGGGTGGACTTGAAGAAAATATGACAATTACAATTCCCACCCAACTCAGAACTTCAGAAGAGAATTTTCTGAAGTGGAGCTCTTCGACTGTGGCTAGTAGGAAGCCTTGAGAGAGAGAGCTTCGAATGATTCGAATGAAGCTTTTCAGGAGAATTGGCTTGTATGCACTTCTGTGTATGTGATGTGTGTCTTTTTTTAGTTTCTCTATTGAGCTTCTTTTATAATCTTCAAAATATAGCCATTTGAAGTAGATAGCCATTGGAGCTTGGTGACTGTTTGCAATTTAGCCGTTTGAGGAGAGTTTATGGGATCCTTTGGAACTTGAAGACTTTGTCCAAGAGATCTTGAAACTTGCATCTTCCCAAGGTCTTCAGAAGAGGAGCAGTTGTCCACAGCTAGAAGATAAGCTCTTGTAAAGCTGGTCTGAGAGAAAGACATGCTAAACATATGCTCCAATTAATGCCTATTACAAGGACAAGACAAAGAGAAATGTATCTCCATACCTTTGTGGTAGGTGGGTCAGTTTTAGTACGAAAGAAAGTATGGAACCTAGTATCCCACAAACCTTTCAGAAAAGAAAAGCAGACAGACAGATTATGCTGAAGAGGTGAAGCATGGGTCTGTCAGAGGTAGGTGAGACAGTCAGATGCCATGCGCCTAAGATATTCATAAATGCTTTGTGTCTTATGAGTCTAATAAACTGAAGCAAGGACATCAAGACTTATAGAGTTCAGAAAATAGCATTTTATAAAAAAATTTGCACAAGATGAATATTTTAAATATAATATGTCATGTCTTGTTAGAGGAATATTAAAATAATATTCTGAGGTTTCAGTAAGATACAACAAACATCTTATAAAGAAGTTATGTCTAGAATATTTAAGAATCAAAATAGATTTGATAGTCTTTTATATTTCAAGATAGAACTGACAATGAGGTAAAAAGTACAAGCACAAAACTGACAATGAAGTCGAATGCATAAGAACAGATAATTCGACTGAACAAATAGGAATGATTCGACTTCAGGGAAAACAAGGTAATTCGACTATAGCAGTAGAATACTATGTATTGATTTCTAAGGTATTCGGCTGTGGCAGTCGAAGATATCAGTTGAATCAAGCGTAAGAAAACATTCGGCTGTATGAGTTGAAGGTAGCAGTCGAATGAAGTGCTAAGGATTTATGAAGCATTCGACTGTACCAGTCGAAGTCATCTGTCGAATACAGAGTAAGGAAACATTCGGCTGCATGAGTCGAATGTTATGCAAAGTTGTGGACTTAGAAAAATTCAAGACTTTTGACTGAGTTTCTGAAGGAGTCGGATTTTGCAGTCGAAGGCATCAGTCGAATTCAGTACATGAATTTTATTTGTATAGAATTTTGTGGTATATCTATTTTGAAAAAACATATATTTAAAGATTTGTCATAGCAAAAATATTGTTTATAAATATTAAGAAAATCTCTAAATTTATTAGGGGTAGTTGCTCAACAGTACGTCAGGTTGAGGGAAAGACGGCAATTGGGCAGTGACTTGTGTGTGTTGTGGTTGTACTTGGTCGCTTATAACGCGCTCATGGTTGGAGGTTACGGACACAAGTAGATGTACTGGGCCCTAGCTAGTCCAGTTTTTTAGTGCCTCACTTTAGGGAGCTTAGGCCAGAGTCCCTAAAGGTGTCAGGCATTGGCTTGCAGCTGTGTGGTCTACAGGTGTGGTGTTGGTTGGTCTCCACTATTCTTTAGCTTGTGCTTGTGGAGTGGCAGTTGGACCTTTCGTCCGTGACTGCGAGACTGAGAGGTGGTTCTTGTGCTATGTTGTTCAGGTTGGATACTGGCGTCATGAACCAGTAGTCCATTCCCATGTGGTGTTGTCGTTTCTTTCCGACTCGTGCTTTGCCACTGGTTGTGGCCTGTATTTAGTGACTCGCTGGTTGAGGTTTTACCCGTTGCGGTGTGCCCTGGTGTTGGCACAGTTGTAATTATGATTCAGTGGTGGTACCTCATGGTAGTATGTGCCTGTACCCTTCAAGGGTAGCGTTGTGTTGTGGTACGTTGTGTTTTACCCTTCTTTGGGTAAGCTTCCGATTGTGGTTTAAGTGTGTGGTCGATTGGCTTGCTGATGCCAATCCTGTTACCCTTTGTGGGTGGGTTGCCTGAGAAGGTTGTAGCTTAGGTGATCTGTTATTGTAGTGGTTTACCTGTGAGGCTTGTGGTCTAGGCATTTCAGTTGTTGGGCGGACTAGTGATGCTGTGCTAGTCCTGTTGCTCCTCTTTCCTTCCGAGGACTATATGCTTGTGGATATGTATATGTTTAGTTGTTGTTTATTATGATTGTTGTGAGCATGATATGGTTTGGCTATCGGTGTTGCCAGTGAGACCCTCTGGGGTTGAGGTCTCTTTAGTTTTGAGTGTTGTTTTTGGGTGGTCCCTACTGAGCCCGTGACTTGTTGAGGCTCACTTCCCTACAATTCCTTTCAGAGCTTGCCATTTGTGTGGCTTGCAGTGGCGTTGCGATAGACTTGTACCACCAGCAGTAGAGTTAGTCGTATTATGTGAGCTTGTGCTCCCTCGGGGTATGCCCTAGGTAGTTGTGCTCTTTAATTGGACATGTAGTAATGTATTGAGACAGTTGTACAATGTTGTTTACAGATATGAGCACATTTACTTTCTTGTGTCTTATATAGTTGTTGTTGTCTTTTATATTCTTACTGGACACATGTGTGAGCTATTCCTTGCGAGACTTCGGTCCGATCGCGGGAGGCGGACTTGGATATGGAGCCTTATTGGGCATAAATATCCAGGGCCGTTATATTTACAATGATGCACAGAGAGAGTGAAGAGAGGAATGAAGCTTGAATGCTTGGATCTTGAAGACTTCAAATGGCTGCGTGCACACTTCTTCTTGGGCTCGAGCTCTTTCTTTCTTTCTTTGAGTGTATATGGCATTGAGACTTTTCACTAGATGTACACTCTTTGAATGATCTTCAGGTTTGCTCTATCTTCTTGTTTTTCTTCTACTTTCTCTTCTCCCTTTTATGGAGCAGCTTGAAGAGATTCGTTGATAGTTGGCCGTTGGAGATTCTTGGCTCTCTTCTTCTTCAACTCTCTTTCTTGAGTCTAATGGCTTCCTTCTTGTGCCTACTAGCTACTTGGAATGGAGGAAGATATTCTAGCTAGTGCGCACTTCCAAGGATGCCAACAACAGGTCCAAGATGTTGACTGTGTGTAGAGGTGGACCTATATACATTAAATGCAAGGCAGATGATTAGACTCGTGAAGTCTTTTGTCAGGTGGCTCATACCTCTTTTTGTCTTTTGTCTATATTTCCTGCAGATAGCTAGAAATAGAATGTAGGTGCTTTTCTTTTGTTGCAGGAAGAAGAGATCCTATGAGACAGGTAAAAAGATCTTCAATAAGAGAAATAATATGTTAACCATATGAAGTACATTTGAACTTTCATTTGAGTGCCAAAGACATTTTGAAACATTTGAAATGTAGAGGCAATCGATGTTTTAGATACAATCAATGTTTTATATAGGTAATCGATGTGAGTGTAATCGATGTTGAGTGTAATCCATGTATGAATGTAATCGATGTTGAAATGAAGTCGATGTGAACATAATCCATGTATAAGTGTAATCGATGTTGAGGCATAATCGATGTTGGAGTGAAATCGATGTTCTAGGTGAAATCGTTGTTGGTTGAAATCGATGTTTGATTGAAGTCAATGATTGAGTGAAATCGATGTTCTAAATGAAATCGTTGTTGAACTAAAATTGATGTTTGAATGGAGTCGATGTTTAAGTGAAATCGATGTTGAACCGAAATCGATGGTTAAGTGAAATCGATATTTGAATGAAATCGATGTTCAACTGAAGTCGACGTTTGAATGAAATCGATGTTCGAACTGAAATCGATGTTTAAGTAAACTGTAATTGATGTGTTTGTATAGTAACCAATGTGGACTTTAAAAATAGTAATCGATGTGGCACTTAGTCAGTAATCGATATGCATTGAACAACAATCGATTTAGCTTTTTCAGTGCAAATCATGAAATGATCGTGCCATAGTATGTTGTATTTACAAGGAAAACATGATATTAAATATATTCATGATATTTAAGTTAATCATGAGTTTTGTTATCACCAAAATAAAGGATAAAATATAAGAGTGGTTTAACAAACTAGACGTGCAAAATAAAAGAAATATCAGAGTGCCTGAAAGGAATCCTCGACTCCAGCATTCAAACTTCCAACCTCTTCCTATATACTGCACTAATGCTCATTGAAGTGGGCTTCACTTGGAGAAGAAAAGCTAGTTTTGGTGAGCCTCCATGCAATCAAGAAGTTCTCCTGTTGAGCATTGAAGGCCCAACCACTTTGCATTTGTGTTGCACTACATTTTCTTTATTTGTATACATAACATTGAAGTCATTGTCCATAAAGCCTTAACTGAACTCTGATTGTGGAAAATATGAATAAATTAGCTAAAGGGTTATTTGGCTATAAATAACAAGAATACCATTTGGCAACTAAATAACCCAGTAATTAAGTATTCCACAATGGATGAGATAACTGGTCAACCTCTTTTATCTTAGCATCCACCAAAAAGGGGAATTAAAGAAAGAAATCTCTCCTTTGCTAATGCTTTCACTTCGTGCCACTTCTGTCTATTTCGTAGACATTCTCTTCTTGGCACTACTTTCTTTCATTTGATATATTTCCACCTTGGGTAGAAGGTGAAGACTTGTGTTCAGGTGTGTTGTTCCATCTCAAGTAGGTGAAGACCTGACTGTGCTACAAAAGGTGTGGTGACCAGCCAGAGGTCAGTATCTGAGGTGTTTCCTCTTGTGACAGAGAAGACCTGAGTGGCTCAAGATGTTTGATAAGCCTACTGGATGTTGGTATCCAGGGTTGTATTGCTTGACTAGGGTTTCAATTGGTTAGTGGAAATCTCAAGATGCTTGCCCTTGAGGATTGGACGTAGGTATTAAGTGGATCAATACCAAACCAGGATAAATAGCGATGTCGTGTGTGCTTGTGTGTCTAATCCGTTTCTTCTGTGTTTGTTAGCTTATTCTAGTCTGCTCGTTTAAATCCTTACAAACCAAAAAAGTTTATTTATGTTTCTGACTATTTGATTAGTCAAGTCTATATCTTGTTAAAATAACAATTATGGTTAAAATATCACAATTAAGATCTATTCACCCCCTTCTAGTCCTTATAGCTTGGGCAATAGAGAAGGCTTCCACAACTTCAGAGGAAGGCTCTAGATGTAAAGATCATGGCTGGATCATGCATAAGTAGGAGCATTTGATCGTGCTTGGAGGATATCTCTTTAGGTGACAAAAAGGGCTTCATTCACTTAATTCTTGTGTTGTGGGAAAATTTTGATGCACATAACTTAGGGTTTCTCTCAGTGCACTTGTCCTCTAGAGCTTATTTTTCTAGATTTTTAGAAAATATTTCAAAACTGTTCTATGATTTCTTGCTCCAGAGCTGCACTGTGTGCTGTTAGGAAGTTGACGGCAACATATGTTGATGTCTACTCAAGTTGACGGTAACAAATGTTGACGTCAAGTTCATCTTGTCCAGAAATTTACTGTTTCTCCATATGTGACGATTCTGTGGACTTTGTGAGGGTTTTTGGATTCTTTTGGTTTTGTCTTGAAGTGTTAAACATCATGATGTGATTGGGTAACCCTAGAATTATTTTTGTTAATTATGATAATTATTTAAAAATTTTTTATATGGAAAAGCATGTGAACACTTGATAATTTGATTTTCATGAGGTTTGCATGTTGTAAAAATTGTTGAACTCTATATTTCAATTTGTTAGACTACTATAAGCATGATTTAGGACATGTTATGTAACACCTCGGCCCCCTTGGGCCCTTGGCCCCGTCCTCTGGGTCGCGACAGGGTGACTGTCGCGACGTGGTTTTGATCGCGTTGGAGTCTGGTTCTGCTTGGGATTGCGACAGGGGGTATGTCGCCTTCTTGAAGGCGACACACCCACTGTCGCCTCCTGGTTTGGTGGATGGTGACATGGGGTATGTCGCCTTCTTGATGGCGACATGGCCTATGTCGCCTTCCCATCGCGTCGCCCCAGACGCAGTCTGACAGACGTGACAGGCGTCCTTTGTGTCAGTACGGCTCTGGCGGTGTCGGGTGAACGCGACAAGATGGTTGTCGCCTTCACTTTTTCGAATTCCGAGATTTGACCGTTGTCAGTGGGTGGCGACATGGGCTATGTCGCCTTCTAGTTCCTGTGGCGACAGGGGGGTATGTCGCCTTCTCAGGATCCGGGCTTAAAGCCCGGGCGCCCGAGCCCTTCCCTCTCTCTCGCGCCTCTCCTTTCCCCCTCTCTTTCTCTCGCCCTCTCGGAGCTTCCGGCGGTTTTGGGGTGCCTCCCCCGCGTTGAGGCGGCCGTGCTGAGGAGGGTGTCGCTCTGTTCGTGCAGGGGTCTTGTTCGTGCCGTGCGGCGCGAGGAGGAGACGGCCAAACCTACGAGAAGGCCCCAACGGGTGCGTTCTTCGCGTGGAGGTAGGGACGCCCGATCTTCTTGCCCTAAGCATGCTCCCCTTCCCCTTCGTGACGTAGTTTTCTTGTGGTTCGGGGTTGGGGTGTGAGAACTCCATGCTCGTGTGAGTGAGGTTTCTCCGAGCGTAGAATCCATGTTCTTGGGGTATTCGAGGGTGGTTTGTATGTTTAATGGCTTTCTAGCATGATAAGCATGCTCCCCTCCCCCGTGTGTAGTGTTTTCCCCGTTTCGGGGAGGTTCTCGGAAGAAGAATCTCTGGAACCCCCGACTGGCTTGAAGGCGACACACCCTGTGTCGCCTTCTGACTGGTAAAGTGACAGGGCATATGTCGCCTTCTTGAAAGCGACAGGGCCTATGTCGTCTTCTCATTCCAGAGGCAGGTTGTGCTTCCGCCGCTTCCGTTTTCGACCCGTGGCACCTGTGCTAGTTCCCTAGTACGGTCTCACACTAGTCGTTCGCCCGATGCGCGGCACTTGAGGGCTTGTCCCGTGCGAGAGGTTGTTACCGTTACCTGGGACCCCCGTCCTCGGGAGCCTGTTGAGGGAGTACTCCGGGCTACGAGTGTGCTCGAGTTGGCAGCCACCTGGGCGGACTCTGGAGCTGAGGGGAAAACGGTGGTTAGGACAGTGGCGTGTGAGTCGCTTGCAGAGCTCTCGTGGTTGGTCTGGGACGCCGAGGACAGTTTGGAGTTCTACCCGGCACAGGCCAGCCAGTCCTTCTTCTCACTGCCTCGCTCCTACGGCCCCGGAACCGTTTGGAGAGGTCAGGCGTGGGACCGTAGTCCGGCCAGACTACGGCGGTTACTGTTGTGTTGCTTGTGTCCTACCTCGCTCTGACGAGATGCGAGGGCCAGGACCTAGGTCGAGGATAAGACGTCGGTGGACGCGCCTGACTGTTTGACTAGTGGTGGTGCTTTCCGTAGCTAGTGTTCTCTGTCCAGGCGGAGTCCCCTCCGTCTGTGTTTACTAGCCGTGTGGTGGTCACGACGAGCAGTCGTACGGAGTTTCCGACCGAGAGTACTTTCAGTACCGTGTTAGCTTTAGCTTCGCTTCCGCACTTCCTTTTGTAGGTAGAAAGATATAAACTGCAGCCTTTCCTTTATTAATAGTTATATATGTTCCTCTGCTTGTTTAGAGCAAGTAGGAGATTGGTAGTCCCTACTGAGCTTCTGTTGTGAAGCTCATCCCTCTGTTTTCCAGGTGAGTCTTCTCAGCAGCGGCAGGGCGCGCGTCGGGCGGAGGAGACGGGGCGGTAGTCGTGGTCCCCGTAGCTAGCAGTGGTCCCCCCCTCTCAGTGTACGTCACCCTCGGGGTATGCCCCTAAGGGACTTGTCTCTCCCCTTTCCTTACTTGTACTAGTGTGCGTGCGTTGGGACTATACTTAGAGCGGTACGCAGCGGTCTCACTTTACTTTCTGTTTCCGCTTGTACGCTTCTAGCTCAGCAGTTGACGTTTACTTCCATTACATATCCTGTCAGACGCGTGTTATAGCCCTTCCGGGTCCCCGGATCCGTGGGCGGCGATCGCGAAAATCGGGTCCTCGGCGTGGGCCGAGGGTCTGGTTCTCGGGTCGTTACAGTTGGTATCAGAGCTTGGTCTGACAGGACTTGTAGTGGATCTAAACTGCAACAGTAAGTCCCAACATTAGTACAAGTACACTGCTAGCCGCCTGAGAGGTATATGTAACCTTTGCTAGTTGTGTTGCCGTGTAGGTCATGGCTCCGCGTAGGCGCAGTCAGGCTAGGCAGCTGGTTGAGCAGCAGGATGAGTCCGACATGCCCGCTCAGGGGCAGGTTCAGAAGGAAGTGTCCGTGGAGGAGTCAGTGGCGCAGCCTCAGGGTGCACAGGCAGCAGCAGCAGAGGCAGCGGTAGCAGGTGGGCAGCAGCAGCAGGAGTACCACCCTTCGCCTCAGCAGTATGCAGACTGGTTTCCCATGGCCGAGCAGTTCTTCAGAGCTATGTACCAGGGAGCGTGGCAGCCCGGGCAGGCAGCAGCAGGTGGTCAGTTTCCAGTACCTCCCCCAGCCGTACCAGAGCAGCAGGAGGTGGAGCCAGAGGTGGAGCAGCCAGTCCGCCAGCAGCGGTCAGGTACTGGGAGTACCCGGTCCGGTCAGCGGAGGGCAGCAGTGTCGGAGGCGAGGACCGCTCTCCTTGAGAGGTTCCTGCGTCTTCGCCCACCGATGTTCCACGGTGAGTATGATCCAGATAAGGCAGAGAGCTGGACCCACGAGTTGGAGCGCATCTTCGAGACTATGGATTGCGCTGAGGAGGATCAGGTTCGTTTGGCAGTATACCAGCTCAAGGGAGCAGCCCATGAGTGGTGGAGAGTTCAGAGGCAGACTCACTTCCAGGGGCAGCGGTTGGACCAGATCACTTGGCAGCGGTTTTCGGAGGTCTTCCACGGCGAGTACTTCCCCGACTACGCTCGACGTGAGAGACGGGACCAGTTCCACGAGTTGGTGCAGGGCGACCTCACAGTTTCTCAGTACCACCAGAGGTTTGTCCGGTTGTTGAGGCATGTGCCTCATGTAGCAGGCAGTGACCAGGCTTGTGCAGAGAGGTTTATAGCAGGGCTGAGACCAGACCTAAGGTGGGGTGTGACGGCACACATGTGTACCGCTTGGGAGAGGCCGTGGCGAAGGCCACCGCCTTGGATAGGGAGGCTTGGCAGCCTCAGCAGCAGTAGCAGAAGCAGCAGGGAGGAGCCTCTTCCAGGTCCTCGCCGTACCAGCGTCCAGCAGGCAGCCGCGGTAGTGCGACTTCCTCTTCCTCAGGCTCGGGCAGTTCCGGTAGCTCTGGAATTCGCTCGCAGTTCAGAAAGTTGTCTACTCGCGGGGGTGGACGGAGCCGTCAGCAGAGGCGTCAGTCCAGGTTTGCAGAGCAGTCAGCACAGTAGGGTGCTGAGCAGGGCAGTCAGGAGCCAGTGTGCTACACTTGTGGCTTGCCAGGCCACTTTAGGAGGGATTGCCCTAGGGGGCAAGCTCCGCAGCAGCAGCAGCCAGTACAGTACGCGCAGCAGCCACCTCAGTACCAGTACCCTCCCCAGCAGCAGGCACCGCGTCAGCAGCAGAGAGGGCAGTACCAGCAGCAGGTCCAGCAGTTCCCGTAGCCGCAGCAGTACCAGTCGTACCAGCAGCAGCAGCAGTTTCCTCAGCAGCAGTCACCGCAGCAGCAGCCCCAGCAGGCGCCGCAGCATGGACGTGGTCGTGGTCGCGTGATGGCGCTCACCCGGGAGCAGGCAGAGGCATCGAACCTGGTGATAGGTACTCTACCTATCCTTGGCAGAGCTGCTCGTGTTTTGGTTGATCCCGGTGCTTCCTTGTGTTTTGCTTCCGAGGAGTTTTACGAGTCCCTTGCTTGTCACACACCCGAGAGGCAGTGTGACGTATTGGTCGATCTCCCGTCCGGTGACTATATGCGTTCCTTTGGTTACCTGGAGGGTGTGACAGTCGAGGTTGAGGGTCACCAGTTGCCGGCCAGGTTGTACGCGTTGCAGCTTAGCGACTTCGACGTCATCCTGGGCATGGACTGGTTGGAGGCTCACTCAGCCGTGGTTGATTGTCAGAGGAAGACCGTTCGGTTCGAGATACCTGGACACCTGTTCTCTGCTTTCGAGGTATCGGTCTACCCGTCGGCAGTTCATTTCTTTCTGTAAGGCTCGTCGTTTGATCCGTGATGGCTGCGTTGCTTACCTTGCTTCGGTTTGTTCCTTGGAGCCTAGCGAGTCTTCAATTTTTAATGTGCCAGTTGTTTCTGAGTTTTCTGACGTGTTTCCGGAAGATCTACCTAGGTTGCCGCCTGAGCGAGAGGTAGAGTTCTCCATCGAGCTTTTGCCTGGCACGATGCCTATGTCCAAGGCACCTTACCGGATGGCCCCAGCGGAGTTGCGTGAGTTGAAGCGCCAGCTGCAAGAGTTGCTTGAGTTGGGCTTCATTCGTCCGAGTCGTTCGCCGTGGGGTGCGCCTGTTTTGTTCGTGAGGAAGAAGGATGGTAGTCTTCGTTTTGTGCATCGATTATCGGCAGTTGAACCAGGTCACTGTGAAGAACAGGTACCGTTGCCGAGAATTGATGATTTGTTTGATCAGTTGCAATCAGCCCGAGTTTTCTCGAAGATCGACTTGAGATCCGGCTACTACCAGCTGCGGATCAGAGAGTCAGATGTTGGTTTGACGGCTTTCCGTTCCAAGTACGGTCACTTTGAGTTCGTCGTGATGTCGTTTGGGCTGACGAACGCACCTGCAGCATTCATGGATCTGATGCATAGGGTGTTCAGTGAGTACCTAGACCGCTTTGTTGTTGTTTTTGTTGATGATATTCTGGTCTACTCGTCTTCTGAAGAGGAGCACGAGGAGCACCTGAGGATCGTGCTAGAGACCCTGCGGAGTCACCGTCTTTACGCCAAGTTCGACAAGTGCGAATTTTGGCTGAGCGAGGTGCACTTCCTCGGGCACGTGATCTCGGGTTCTGGTGTGGCGGTGGATCCGGCCAAGGTTGAGGTAGTGTTGTCGTGGGAGCAGCCCACATCAGTTGCAGAGGTCCGCAGTTTTCTGGGTCTGGCAGGTTACTACTGGAGGTTCATTCAGGACTTCGCCAAGATTGCAGCACCATTGACTCGGTTGACGAGGCAGGACACCAGGTTTGTTTAGACAGAGGACTGTGAGCAGAGTTTCCTGGAGCTGAAGACGAGGTTGACTTCGGCGCCAGTGTTGGTCTTGCCGTCGGGCACCGGTGGGTTCGTGGTTTACACCGATGCGTCGAGGACAGGTTTGGGTGCCGTGCTGATGCAGCATGGTGGGGTCGTTGCCTATGCTTCTCGGCAGCTCAAGAAGCATGAGGAGAACTATCCCACCCACGACTTGGAGCTGGCAGCCGTGGTGCACGCTCTCAAGTTGTGGAGGCACTACCTGTATGGCGAGGCTTTTCAGATCTTCACCGATCACCAGAGTTTGCAGTACATCTTCACCCAGAGGGATTTGAACTTGAGGCAGCGCCTATGGATGGAGTATTTGAAGGACTATGACCTAACCCTTTCCTATCATCCAGGAAAGGCTAACGTTGTAGCCGATGCTTTGAGTAGGCGCGTGCGCTTGAGTTCGCTGATGGTCAGAGAGTGGAGGCTGTTCGAGGAGCTGTCCCAGGGAGTGTTTGTTCCGTCGAGGACCAGAGACCATGCAGTGGCTTCCAGTTTGTCAGTTCGGCCATCACTGTTCAGGCAGGTGTTGCAGGCGCAGCGAGCAGATGCAGAGTTAGCAGACATTTTGCGGATGCCGGACGTTGAGCTCAGCGAAGACATCGAGGTCAGATTCAGAGGCCGCTTGTACGTTCCAGAGGAGGTTCGTGAGGCAGTGTTGTCAGAGGCTCACAGGTCGAGGTACGTCGTTCATCCCGGCTCCACCAAGATGTACCATTGTTTGAGGAGGTCATTCTGGTGGCCAGGGATGAAGAGGGGCATGGCAGAGTTTGTTGCTCGGTGCCTTACCTGTCAACAGGTGAAGGCTGAGCACCAGCGTCCTGGTGGTGAGTTGCAGCCGTTGCCCATTCCTGTGTGGAAGTGGGACGACATCACCATGGACTTTGTGGTTGGTTTGCCCCGTACCCCGCAGAGGCACGACGGTATTTGGGTGATTGTGGATCGTTTGACCAAGGCAGCGCATTTCCTTCCGATCAGGATGTCGTGGTCAGTGGACAGGTTAGCCAGGCTGTACGTGGACAGAGTTGTTTCGTTGCACGGATCCCAGTTTCAGTCGTTTCAGACAGAGATCCGAGGTTCACGTCAGGGTTTTGGCGCAGTCTTCAGAGAGCACTGGGTACAGAGTTGAGGTTCAGCATAGCGTACCACCCTCAGACAGACGGTCAGTTAGACGCGTGTTATAGCCCTTCCGGGTCCCCCGGATCCGTGGGCGGCGATCGCGAAAATTGGGTCCTCGGCGTGGGCCGAGGGTCGGGTTCTCGGGTCGTTACATGTTAACCACGTTTAATTTCTGTTCATGAATGAATGCTTTGTGAATAATAATGCTTTAATTATGAAAATTAGTTTTACTACTTTGAAAATTTGAAAAAATCATAAATGTGTTTTGTATGGTATGTTCACCCCGTGGTTAAAATTTGAGCATGTTCTGATTACTGTACAATTAGTTATGATTTTCTAAATATTTTATTATCATGTAATGAAAGCATGTTGTAAATTAGTTTTAAAATGTGATTAGCATCATGATTAAGTTCTGTTTCACTACTATTTGATAGTAATATGAGTTTTGAAAGTTAATAAAACATGTCTATGTGATGTGAGTGCAAGTGCATGGTGAGAGAGAGAAGATGTGACATATGTGCATGAAATAACATGATAATGTGAAAGATAAAAGTTGTATTAATAAGACACTGCTACCATAGATTGTGTGGAGCTATATTATAGTAGTGCCCCTATGGGAAGGCTCAATCATGTTACGTGATATCAGGGGCAACGGGTCGTATGAAATCTTGGAGGTGGACAAGTTCTATTGGTAATGGTGGGGAGGGCTTCCCACACTTCTGCTCAATAACCAAAGCTTGATTGCTTTGCATGGCGATTAAGTATGTGTATATGATCGTGTGATATTTCTAGTGATGGTTTGGGTTGTGTCTCGACCTGTGCAAAAGTTTATGTGTAGCAACTTGATATTTTTAATAAAATAAATAAATAGAAATATTTAAAGAAATGAATTAATTAACACCCGGTGAACAACAAGAAGTAATGGGCTTGCTATAATAGCTCACCTAAAGGTTAATAGGCAAAGTTAAGAGTTGGATTATGGGATAGGATGAAATACCCCAAGAAATTCGTAGCCATAATTGAATAGAAAATAGGAAAGGGCAAATTAGGGTTTTAAACAATGGTAATTAGCCATGAATGGCAACCAATTTCATGACCAACCATAGTAGGAACTTTCTAATGGTATTTCTACTCCAATTGGGAGGGGAAATCTCCAAAATATGGAAAGAACTAGCTGGAACCGCACCCCACCCTTCCTAGTTGCAATAGGACTTGAAATAAACCCTAGACATATAAATATTTGTCATGGGACTAAAGGGGAAGGTTCACCATCGTGTTGGGGTCGTGGGAGGCTAAGCTAGGGCACCAGGAGCAGAGGAGAACGGCTGGAGAACCGAGCTTCTTCCTCAACCGTGCTCTACTGCGACTTGTGCAGAGACTTGTTTTAGATCTACTCAAAGGTAGGTATTCTCGAGCTAAAGAAGAACTAAACCCATACCATCTTGTAGTACTACATGTCTAGTTTTGTTTGCAAGTGATTTGCCTAATTTTCATCATGTACGCTTCGAGTTATAAGCGTTTTCCCAACATCATGCAAGTTTGTGACTTTTAGTGTTCATACTAGTTTGCATGCCTACTGAGACCAAATTGATTTGGTCCAAAGGCATAGTTCTCTTTTACTCGTTGTCTCCTACAAGTTTCATGTTCACCACTTTGTCCCAATTGTCCTAGATTTCAAGTTATAAGCGTTGCATGAAGATCGCTGCATGTTTTCATAGTTCTCGGATTGCATGTTGAATCACGACCGAACCATACGTCATGTTTCTGCGACTGGTATTGCGTCAGATGAGACCATCGCGTCTACCTGAAAGGCGACCACTCATGTCATCACATTTTAGCTAGGGTTTTACAAGTACCGTTGCATCAAACTGTGTGCCTTTTTATTGTTAGAGAATGTCTGAACCACGACCACGATGGTCGTCGCATTTTAGCTTCGTTTCCCACTTTTGGGGATTTGTGTTATTTCAAAAATTAGGATTTGCATGAATGCGACGGGCCTTGTTGTCGTAATTCTGTATCGATTCCCATGAACGTGTCAGATCTGTACGTCGTGATTCTGAGTCACCAATCGATTCACCCTTTGCTAGTTAACCTGAAACGCGTTAGCCAACGTCGTTGCGTTTCTATCAGTAATCGATGTTGTTAAACGCGACCATCATACCCGTCGCGATTTGACTGTGTTATTCTAGTAACTATTTCTATTCTATTTAAATGATTATTTAGGCTTGTTAAGCATGTTTATACCCTATAACACTGTGTAACGAACAGTAAACAACCATGTTAATAAACTTTGATCTATTTTACAGGTTTTCTTTAATTAAAAGTTATTGTGCACGACTATCACATGCTCTCATGATTTCTTTCAAGTGCACACACCAAACGCTTATCTTTGCCCTGAGACCATGTAGAAAATACATGAATAATATATGGTAATTTAGTTAAATAAATTGCATATTATTAACCCATGGTAATAAGTGACATCGTCTTCGTTTTCTCATGTTGTTTTGGAATACCGTTATCACCGCTCCACTGTTCTAGAATTCTTCTAGAATGTCGAGCAACTCATTTTCTTTACACACTAGTCTCTTGACAAGTTGGAACCTCTCTGTTAGACATTCCGTTCTGACAGACAAGGGACCTTTTGTTAAGACCTCCGTAAGACTCCGTACTCTATGGATTCCCTCATGGAGACCGAGCTGTTTGTACCCTAACACCTATAACACCTTAGGGATTAATATGATCCAACGACTTTAGAAGTTCTCTCTTACCATGAGATCACGTCGGACCTCTTGACCTGTGCATAACATGGCCAATGGAAGGTTAGTGAATTCTACCTAACTGCCAACACCAATCACACGTGTTGCGCAACTGTTACTATCGCTTGTTTAAACCGTCGCTTTATATGTAATGACCTTTAGCTCTCAACTATACTCTATTTGCTCATCTATTCACACTCTCTCTCTACTTACTCGTCTATTCATCAAGTACTCTCATCTATTTTTTTGGTACTCTCTATTGGCCATTTGACTAATTGTCTAAAGATAAACACTATAACTAATGCTTGGTAATATAAAGGGCCCGGTCTGGTCCTGGGAGGTGCACCCAAAAGTGCTAGTGCTTGCAGGAGTTAATTGACCAGTGTTTGATATTATACTCAAGTGCTATCTATCTCGACTATCTATATGACAATCAAAGTGCTATACTATACTCGACTCGTTGTGCTATTGTGAACATTGTGCTATTTGTGCTATGGCCATCTTGCTCTGTGCTATATTTGGAAACTTGTGCTATTTAAATCCATGCTATTGTGTTATCTCTTACTTTAATTGACTCTCTCTCTTTATCGTTAGTGACTCTTCTTTTAATGCATTAATCATGTAAAGTTTGCCCGTACCATGCGAAATAAATCCTACTGGGCGTTGTCGCTCACCCTACGTTATTTGTTCATTATGTTCTTAGGTGAGACTGAGGAGACTGAGTACACTCACGAGGATGGGGAGGACCATGAGTGTAACGACCCGACCCTCCGGACCCCACCAGGGCCCGAAGTTCGCGTCGCCACCCACGGATCCGAAGACCCGGAAGGGTTATATGAACAAGTCTAGTGAGATATGTACTGAATTCGAATAACTATAACAATCTGTACATTATACAAAAGGGTGGTACAACGCGTCGCAAGCAAAGCACAGTACAAGAAGAAAGGTGCAGTCCTTAAGGGGCATACCCCGAGAACTTGCAAAACACAGCTCTCAGCTCACTCGGGCTACAAGAGCTCACAACGCTCGCTCTCACTGCTGCTGACAACAACGCGGCGCCACAGCCGCCTCCGCAACCCGTCTGACACCGAGCTCCCGCGACGACGAGCCCCTAGCTGAAGGAAGTAGGGGGGGTGAGCCTCGCGAACAAGGCCCAGTAGGGATTACCATCCCTCACCGGCCAGAGCAGCAGGAACTCCGAAAACAGGAAACTAAACTAGGAAGCTGTAAAGCGAGTAACACCTACAGCATGGTACTACTAAGCAGCGGAAGAGAACAGTACAACGCCACGACTACCAACCAAGGTCGTGGCACACATACGACTCCCGCAGAAACCAACGGAGTCGGCACAAAGCGGAAGCAGTGCTCGGCACACCTGCCGAGACCACGGAACAACCAAGTGAGAACAACGTCTCACTGCAAGCACGGCCACCTCAGACCTCTACAAGGTCGAGGGCCTACAAGCAGAACCACCCCGGACCCCGGACACACCGCCAGGTCGGGAAGCTACACACGCCGGTGCCATCACGGCTGGCACCCAAGAACGAGACCACGGAACCGAGAGAACACCGAAGCGGGAACCACCAGAAGCACGGGTCTGCCTAACGCCAGACCAACGACGCCCACGGAAACTAGGCACAGCCGGGCTATAACCGCCGTGCAAGCTCGGGCAACGAGGAACACTTGGAAACGTCGTGAGGAAAACGTCGTCACAACAACAACAACCAAGCCACCGCCGCTAGCAGCCAAGAGGGGGACACGCTGTCCACGCCCTCCGCTCACTAGCCTAGCTCCTGCCTCCGCCCTCGCGAAGGGCGAGACAGAGCCGCCACAGAAACACCCAACACACGCAACACCGCAGCCTGGCCAAGCTGCGGCCTCACGCCTAGCACCACTACGTGCCTCCGGAACCAACGCAGAGAGAGGCAGTGAGACAAAGGACTGTCTGGTCTGCGTCAGGAACTCCAAACTCCTCGACATCTCAGACCCAGACAAGAGAGCTCTACAAACGACTCATCACCGCTGCCCAAACCTCGTTTTCCCCTCAGCTCAGAGTCCGCTCACGTGGGCTGCCAACTCGAGCACACTCGTAGCCCGGAGTACTCCCTCAACAGGCTCCCGAGGATGGGGGTCCCAGGAAACGGAGACAACCTCTAAATGGGACAAGCCCTCAAGTGCAGAGCACTGGGCGAAAAGAGAACAGGCGGGGCAATCACCACAAAAACGGCACAACTGACTTGTAACCAAGACAAGCCCAGCAGGCACGGGCACACACGGCACCCCTTCAGGAAACCCCGGAGGGGCTGTCGACCAACGCCGTCACACACGGCACGGCACGAGAAGTCGGAACACCGCGAAGCAGAACAAAAGCCAGAACAACCTGATCGCGACCACAAGTGTGTCGCCTTCAGAACAGGAAGGCGACAGCCAGCCTGTCGCTACTAGGTCACGACGACCAGGGGGCCGCCTTCTGACCTGAACGCGACATATCGACCTGTCGCGTTCAGCGTCAGAAGGCCGGACCTCAAGCGGGGCCATTGGTCCGCAGCCAAATGGCACGGAGGCGAGAAGGCGACCAGGGCATCGTCGCTACCCCAAAAGGTAGAACGCGACGACTGCCTTGTCGCAACCCTGAAGGCGACAGCCAAGGTGCCGCCTTCAGAACAAAACCCAGAACTGAAGGGCAAAGGGGAACGCGACGGCCAACCTATCGCTACCCGAAGGCGATAGGTTGCTCGTCACCTCCAGACTGGTATCGTGACAGCCACCCTGTCGCGATCACATGCTGAGCCCCAAACGGAGCATGGGGGCCAACCATGGTCACCCCAAGCTACCACACAAGCACACACGGGGAGGGGAGCATGGAGAAAGCTGTAAATCTAACTACAAAACCCCGAGGGCTCCCGATCCACCCGGATGGGAGAGGGCACAAGAAATCCCTACCTTAGAATGGAGAAACCACCCCACGAAGGGGCCCTCGCGTTGGTTGGCCGCCTCCTCCTCGCTCCACGCACGCGCCGCCGCTCCGCACGAGCTCCCGGCCGCTCCACAGCGCCGGATCGCCGGAGGGAGCCCTCCACCGCCTGAGAAGAGGGGAAAAAGGAGAGAGGAAGAAAAGGGGGAAGAAAGGAGGGGCCAACGGCCTTAAGCCCTCGGAACCTGAGAACGCGACAAGATCCCTGTTGCGTTCCCAACAAGAACGCGACACCCCCACACGTCGCCTTCTCAAAAGTTCCTACAAGACCTCTGACAGGCCGACAGGCGCCAGACCACGTGTCGCGCGCGCAGGCGCCTCAGGTGAACGCGACACCTGGCATGTCGCCTTCACACCTGCGATGCGGACACGTGGCACACAGCCACAGCGACAACCGGAACGTGACACAGGGGCCGTCGCCTTCCCAACCAGAAGGCGACAGGGAACATGTCGCGTTCAGAACGCGACACCCCTGCCCGACTCGATCCCAAGATCAACGCTAAGGCACACAGAACCCGAGGAGTTACACCAAGATGCGAGGAGAAAGCGACGCACCCGGACGTCGCGACACAGATGACTATCGCGGTGGACACCCACGCCGCGACACCAACGCGTCACCCAGCCTGGACGCGTCAGTGGCCAGTCATCCCACGACACCGGACGGAAGCCGGGACACCGGGTGTTACAATCCACCCCCTTAAAACAATTTCGTCCTCGAAATTGGGACAAGCCCAACAAATCCCGAGGCACGAAACGAAGCACGGGGAGTAAACGCAAGACCAGCGCGAAAAAGCCACTAAGTCTCAACACGACTTCCTCGTGGCAACAATTGCACCACCAAACACGTGCGGAACTCACGAAGTCGGAAAACCCACGGCTCACACAACGGGCTCTAAACACCACGGAGAGCACAGAATGGAAGACCCAACGGCTCACAACATGCTCCAACGCTCCGAGAGCACCAAGCCAAGAAAACAACGGCTCACTCCAGCCACACGTGGGGCGCCCAAACGGAACGACAACCCCACCGTGCCGAGCGACACCAAATCCGGCCCAAACAGTGGAAAACGCCAGCCGAAAACTACACGGCTGCAGCCACCGACAGACCCCGCTGTTGGGACCAACCAATCGGCAACCCACTCTGTCGCTAACAAGACCAGACAGAGGATGCAGTTGCCGACAGCAACACAAGAAACGCCGGTCAACAACTCACTCTGTCGCCAGCGAAACTCGACAGAGTACACCGTTGCCGACAACGACAGGGGAAACACCTGAGAGTCAAGCACGACACTCAGGGAACGGCCTCACGCTACTAGCAGCAGCTAGCAACGGTCACCAGCCCAACCGAAAATCCACACGAGCGACGAGAACCAGAGCAACATCGCGCTCGCAGAGAATCCGCAACACACGGAACAACGTCCACTGTCATCGCTAGGTCTCACCCAGACCTTCCTCGCGGTCCAACAGGGACAGCAACGTACGCAGAGCCACAAAAACTGGGAGCTACACGCTCCACAACGTGGCACACCGTGCCGAAAAACACGGAAGACGTCTGAGGTTAAGCCAAAGCCGAGCACCTCCCAACGTCGACAAACCACGTGGTTGAGTACTAGAAAGCCGATAGACCTCACTGTCACCACACGAACCGACAGGAGACTCCGCCATCGGCTTCCAGACTCACCAACGTCACGCACAACCACACGAGAAGCAAAACAACCGTAGAGATCGAGGACAACACGTCGACCTCAGAAGGACCCAAACCGAAGCAGGGTACCACAACCGAACACACTCGCTCCCAAAGCGAGAGGGAAACTCGGACACATGCTACGACCAAAGCCTGGCGTACCACCGATAGGGCTACCTAGACAAGGCAAAGCAGCCACCCCGCAGCGGTAACGATACAACCACAAGACTCGGGCTAGCACACGTGCCCCAGAGGCGGAAAGCTTAACGCCTCCAACACCGAGCGAAGTCGTGAAACGACGCACAAATCTCACGATCAGGCACACGACACATCACATGATGCTACCACAAGCACCAGGAGCCACCCAAGGTACGACACAATGCACCAAGGCTCCAGACGGCACAAAACCGAAACACTCGAGCACGAGCACGCGGTGCTACCACAAACACCAAAAGTAAGCAAAGTGCAACACCGGTGCACTAGCGGCCGAAACAAAACCACAGGCCAACGGAAAGGACTCTTTACAGAGGCTTGCCGAAAGCCACACACAAAGGACGCAAGCCTGAAAGGGCACAACAGGCCATGCCGACCCCAGCCCCTTTGAGGCACAAAGACACGATGCATCGCGAAAATGCTGAAAGTGCAGCACACGCAACTGCACCACCGGCCCAAGACAATACAGGGCCCACTGATGGGGACTCTCCACCAGAGACCCACAACAGAAGCACATGGGAAGCCGACAACTTCTTCAAGAGCGCGACAACCATGTCGGCTCCAAAAAGCACACCAAAACACGAAGCACCAACTCTGCCACACAGGGAGCGAAAACCACAGCGACTCCCTAGCGCGCAAGAGCAAGAAGCACCACCTCTATCGCGACCGATAGAGAGGCCAAACACCAAAACGATGACACGAACTGCCTCCAAGGCACAAGCCGAGGCACCATCGAGTGCACACCGGAACAACGCTTGCACGAGCAAGCCAACCACGAAAACCAATGCATAGCAGAGCAACGCTCACACGAGCGGCCCAACAAGAAAACAATGCTACCTCGCACCAAACCAACAGGGACCCAATGCCCCGAATTTAGCCTGGCAGGTAGCGAGAAACCATCACAACGACAAACGGCACAACCAGGTCCACTGACCCACGGCGCCACAAGGAAACGCCGGGACGAGGGGAGCAATCAGCTCAACCCAAAACAACTCAAGGGAAGATAACTCCACCAGAAGGTCGTAACGATGCGCACCTCGACGACACAAAACCACAGTAGAGCATCACCACCTCGAGCAGCCAACGGAAAACAGAGGAAGGAGACACGCACCGCAACGAGTCTCTTCCATGCGCGAGAGGCAAACCATAACGCAAGACTAGTGCTTCCACAAGAAGCACAGCCAGCCGAGCACCTACGGCACTCACCAGACCACCATCTGCGAGAGCATGCCATGCACCGAAAACGAAGCCGACCGCCCACACCCCAGGGATACACAGAGTCCACCGGCACGACCGAGAACACTTGGAAAAGACTAACAAGACCAGCTGGCCAACGCAGCGGCCAGACGCACGGCCAAGCGCACAACACTTTGACCAACAACGCCCAAGCAGACTGCAGCACAGACAGTCCAACCGGCAAACAACGACAGCTCATCTCCACCGAGAGAGAGTGAGTAGCGACAACCACAACAACACGAAGCAGCTTTGGGGAGAACCTCCACCAAAAGCGCCAAGAGCCATCCTGGGAGAACCTCACCAGAACGCAGCCCAACCAAACGGCACACTTCGAACCACAGGGGCAACACAACGGTGGCCCAAAACAAACACAAAGCACTCCTGGGAAGAACCTCCACCAGAAGCGACAAAGGGCGATCCTGGGAAGAACCTTCACCAGAATGCACAACCCAAACAACCAAACAACACGAACCATCAGAAAGGACACTGCAGTAAGCAAAACTGCAGAAGCAACACAAGCTGGTCCTGGGAGAACCTCCACCAGAACCACCAAGGCACCGCTCTGGGAAAACCCTCCAGAACGCACCAGCCAAACCAACAGCGCACCTCAGACTCTAAGGTAGCACAGCAACAGCAGAAACGAGCGCGAAACGGTCCTAAGAGAAACCCTCACCAGGACAACAGCAAATGGTTCTGGGAAACCTCACCAGAACATAGGGCAACCAGCGATGCACCTCAGCCTAGAGGGCAACGCAACAGCAACCAGAAACGCGCACAACACAGCTTTGGGGAAACCTCATTACCACCAGAACCAACAGAGAAGAACTCCAGGAGCACCTCACTAGAGTTCACAACCAGCCAGCGCCAGGCTGACAACAACCACAGACGAGTGTCGCAGCGCTCAACTAGCGGTGCAACACGGCACACAAAACACCTGCTCAGCTCGGCGTCCCGAGCACAGCGCACAACGGCGCACAGGCATACGAGGCCAAATACACAACAACGACAACACACACCCCAACAACAAAGGGGCAGCCAACAAGGCAGAGACACCTTCCACCAGTTCCACAGACCACAACTCTGAACCGGTGAAGGACACACCACACGCAGGCTCTCTCAGCCTTCGCGGCACGCACACACCCAAATGCCGGAGACGACCAGGAGCACCGCACCTGGACTTGCCTGAAAGTGTCCTCCATACGGAAAAGACCACTGCCGCGAGTCCAGCGCCAACCGCGCCGCTACGGCACGAACACGCCGAGCGACCACACTCATCACGCACGTGGCACAGCAACAACTGCAACTTGCAGCAAGCGCACGAACTTGCAGGAAAGCCGCACACCTACAAAACAATCAAAGGCACAAGCCAAACACTAGTCGGACGGTGTCAGCAGCGCACTAGTACCTTCCTTTGGGACAACTATAGTTATTAACTCCTTACAAATCTCAGTAGACCCTCGCTCTGATACCAACTGTAACGAACCGACCGTCCGGACCCCACCAGGGCCCGAAGTTCGGGTCGCCACCCACGGATCCGAAGACCCGGAAGGGTTATATGAACAAGTCTAGTGAGATATGTACTGAATTCGAATAACTATAACAATCTGTACATTATACAAAAGGGTGGTACAACGCGTCGCAAGCAAAAGCACAGGTACAAGAAGAAAGGTGCAGTCCTTAAGGGGCATACCCCGAGAACTTGCAAAACACAGCTCTCAGCTCACTCGGGCTACAAGAGCTCACAACGCTCGCTCTCACTGCTGCTGACAACAACGCGGCGCCACAGCCGCCTCCGCAACCCGTCTGACACCGAGCTCCCGCGACGACGAGCCCCTAGCTGAAGGAAGTAGGGGGGGTGATCCAAGAGTACCATGATCCTGGACGCGTCAGTGGCCAGTCATCCCACGACACCGGACGGAAGCCGGGACACCGGGTGTTACAATGAGTGATCCAAGAGTACCATGATGCCATTGTGTTGTCTTAGATGTCTTAGTTATGACTCTTCATTAGTGGTTGTAATAGAGTCAATTGGGCCCTACGTTATGACTCTGCATTAGTGGTTGTAATAGACAATAGTTGAATTATCAATGAAAGGCATTTGATTTCATATTATTTAATTGTCCAATGGTTGTTGTCTATTCTACACTCTATACTCGCTTACTTGCAACTGCCTCACGTTCCGATATTCCGCGTCGGGGCTTGACAGTTTTGTGGTATCAGAGCCAAGGATATCCTTACTAGGATAATTAAGTCTAGGATGTTCTAGGACGGACTGCCATGACACGTGTCTAACTATCATACCTATGTGAGATTGGGTAGAACCAAGGTTAAGATCTAAAAGATACTCACACACGCATAAATTAAACTCCATATCAATGTCTTAATGATAAGCTACTTTTGTAGGAACTTAAGTACTTAAGATGATTGTTGAACGTGCTCAAATGAGGGGCATGCAACAAACAATCCAAGAACTCACTCGTGCACTTCTGCAAGCTGCAGAAGGAGGAGGAGGAAACTGCAGTGCAGGCGAGATGCATCGTAATTTTAGAAGCTTAAATCCGCCAAAGTTCAGCGGTACTACTGATCCGGATAAGGCCGAATACTGGCTGAAGGAGACGGAAAGAATTTTCCGTGTTATGCAATGTGTGGCTAGGGACAAGCTGCTGTTAGCAACTTTTCAACTAGAGAAGGACGCCCGCTCTTGGTGGGAGTCAGTGGAAGCAACCAGGGCAAATGGGAAATTCACCTAGAATGAATTTAAAGAAGCTTTTAATTCCAAGTACTTTTTGAAACGCGTGCAAGAAAGGAAGGCTGCGGAATTTGTTGCTCTCAAACAAAGGAGTCTGTCTGTGGCTGATTATGAAGCGCAATTTTCTAGATTGGCCTGCTATGCTGAACACCTAGTGAATACGTAGATAATGAAGGCTAAGCGCTTTCTCAACGGCCTTAAGCCGCACTACATTACTCAACTGGTCCCTCTCGACATCCAAACCTATGCCGAGATGGTTAGAAAGGCCCAACTGTTAGAAGATGCTATGGACTTCACTAATCGTATCAAAGGAAAGTTCGTAAAGAAGGAACTGACTCCTGGTGTGTCTACTGCTAAGCCAACTATCGGCAAGACGCGTCCTTTCAGCATCACAGAAGGACCAAGTCAAGAAAGGAAGCCCAAAGTAATTGTCTGTACAACTCCGGTAAAAAGCAACTACAATCACTGTGACAAGCCGGGTCACACAGCTGATGAGTGCTGGAGGAAAGTTGGCGCGTGTTTGTGCTGTGGTAGCCATGAGCACCGTATTTTGGAGTGCCCGCTCTTGAAGGAGCATGAGAGGCGCATCAACGCGCCTAAGAAACAGGGAAGACTGCAAGCCCTGCGAGATGAAGAACCCACTGAGGAAGGTGGCGTGGTAGAAGGTACCCTACAAGTTTTGTCTCTATCAGCATTTGTTTTATTTGATACTGGAGCAACTCATTCATTCATATCTCAAAACTTTGCTGATACTTTGAATGTTAAACCTATATCTATGGGGTGTGAATTCTCTGTCACAACACCACTGGGAGAGAAAGAAAAATTGAACAAATATTTCCCATCTGCCTATGTTAAAATCGAAGAACATAACCTAAGAGCCGACGTAGTATGTATGCCCATGGAAGGCTGCGACGTAATTCTTGGGGCCGACTGGTTGTCCACATATGGGGCAAGTGTCGACTGTAAGAAAGGGAAAGTTATGTTTAGTGACTTCCCTAAGTTGTCATTCACTGGAATTAGACACAAGAGACGGATGTCTCTAGTCTCTGCCATACAGACCCACAACATGATAAGGAAAGGTTGCTTTACTTTCCTTGCGGCCGTAGTAGTTGAGAAGAAGGGGTCTATGTAAGGCCCTTGATTTTCATCTTTGGGTGATTGCTTATGTATATATGCATATATGATGTATACTTGTATTGTGCACATTATTTATTTAATTACATTGCATGAATAAGTATTATTTAAGGTATGCATTGTAAATTACATGTATAGTTGTATGGTATATGTATATGTATAAGGTTTTCGGTACTTTAAGTTCTATCTTGACGACCTGTTGGCGTTAACATGAGTTGACGTCGATAATGAGTCAGCGGCCACATCGATGGACGCCAACTCAGAATTGGCGGCCTGTGATGTTGACGTTAACCTCCCAGATCTGTTGCATCTTCAGATCCGGAAATGCCCCCGAAATCTTCACCCCTTGTTTTGGTAACCGTCCCCCAACGGTAACCTAGACCCTAAACGCGTCCCTAAACGCCCCAACTCTATAAAAGAGACGGATTAGGGCTCGCTTAGGTCCTTTTGACTCCTTTGTCAAAACCCTATTTTCTGTGCGAAACCTGATTTTGGAACCCTTTGATCCGGCGATTGGAGGCTTCATCTGACATTCTACAATGACTAGAGAGGGCTCTGGACATCCGGGAGTGACTTCCCCACACTGGTGTGCAGAGGAGATCAACATAGAACTCGGATCGAGGGAGTTTTGAGGAATCTCTGGCTCAGGCCGAGGAGGGCTTCTCCGGATTAAATCATTGCTTGTGGATTTTCCAAGAGGCAAGTAATCCTTCTACATCATTCCTACGTGCGTCTAGTAAATCCTAGGAAATTTTTGGATTTTATTCGTGTCGTGGAACCCCAATTTCACCAAGTTCTTGCGAGCAGTCTGTGTTTTGCACAGACAAGAACTTAACGGCATGATCTCTTGCCGTTAAGATCTTCAGTTGGCGGCACACTTTGTTGTCGTTAACCGGATGAACGGCCACCTGCATGCCGTTAAGTTCGCCAGATTGCAACAATGTGCATGTTTGACTTATATGATCTAAATTCTAGGATTTTTCGCATGAGGATATATGGTAAATTTTATATGATATGTAAATATCTATGTTGGAGTAGGTTGTGAGATTTTATGAATTTTGGTAGAATACTTCAATTACTAGAATTTCTGAAATGTTTGGCTGACATGTTTTAATCTTGTAAAATTTCGTTTGCGCAATCCGTGTGGAATCCAAGTGTCATAAAATTTCTGTGCTATGTTTATGGGTTTTAGTTCATGCTGTAGAAATTTGGGAAATTTCTGATATCTTTGTAAATTATTACATTTTCTGAATGGTAAAACAGTAAGCATGTTTTATTAGTGTAGAAATTCAGATAAATAGTATAAAAACAATAAATTTCCTAAAAATTGGCATATGTTTAGGACTGTCAGAATACATGTGTAGAATGAACTATGTGTTTGAATAATGAAAGCTATGCTAATTTGACTATTTTTACCTTGTACAATACCACTGTCAGAATTTTCATAATTAGTGTGTAATTCAGAAGAATGTGAAATTTGATATGCATGATGACTAACCTGTGATAGGTTTTTGGTTAAATTTTTGTACTGAAATGATGATAGTAGCTATATATGTAGATTTTATGTGAGACATTGATGAATTAATGCATGTTAATATGATTGGTATTAAAATTTGCTAATTTCAGCATGATTAGACTTGTTTTGAATCTGTTTAATACTGAGAACAGTAGTACCATGCTAGGTAATACTGAAGTATGTAAATGTGTGAGCATAAAATGGATGTGTTAAAAATTTACATTAAGTGTGTGTTAAAAATTTAGACAAATGTGTAAATGTGTCAATAGGTGACACTGCTACCTTAGAGGGCTGTGGAACTGTACTGTGGTAAAGTCCCCAAGGGAAAGTTCATAGCGTGTGATATCCCATGGGCATTGGGATTAAATCCTGGAGGCGGACAAGTACCGCTGGTTAGGGTGGAGTGTGCTTCTCCCGGTTCTGCGCAGTAACTAAGATTTATCACTGTAATGCCTAGGTGATAGATTTGTGTGATGTGATTAGTGTGTGTCCTTCTAGAGGTGGTTTGGGCTATGTGTCACGGCATTTGATAAAATGTGAACTTGTGTTTATGTGAAGAGTGAATGTGTAAATTGTGTAAATGATCATGTGAGATTATGAATCAATGCAATAGCATGTAAAATGACAATTCATTATATGAATGTGATATATCTATATCAAAACAGCGAGCTATTCATGTATATAGATGTGTTATCCATGTGAAAATGATCATAGAATCCATGCTAGGACTGCCTTTTGAAAAAAAATGTGTAAACTCCATGTATAAAATGGTTATAGTCTTAGAATATAAATGTGATTAAATGAGACTTAGTTTAGTATATTGAAGAATATGTTGAAAGCATGTGATAGGTTTTGAAATCATTGTAAAAATTATTATGAGTCATTTATCATGTGTGGCATGTGTAAAAACCATGTTTAGGTTTTTCTTGAAACTTTTATCAAGTCCATGCTTATGTGATAACCGTGTGGCATGAGAATGTGAAAAGTCATGTGATGTATGTATGTTTAGTGTGGTTGGAGTTACTTGTTGAGTTCTTTTGGACTCACTCTTGCTTCGGCGTACAGGTGCATACATTTCTACTTCTTCAGAGGAGATCGTTAGGAGCGACTCAGAGCAGGAGTAGGAGACTTTTATCTTGGATTCGACATTGTAATTTCTCTCTTTCATAGTATGTAATAAAAGACTCTGTGAAGTCTCTTGTGGATAATATAATAGTTGTAATTTTCTCAGTTATGAAGTAATTGCTTTTCCATTTCTATATATAGACTATGTATAAATGATGATGATGGAATAAAAGTTACTATCTGGTTATTTCATTTCCGCTGTCATATGTTATATATATTTGTGTATGTTTCATCCTATTGTACAATTGTTGGGTAAATGTCCCACTGTAGCGATGTTCATTATACTGATGTGGGTTGGTGTAATCATACCAGTATAAGGAGGGTCGTTACAGAGATTGGTATCAAAGCTACATGCTGAAATTGTACATAAATATGCATATACCATCATCCTTATTATATGCTAAGTCTGTGTAGATTGTCCACATAGTTAAGAACTAGTTAGAAATTAGATAATTAGTTTCAAAATTGTGATTAAATTATTTTGCAGTTATGGCTTCGCGAGGTAGGCGTGGTGTTCCTACTCGTGAGGGTAAGCAGAGGAGAGAAGAGAGAGTTGAACCTAGGCGTGAGGATCAAGGTGAACAGCAGGCCCCAACACCCCAGGGTCCTGTGTTTCCCCCACCGCCACCGGTAGATTATGGAATCTTCATGCACGGTTTAGTGCAGGCCATGCAAATGCAGGCCCATACCCAGGCTGCACTCCAGGTTCAGTTGGAGGCTCAGCAGGCTCAGGTTAGAATAATAGATAGAGTAGTTTGTCTTACTTGATGATATGTTTATTATGCTATATATGTGTTGCTTATGTTGTTTGCGGTAGCAGGCTCAAGTGCCAGTTCCCCAGGCTCAGGACCATGGTGGACCCTCCATCATGGAACAGTTCAAGAGGATGTTGCCACCCCCTTTTAAGGGGGAGAGCGATCCGTTACTTGTTGAGAGCTGGATGAGGGAGATCGAGAAGATTTTCCGGGCTATTAGGTGCGCTGAGTATGACAAGGTTACTTTAGCCACCTATATGCTACATGTATGTGTAAATTAATTCGGAGGTTATTTCTTTAAGTGTGGATTATGTTGGTTTGTTCCTTATGGGTGTTTTTGGCAGGAGCGAGCCGACGTGTGGTGGTCCTCGTTACTTCGTACTTGGTTGGAGGATGGTGCTGTGGAGGTTGGTTGGGACGAGTTCGTGAGGCTCTTTCGAGCCAAGTTTATTCCAGAGCACATCCAGGACAAGATGGAGCAGGAGTTCCTCTCGTTGACTCAGGGCTCTATGACCGTACTGGAGTACGAGGCTAGGTTTGCTGAGCTGTCTAAGTATGCCCCTCATATTGTAGCTAATGAGCGCAGGAAGGCAAAGAAGTTTGTGATGGGTCTGAGGCCATCACTGAGGACGAGGTTGGTGGCTTTTGACCATCGTACCCTCGATGAGGCCCTTAGCGCAGCGTGTCGTCAGGAGGGAGAGATGGAGCAGTACTTGGAGGAGAAGAAGGCTTCGCAGAAGAGACCAGTAGCTCCATTCCAGACGCAGGAGAGAAAGAAGGCGGCACATCAGTCACCGCAGCGTCCCGCGGCATCAGGAAGTTGTTAGGTACCTTCTCAGTGTTCCCCTAGTGGCCAGAATGAGTGTCCTCATTGTGGGAGGGCACATGGTGGTACGAAATGTTGGAAGTTGGCGGGGAAGTGCTTGAAGTGCGGGAGCAGCGAGCACAAGATCAAGGATTGCCCCAGACTTCAGCAGGGAGTTCAGCATGGAGCGGCTCCAGCGGCAGCAGCAGCAGCAGCAGTGCCAGCGACAGGACGACTTGGGAGACTTTGAGCTCTAGCTCGAGTGTTTGCGTTAGCTCGTGAGGACGCCGAGCAGGCGGAGCATGTTACCAAAGGTACGGTTTTGTTCTTAGGTGTGTATGCTAGGGTTTTGTTTGATACGTGTGCTACTTACTTATTCATTTTCGAGCATTTTGCTAGGCAGTTAGCTTTAGAGTCAGGGTTAGAGTCTGAGGAGTTAGAAGTCCCTTTGTCTGTGCACACACCCGCAGGTACGGTATCGACTAGGAAGTGTATTCCGTCTTTACCAGTGTGTATTGAGGATAGAGTCTTGGAAGGGTGTTTCTTCTTGCTAAGGATGAAGGACTACGATGCTATTCTTGGTTTGGATTGGCTAGAGGAGCACTATGCATTAGTAGATTCTCATGGGAAGAAGATTGTTTTCTGCATTCCTGGTGAGGATGAGTTTTCTCATCCATTGCTAAGGAACTTAGCGGGAAAGTTTGTCATCTCTGCCATGAAGGCGATGAGAATGGTGAACAAGGGTTGTGATGCTTTTCTTGCCAGCGTGGTATTAGTACCGAAGGCTGATGAGTCATCCACTTTTGCGGAGATAGATGTAGTGCGAGAGTTTCCAGATGTCTTCCCTAATGACTTATCTGGTTTGCCACAGGCTAGAGAGATAGAGTTCATTCTAGAGTTACTTCCAGGCACCTCCCCTATCTCGAAGGCACCTTATCGGATGGCACCTGTGGAATTAGCTGAGCTAAGGAAGCAGTTGCAGGATTTGTTAGATAATGGATTTATTCGCCCTAGTGTTTCCCCTTGGGGTGCACCTGTCTTATTCGTGAAGAAGAAGGATGGGTCACTTAGGTTATGCATTGATTATAGAAAGCTAAACCAAGTGACGGTGAAGAACAGGTATCCCTTACCTCGGATTGATGATTTGTTTGACCAAATATAAGATGCATCAGTCTTTTCTAAGATTGATTTGCGGTCTAGTTATCACCAGTTGAGGATTAGGAGTGAGGATGTGTCCAAGACGGCATTTAGAACCCATTATGGACATTATGAGTTTTTGGTCCTTCCTTTTGGTCTGACCAACGCCCCTGCAGCATTCATGGATCTCATGAACAGGGTGTTTAGACCTTAACTAGATAGTTTCGTCGTAGTTTTTATTGATGACGTATTGGTTTACTCTCCGGATGAGGCCACACATCGTCAGCATTTGAGGGTAGTATTAGAGGTTCTCCCTGAGCACAAGCTGTATGCAAATTTTAGCAAGTGCGATTTTTAGTTGCGCGAGATTCATTTCCTTGGGCATGTAATCTCCGGTGTTGGTGTAGCAGTGGATCCAACAAAGGTCCAACCTGTCATGGATTGGGAGATTCCCAAGACTCCTTCGGAGATTCAGAGTTTTCTTGGTTTGGCGGGTTATTATCGACGATTTATTGAAGGATTTTCATCCATCGCCGCACCATTGACTCAGCTAACTAGGAAGAGAGTAAAGTTTGTCTGGTCTAAGGAGTGTGAGAGTAGTTTTCAATTATTGAAGACTAAGCTCACATCGGCTTCTGTGTTAGTGTTACCGAGCGGTGTAAAGGGTTTTGCTATCTACACGGATGCATCTCGGATTGGCCTTGGCTGTGTATTGATGCAGCAAGGTAGGGTAGTAGCGTATGCTTCTCGCCAATTGAAGGAGCATGAGCGAAACTATCCGACTCATGATCTTGAGCTTGCAGCAGTGGTTCATGCACTAAAGATCTGGAGACACTATCTTTATGGTGTCAGATTTGAGGTGTTCACTGACCACAAGAGCTTAAGGTATCTTTTCTCCCAAAATGAATTAAACTTGAGGCAGAGAAGATGGATTGAGTTCCTGAAGGACTATGACTTCGACCTCCAGTATCATCCTGGAAAGGCGAATGTCGTAGTGGATGCTCTTAGTAGGAAGAGGTCGTCTCTCTAACAGGATTGGAAGATGTTGGAGGATGTGGCGTGTGCGATGACTGAGTTAGAGCCATCATTGTGCCATACTTTTGTAGCTCAGTTGTCCATTAGGTCTTCGGTGTTGGATGAGGTGATCGAACAACAAAAAGCCAACCCTAGACTCCAAGAGTTAGTGGGCAAAGTAGGCATTGCTCGTGATGAGGATGGTGTGATTAGATTCCATCACCGTGTTTGTGTTCCTGATATAGTAGATGTCCGTGAGCATGTATTAGCAGAGGCTCATAGGTCTAGATTCTCTATTCATCCAGGTAACACTAAGATGTACCAGGACTTGAAGAGATCTTTTTGGTGGTCTGGCATGAAGAAGGATGTAGCGGAGTATGTGTCTAGATGTCTTGTGTGCCAGCAAGTGAAGGCCGAGCGGCAGCGACCATCTGGTCTTATGCAAAAGATGGAGATCCCAGTATGGAAGTGGTAAACTGTCACTATGGATTTTGTTACGGGTTTGCCTCGATCTAGACGGGGTAATGACTCGATTTGGGTAGTGGTAGATAGATTCTCAAAGACTGCGCATTTCTTGCCCATGAAGAAGTAGTCAGTAGAGAGTTTAGCTAGATTGTATATTAGTAGCATTATTAGATTGCATGGTGTGCCGAAGTCGATCATTTCGGATCGAGATCCGAGATTTACTTCAAGGTTGTGGAAGGGTCTTCAGGATGTGTTAGGTTCGGAGCTGAAGCTCAGTTTGGCGTTTCATCCCCAGACAGATGGACAGTCCGAGAGGACTATCCAGACACTCGAGGATATGTTAAGAGCGTGTATTCTGGATTGGAAAGATGATTGGGAGTGCCATTTACCTCTAGTGGAGTTCGCATATAAAAACAGTTTTCATGCGAGTATTGGTATGGCTCCATTTGAGGCGTTGTATGGTAGGCCTTGTAGATCTCCTTTATGTTGGGAGGAAACAGGCGATAGGAAGCTAATTGGTCTGGAGTTAGTTCAGGAGACTTCGGATAAGGTCCAGCTGATTAGGAAAATGCTTGTTGCGGCACAGGATAGGCAGAAGAGTGATGCCGACAACAGGAGGAAAGATTTGGAGTTTGAGGTAGGTGAGCATGTCTTTTTGAAGATTTCGCCTACTCGTGGTGTAGTTAGATTTGGCAGGCATAATAAGCTAAGTCCTAGATTCATTGGCCCGTATGAGATTCTCAGACGATTGGGCAACGTGGCATATGAGCTAGCTTTACCCCCAGTGTTAGCTAGTGTTCATCCTATTTTCCACGTATCTATGCTCAGAAGGTATGTCAGAGATCCATCTCATGTTATTAGCCACGAGCCAGTGGAGATCCAGCCAGATCTTTCTTATGTAGAGCAACCAGTAGCTATTCTTGACCGGAAGGTTCAGCATCTCCGAAACAAGAGTATTGCATCGGTGAAAGTCTTATGGCATAACTTCTCGCGAGAGGAGGCTACTTGGGAGCTTGAGGATGCAATGAAGAAGAAATATCCTCAATTATTAGAGTAGCGTAGGTCTAACTTTGAGGGCGAAGTTTCTTTAAGGGGGAGAGGGTGTAAGGCCCTTGATTTTCATCTTTGGGTGATTGCTTATGTATATATGCATATATGATGTATACTTGTATTGTGCACATTATTTATTTAATTACATTTCATGAATAAGTATTATTTAAGGTATGCATTGTAAATTACATGTATAGTTGTATGGTATATGTATATGTATAAGGTTTTCGGTACTTTAAGTTCTGTCTTGACGACCTGTTGGCGTTAACATGAGTTGACGTCGATAATGAGTCAGCGGCCACATCGATGGACGCCAACTCAGAATTGGAGGCCTGTGATGTTGACATTAACCTCCCAGATCTGTTGCATCTTCAGATCCGGAAACGCCCCCTAAATCTTCGCCCCTTGTTTTGGTAACCGTCCCCCAACGGTAACCTAGACCCTAAACGCGTCCCTAAACGCCCCAACTCTATAAAAGAGATGGATTAGGGCTCGCTTAGGTCCTTTTGACTCTTTTGTCAAAACCCTATTTTCTGTGCGAAACCTGATTTTGAAACCCTTTGATCCGGAGACTGGAGGCTTCATCTGACATTCTACAATGATTGGAGAGGGCTCTGAACATCCGGGAACGACTTCCCCACATTGGTGTGCAGAGGAGATCAACACAGAACTCGGATCGAGGGAGTTTTGAGGACTCTCTGGCTCAGACCGAGGAGGGCTTCTCTGGCTTAAATCGTTGCTTGTAGATTTTCCAAGAGGCAAGTAATCCTTCTACATCATTCCTACGTACGTCTAGTAAATCCTAGGAAATTTCTGGATTTTATTCGTGTCCTGGAACCCCAATTTCACCAAGTTCTTGCGAGCAGTCTGTGTTTTACACAAATAAGAACTTAACGGCATGATCCCTTGCCGTTAAGATCTTCAGTTGGCGGCACACTTTGTTTCCGTTAACCTGATGAACGGCCACCTGCATGCCGTTAAGTTCGCCAGACTGCAACAGTGTGCATGTTTGACTTATATGATCTAAATTTCGGGACTTTTCGCATGAGGATATGTGGTAAATTTTATATGATATGTAAATATTTATGTTGGAGTAGGTTGTGAGATTTTATGAATTTTGGTAGAATACTTCAATTACTAGAATTTCTGAAATGTTTGGCTGACAAGTTTTAATCTTGTAAAATTTCGTTTGCGCAATCTGTGTGGAATCCAAGTGTCATAAAATTTCGGTGCTATGTTTATGGGTTTCAGTTCATGCTGTAGAAATTTGGGAATTTTTGATATCTGTGTAAATTATTACATTTTCTGAATGGTAAAATAGTAAGCATGTTTTATTAGTGTAGAAATTCAGATAAATAGTATAAAAACAATAAATTTCCTAAAAATTGGCATATGTTTAGGACTGTCAGAATTCATGTGTAGAATGAACTATGGGTCTGAATAATGAAAGCTATGCTAATTTGACTATTTTTACCTTGTACAATACAACTATTAGAATTTTCATAATTAGTGTGTAATTCAGAAGAATGTGAAATTTGATATGCATGATGATTAACCTGTGATAGGTTTTTGGTTAAATTTTTGTACTGAAATGATGATAGTAGCTATATATGTAGATTTTATGTGAGACATTGATGAATTAATGCATGTTAATATGATTGGTATTAAAATTTGCTAATTTCAGCATGATTAGACTTTAAAAAAAAAAAAAAAACCGCCTAAAGGTCAGCGACAAGCAGAGTGCACCCCCTCCCATCAGGAAGAGATGTTCTCACTCCACTCGGCGAGCACCAAAGGGGAAATTTTATTGATATAGAAATTAATCAAGTACACCCGACTCCATTTAAAAGCTCCACCAATGAAAGAAAAGCAACCATAATACAAGAATATTACCCCATCCGAACACTTGGCAAGCCAGCCTTATCTACCAACAACGAACCCCTGGTTATAGAAGGAAGAGAAAACCAGTCCAGGAATATAGAACTAGACTTATTACTGCAAGCAAAGTTGGCCAAAGAGTCCGCAACCTGATTACCCTCGCGGAAAGTATGCATGATTGTTGGCTGAAAATGCTGAAGCATGGCACCTATACCCCGCCACCAAGGGTAGATCTCCCAATGGAGACACCAGTCAGCTGCAAGGCCCTTGATTAGAGTACTCGAATCAGAGTATATTACAGATATGCGCACTCCCTGATCCATCGCCAGCCGCAACCCATCGTGGAGGGCCCGAGCCTCTGCCAAGATGCTGCTCCCACACCCATAATAGAAGGAAAAACCACAAACAAAATTACCATGAGTATCTCTAATGCAGCTGCCCCCAGCACACTCACCCGGGTTACCTTTCGAAGCTCCATCAACGTTAAGACAGTAATCTGCACCCGGAGGGATCCATTTAACTATCACAGGAGGCCTTACCCTCGTCTTCACGTGGAGGTCAAAAGACTGCAGCACAGCCACATGGTTAGGTGAAATCGATCCCTTAAAGTTGGCATCTGCGAGCAGGTAACGAACATTGAAAATAACCGAACTTTTGATACACGCAGGCAGGCGGGTGATGCCCTCCATCCGGGCTAAGCATCTACACTTCCACAACTCCCAAAGCATCAAAAGGCAAGCAACCATCCCTGCAAACTGTAGTGGCGAACTAACTGACGAATATGACAGAACACTCCAAAGCCTGATGGTAATATGCGGACTCCAGTTAACCTTATTACTCAGCATGATTAGACTTGTTTTGAATCTGTTTAATACTGAGAACAGTAGTACCATGCTAGGTAATACTGAAGTTTGTAAATGTGTGAGCATGAAATGGATGTGTTAAAAATTTACATTAAGTGTGTGTTAAAAATTTAGAAAAATGTGTAAATGTGCCAATAGGTGACACTACTACCTTAGAGGGCTGTGGAACTGTACTGTGATAAAGTCCCCACGGGAAAGTTCATAGTGTGTGATATCCTATGGGCATTGGGATTAAATCCTGGAGGCGGACAAGTACCGCTGGTTAGGGTGGAGAGTGCTTCTCCCGGTTCTGCACAGTAACTAAGATTTATCACTGTAATGCCTAGGTGATAGATGTGTGTGATGTGATTAGTGTGTGTCCTTCTAGAGGTGGTTTGGGCTATGTGTCACAGCATTTGATAAAATGTGAACTTGTGTTTATGTGAAAAGTGAATGTGTAAATTGTGCAAATGATCATGTGAGATTATGAATCAATGGAATAGTATGTAAAATGACAATTCCTTATATGAATGTGATATATCTATATCAAAACAGCAAGCTATTCATGTATATAGATGTGTTATCCATGTGAAAATGATCATAGAATCCATGCTAGGACTGTCTTTTGAAAAAAAATGTGTAAACTCCATGTTTAAAATGGTTATAGTCTTAGAATATAAATGTGATTAAATGAGACTTAGTTTAGTATATTGAAGAATATGTCGAAAGCATGTGATAGGTTTTGAAATCATTGTAAAAATTATTATGAGTCATTTATCATGTGTGGCATGTGTAGAAATCATGTTTAGGTTTTTCTTGAAACTTTTATCAAGTCCATGCTTATGTGATAACCGTGTGGCATGAGAATGTGAAAAGTCATGTGATGTATGTATGTTTGGTGTGGTTGGAGTTACTTGTTGAGTTCTTTTGGACTCACTCTTGCTTTGGCGTACAGGTGCAGACATTTCTACTTCTTCCGAGGAGATCGTTAGGAGCGACTCAGAGCGGGAGTAGGAGACTTTTGTCTGGGATTCGGCATTGTACTTTCTTTCTTTCATAGTATGTAATAAAAGACTCTATGAAGTCTCATGTGGACAATATAATAGTTGTAATTTTCTCAGTTATGAAGTAATTGCTTTTCCATTTCTATATATATACTATGTATAAATGATGATGATGGAATAAAAGTTACTATCCGGTTATTTCATTTCCGCTGTCATATGTTATATATATTTGTGTATGTTTCAGCCTATTGTACAATTGTTGGGTAAATGTCCCACTGTAGCGGCGTTCATTATACCGATGTGGGTTGGTGTAACCGTACCAGTATAAGGAGGGTCGTTACAGTCTAAGATAGAGGACATACACATAGTCCAGGACTACCCAAATGTGTTCCCTGAAGATCTATCAGGGATTCCCTATGAACGTGATGTCACCTTTGCTATTGAGTTAATCCCTAGAGCTGCCCAGATGTCGCGTCAACCGTATCGGATGTCACCTGCCGAATTAAAGGAACTGAAGGCACAATTGATGGAGCTGTTATAAAAGGGGATCATTACTCCAAGTACTTCCCAATAGAGAGCACCTATTCTGTTCGTTAAAAAGAAAGATGGATCTGTGAGGCTGTGTATTGACTATCGGCAACCCAATCAACTAACTATTAAGAACAAGTATCCATTGCCTCGAGTCGATGAACTCTTCGACCAGATATCTGGATCTCAATACTTCTCCAAAATTGACCTCCAGTCTAGCTATCATCAAATGAGGATCAAGGATGATGACATTTTCAAAACGGCTTTCAAGAGCAGGTATGGACACTATGAATTCATTGTTATGCCTTTTGGTCTAACCAATGCTCCTATAGCCTTTATGCAACTCATGAACAACATATACCGACCATATCATGATAAGTTCGTGGTCGTCTTCAGTGATGACATCCTCATATACTCAAAGACCAAAGAAGAACATGAAGAACATCCGAGGATAGCTCTCTAAGTTCTGCGAGACAACAAATTATATGAAATGCTGAGCAAGTGTGAGTTCTGGCTCGAAGAAGTGTCTTTCTTGGGCCATGTCATCTCCAAGGACGGCATCTTCGTTGATCCCTCCAAAGTTTCAGCTGTACTTAAATGAGAGAGACCAACTAATGTCACAGAAATTAGGAGCTTCTTAGGACTGGTTGGCTATTATAGGCGGTTCACAAAGGACTTCTCCAAGATTGCCATTCCTCTCACTCGTCTTACAAGGAAGGAGAATCCCTACTCTTGGAGTAAAGAGTGTGAGAAGAGTTTCCAAACTCTAAAAGAATGTCTGACCTCACCCCTATTCTCGCTCTTCCAATAGAGGGAGAGGGTTTCTCAATCTATACCGATGCCTCAGAAATTGGGCTAGGCTGTGTACTGATGTAAAAGGAGAAAGTCATTGCCTATTCTTCAAGACAACTGAAGACTCATGAAGTCAACTACCTTGTGCATGATCTAGAGTTGGCTGCTGTGGTCTTCGCCTTAAAAATCTGAAGACATTATTTGTATGGTGAGTAATTTACGGTCTATTAAGACCATAAAAGTTTGAAGTATTTATTCTCTCAGAAAGAACTTAATATGAGATAGAGGATATGGCTTGAATACTTAAAGGATTTCGACTTCAACATCCAATACCATCCCGACAAGGAAAATACTATGGCTGATGCTCTTAATAGAAAGTCGATGGCATCTTTATCTAGTCTAATTCTTGGCGAGATGCAACTACAATAACAATTTGCAAGATTAGATTTGAATATTGAACATAGGGATGATCGAGTCTTAGTTTCCAATATCAAGATTCAGTCCGACATGCTGGTAGAGATCAAGGCACAACAGGACAGTGACCCATTCTTGGTTCGTGTCAAGGAAACCTTAGCTGAAAAGCCGGACTTTGCTATGATCGAGGATGGAAGGCTTGTATTCCAAGGAAGAACATGTGTCTCGGACAATGAAGAACTGAAGAGGAAGTTAATGGATGAAGCTCATCAAACGAAATATACTATTCACTCTGGAGGTACCAAAATATATCAAGACATGAAAAGAACATTTTGGTGGCCAAACATGAAGGGTGAGGTAGCCGAGCATGCTGCTCATTGCCTTACTTGCCAACAAGTAAAGGCAGAACATAGGCCCCCTGCTGGCGTACTCAGACCATTCGACATTCCAGAATGGAAATGGGAAAGTATTGGCATGGACTTCATCATGGGTTTACCCAAGACTCGTGGTGGGCTCGACGCCATATGGGTCATTGTTGACAGACTAACTAAGTCCGCACAATTCCTACCTATAAAAAGTAAGTGGTCTGTGGAGGTATTAGCCGCTCTATATATCAAAGAGATCATGCGACTGCATGGAGTTCCATCATCCATTGTCTCGGATCGAGATCCTAGATTCACCTCACATTTCTAGAAGGGACTACAAACTGCACTTGGTACTAAACTCAATTTTAGTATCGCATTTCACCCGCAGACTAATGGGCAGACTGTCATGCCCCAACGTGGAATATCGGAGCGTGAAGGCAGTTGCAAGAAAAGGTATAGAGCGTATACTAGACATCAAACCATTGCACACTGAATAATACTAAAGCAAATCTTTCTCATTAATAATTTTCCAAATGTCTAGTTACAACCACTAATATCAGAGCCATTCTAAAGGGCCCAATTACATTGCAACAGAAGGAAATAACTAACTACAACTCTAAGATAACATAATGACTCAAGGGTACTCCTGGCTTCACTCTTGGTCATTCCCTTCCTCGTGAGTGTATGTGTCATCCTCGGTCTCACCTGAGAACACAACATCAAATAACGTAGGGTGAGCGATAACGCCCAGTAGGACTTAAATCTCAGGCTCAAGCAGGCTTTAAATAATTAACACATTTAATGGCAGAGTGTCTAAAGATAGCAGGTACAAGAGAGTCAAAATATAGCACAACAGGTAACAAGATAGCACCATAGCACGAGATCGAGTATAGTTTCCAAAAATAGCACAAGTATCGAATATAGCACGAATAGCAGGATGGCCATAGCACAACTAGCACAAGTATGGTAATAGCACGACGAGTATAGCACTTGTTTGTCATTCTAGACATCGAGAGAGTATAGCATGTTTTGTGTTTTGATTGTCATATAGATAGTCGAGATAGATAGCACTTGAGTGTAATGCCAAACACTCTGATCATTTAACTCCCATGGGCACTAGCACTTTCGGTCGCACATCCCAGGACCAGATCGGGCCCTTTATTTATTGCCAGGCATTGGTTATATTGTTTATCTTTAGACAATCAGTCAATGGCCAGTATAGAGTACCAAGAAATAGATAAGAGCACTAGATGAATAGATGAGCTAGTAGAGTGAACGTGAATAGGTGAGCGAGTAGAGTATAGATGAGAGCTAGTGGACATTGCACGTAATACGTTGAGTAATCAGGTGATAGTAACAGTTGCACAACATGCGCACTTGGTGTTGGCAGTCAGGTGGAACTCACGACCCTACCACTGGCCTTGTTATGCACAGGTCCAGAGGTCCGGCGTGATTTAAGACGAGAGTGAATCTCTAATAGCCGTTTGGATCATATAGATCCCTAAAGGGTATCATAGGTCTTAGGGTACAACCGGCTCGTCGACCATGTGGGAATCCATGATCAGAGGAGACTTACGGAGGCCTTGTGCAAGAGTTCACTAGTCCGGCGAAAGGAATATCCGACGGAGAGTTCACCACAAGCCAAGTAAAGTGTGTATATAAAACATGTGCTCGACATTCTAGAGGAATTCTAGGACAGTGGAGCGTCGATATCGGTATTATAAACAATGCAAGAAACGAATACAAGTCCTTAAAATAGGGCAATTAATGTACTTTATTTCAATAAATTACCAGGCACATTATGAGATATTTTCTGCAATATTTCAGCCATAAATGGATGGTTCAAGTGTGTGCAAGTGCAAGAGAAATCATAGATAGAAATAAGTCGTGAACATGTATTTTAAATCATTCAATATAGCATCCTTTTTAAGTAGGGTTTTTACTGGGGGTATAACGGTAAGAAGGCGTTAGGATTATTTAGAAAGCGACAAAAATATTTTTCATGGGTTTTTCTCAAAATTCTTATGAAGGCGACATAGGGCTGTAAGGATGGTGACATGGGCCAGGCAGAACGCGACAGGGTCTTGCACAGGTCGCGACTGGGCATGCAAATCGGGTATTGAGAACGCGACGGCTCACCTGTCGCCTTCTTGGTCACGACAGGGAGGCTGTCGCAATCAGGCCCCAGAAAGCGACATGTCGAGGCGTCGCCTTCTGGTTGTCTGCGCCTGACTCTGACAGGAGTCAGACCAGACATTGGATTGCGGACCAGGGATTTCAATTTTTGATAGAGGGTTGTTCAGAAATCCATAACTAATTATATACACGATGACAAATCATGAAATCAGTTGCAAATTAAACTAGACATGTAAGGGTACTCCTAGTAAATCAGAATTAGAGAGAGAGCATGGTTTGAACATGGTTTGAGAACGAACAAGGACGAGTAACATAGAACATGACATAGAGAGCAAGACTGATTTAATTCGAGCAACATGCTCAATGAAATTTAGGCTTTTTAGGGGCAAATGATCCCTAACAACATGAAGTATCTACAGTAAAACTTTCGTAGCATGGGATCAAGTATACATAGAGATTTGAATTAAACATGACACCTCGGGGTTATCATGTTTGCAGTACTTCAAAAATTAAGAACAAAAGATAGGATGGATGGAAAAATATGAAACTTGGGGGTTTCGTTCAAGAGGGTAGGAAGAACCTACAGAAAAAGTTTTATGGTTTATGCTTGTGAGAATGCCTACCTTTGGATTTATTTGTCTTCTAGGGTTGAAACTCCTAAAAACGAGGAAGAAGCTTCAAGAACACCTTCTTCCCACGAGATCCTCTCCTCCTTGACCTCTTCCCCACGTCCAGAAACCTTTGGCAACGAGCTAGGGTCGGCCAAGAGGGTTTATGAGGTGTATTTATGCATGCATGAATTCCTATTCCTATTTCTACTCTAATTCCTCTAAATTCCGAGATTTCCTAACTCCAACCTTCCTTCCTTGCTTTCCAATCCCTATTTAGACTTGGATGAGATCTAAATTCGTGCTAAACCATATAGGGTAGGTTTAGGAATCCTATTATGACTCAAACTAGCTATTTAATGTATTAAATAACTCTTTTCTATTTAAGTAATATTCTAGTTACGAATTTAGGGTATTTTCCTATTATTCCCCTTTTATAATTTCTTATTTTGACCCACAAATTTCTAATGGGTCCATTTAATAAAGCCCATTACTTGTTTTCATTTAATGGGTTTCGTTTAATTCCTTTTTGTGTGAATCTTCCATTATTTAATTTTCTTTTATTGATTTTTTTTCAAATAATTTGATTTTTAATTATTATAAAAATCCAGGTTGCTACGCAGACTGAGAGAACCAATCAGATTGTAGAAGACATGTTAAGATCCTGCACTATAGACTTCCAAGGCTACTGGAATGAGCACTTATCCCTGATTGAGTTCATCTATAACAACAGTTACCAGGCGAGTATTAAAATGACACCATTCGAAGCACTCTATGGCAGAAACTATAGATCTCTTGCATGCTGGAATGAAGTTGGGGAACAATAATGGCTAGGCCCAGACATGGTACAAAATACAACCAAGGACATACAGGTGATTTGAGATTAGCTCAAGATTGCTCAGTCCAGACAAAAGAGCTATGCTAACAAGAGGAGAAGAGATCTAGAATTCCAAGTGGGAGACCATGTACTCTTAAAGGTATCTCCTACCCGTGGCATTCAAAGGTTTGGTGTTAAAGGAAAGCTAAGTCCTAGATTCATTCGTCCTTTTGAAGTGCTCGAAAGGGTTGGTGAGGTTGCTTACCGGCTAGCGTTGCCACCAAATCTTGCATTTGTACACAATGTGTTCCATGTCTCTATGCTTAGAAAATATGTGTACGATCCTACTCACATCATTCGCCATGAGAAGTTGGTGCTGAACAAAGACATGACATATGAGGAGAAGCCAATCAAGATATTGGAACAAAGGGTACAACAACTTAGGAACCATCCCATTCACGTGGTTAAAGTTCTGTGGAATAACCGTGGAGTAGAAGAAGCCACATGGGAACCTGAAGGAATCATCAGACGAAATTACCCCGACATTTTCGGTAAGACATTCTCTCCATTATGGTCATATGAATTTGGGGACCAAATTCTTTTAAGAGGGGAAGGATGTAGCAACCCGATATTTTTAATAAAATAAATACATAGAAATATTTAAATAAATGAATTAATTAACACCCAATAAACAACAAGAAGTAATGGGCTTGTTATAATAGCTCACCTAAAGGTTAATGGGCCAAGTTAGGAGTTGGATTATGGGATAGGAAGAAATACCCCAAGAAATTCATAGCCATAATTGTATTGAAAATAGGAAAAGACAAATTAGGGTTTTAAACAATGGTAATTAGCCATGAATGGCAACCAATTTCATGACCAACCATAGCAGGAACTTTCAAATGGTATTTCTACTCCAATTGGGAGGAGGAATCTCCAAAACATGGAAAGAACTAGCTGGAACCGCACCCCACCCTTCCTAGTTGCAATATGACTTGAAATAAACCCTAGACATTTAAATATTCATCATGGGACTAAAGGGTAAGGTTCACCATCGTGTTGGGGCTGTGGGAGGCTAAGCTAGGGCACTAGGAGCAGAGGAGAATGGCTAGAGAACCGAGCTTCTTCCTCAACCATGCTCTGCTGCGACCTGTGCAGAGACTTGTTTTAGATCTACTCAAAGGTAGGTATTCTCTGGCTAAAGAAGAACTAAACTGATACCATCTTGTAGTACTACATGTCTAGTTTCGTTTGCAAGTGATTTGCCTAATTTTCATCATGTATGCTTCGAGTTATAAGCGTTTTCCCAACATCATGCAAGTCTTTGACTTTTCTTGTTCATACTAGTTTGCACGTCTACCGAGACCAAATTGATTCGGTCCAAAGGCATAGTTCTCTTCTACTCGTTGTCTCCTACAAGTTTCATGTTCACCACTTTGTCCTAAGTGCCCTAGATTTCAAGTTATAAGTGTTGCATGAAGATCGCTGCATGTTTTCATAGTTCTCGGGTTGCATGTTGAATCGCAACTAAACCATACGTCGCGTTTTTGCAACTGGTATCGCGTCGGATGAGACCATCGCATCTACCTGAAAGGAGACCACTCATGTCATCGCATTTTAGCTAGGGTTTTACAAGTACCGTTGCATCAAACTGCATGTGTGTCTTTTTGTTGTCAGAGAATGTTTGAACCGCGACCATGAAGGTCGTCGCGTTTTAGCCTCGTTTCCCGCTTTTGAGGATTTGTGTTATTTCAAAAATTAGGGTTTGCATGAACGCGATGGGCCTTGTCGTCGCGATTATGTATCGACTCCCATGAACGCGTTGGACTTGTACGTCGTGATTCTGAGTCACCAATCGATTCACCCTTTGCTAGTTAACCTGAAACGCATCAGCCAACGTCGTCGCGTTTCTGTCAATAATCGATGTTGTTAAACGCGACCATCAGACCCATCACGATTTGACTGTGTTATTCCAGCAGCTATTTCTATTCTATTTAAATGATTATTTAGGCTTGGTAAGCATGTTTATACCCTATAACACCGTGTAACGAACAATAAACAACCAGGTTAATAAACTTTGATCTATTTCACATATTTTCTTTAATTAAAAGTTATTGTGCACAACTATCACATGCTTTCACGATTTCTTTCCGGTGCACACACCAAACGCTTATCTTTGCCATGAGACCATGCAGAAAATACATGAATAATATATCTGGTAATCTACTTAAATAAATTACATATTATTAACCCATGGTAATAAGTGACATTGTCTTCGTTTTCTCACGTTGTTTTCGAATACCGTTATTGCCGTTCCACTATTCTAGAATTCCTCTAGAACGTCGAGCAACTCGTTTTCCTTACACACAACTCTCTTGACAAGTTGGAACCTCTCTGTTGGACATTCCGCTCTGGCAGACAAGAGACCTTTTCTTAAGACCTCCGTAAGACTCCCTACTCTGTGGATTCCCTCATGGAGACCGAACTAGTTGTACCTTAACACCTTAGGGATCAATATGATCCAAATGGCTTTAGAAGTTCTCTCTTGCCTTGAGATCACGACGGACCTCTGGACCTATGCATAACATGGCCAGTGGAAGGTTAGTGAATTCTAACTAACTGCCAACACCAAACAGGAGTGTTGCGCAACTGTTACTATCGCTTATTTAAACCGTCGCTTTATATGCAATGGCCTTTCGATCTCATACATACTCTACTTGCTCATATAATCACACTCTCACTCTACTTACTCATCGCTTCCTGCCAAAATCATCCATAAGGACTAACCAACATAATCTATATTTAAAGAAATAACCACTGAATTAAATTACACATACCTACAGCATATAGGTGGCTAAAGTGACCTTGTCATCCTCAGCACACCTAATAGCCCGGAAGATCTTTTTGATCTCCCTCATCCAGCTCTCAGCAAGTAACGGGTCGCTCTCCCCCTTAAAAGAGGGTGGCGACATCCTCTTGAACCGTTCCATGATGGAGGGTCCACCATGGTTCTGAGCCTGGGGAACTGGCACTTGAGCCTGCCACAGCAAACATCATAAGCATCACACATTCACAACATGGCAACATAATAACATGAAACCAAATAAGACAGACTACTCTATCTATCATTCTAACCTGAGCCTGCTGAGCCTCCAGCTGAGCCTGGAGTGTAGCCTGGGTGTGGGCCTGCATCTGCATGTCCTGCACTAAACCCTGCATGAACACACCATAGTCTACGGGTGGCGGTGGGGGAAGCACAGGACCCTGGGGTGCTGGGGCCTACTGATCACCCTGATCCTCACGCCGAGGCTCATCTCTCCTCTGCTCACCCTCACGAGCAGGAACACCACGCCTACCACGCGAAGCCATGCCCTGCAAAATGATTTAATCACAATTTAGAACTAGATTATCTAATTTCTAACTATTTACTTATCTATGTGGACAATCTACACAGACTTAGCATACAATGAAGATGATGGTATGTGCATATTTATGTACAATTTTAGCCGGACGCTCAGATACCAATCTCTGTAACGACCCTCCTTATACCGGTACGATTATACCAACCCACATCGATATAATGAACACCGCTACAGTGGGACATTTACCCAACATTTATACGATAGGCTGAAATATACCTAAATACATTCACATAGCAGCGGAAAAGAAATAGCCAAGTGTAACTTCTTATTCCATCATCCACATTCTATTCACAATCCATATATAGAAGAAAAGAAATCTAAACTTTTCATAACTGAATAATGAAATAAATACATTGTCCACAACTTTCCACTAAATAAGTACACAAATCTCAAAGGTAGAGAAAGTCTACTCTTATTACATACTTAGGAAAAATAAGAGTACAACACCAAGTCCAAAACAAGGTCTCCTACTCTCGCTCCGAGTCGCTTCTAACGATCTCCTCAGAAGAAGTAGAAATCTCTGCACCTGTACGCCGAAGCAAGAGTGAGTTCAAAAGAACTCAACAAGTAACACCAAACACACTAAACTTACATGCATCACATAAATTTCACATTTTCATACTACACAATATCATATAAACATGGGTTTAACAATTAATTCGAGTAAAAATCCTAAACATGATGTCTACACATGTTACACATGGAAATTGTCTTATACAAAATTTTCAATAACTTAAAGCCTATCACATGCTTTCTACACACTTTTCCATATATTAAAGTAAGCTCATTTAACCACATTCACACACACTTACAAGAAGTTATCAATTTACATGCTATCACAAGAATTCATATTAACACATGATCACTTACACAATTTCACAATTTACACATTTACTTTCACTTAAACACAAGTTCACATTTATTAAATGCCGTGACACATAGCCCAAACCACCTTTTAGAAGGACACACACTAATCACATCACATATCTATCACCTAGGCATTACAGTGATAAATCTTAGTTACTGCGCAGAACCGGGAGAAGCACTCTCCACCCTAACCAGCGATACTTGTTCGCCTCTAGGATTTAATCCCTATCCCCATGGGACATCACACACTATGAACCTTCCCGTGGGGACTTTACCACAGTACGGTTCCACAGCCCTCTAAGGTAGCAGTGTCACCCATTGGCACATTTACACATTTTTCTCAATTTCTAACACACACTTAAGGCAGAATTTTTAACACCTCCATTTCATGCTCACACATTTACACATTTCAATATTACCTAGCATGGTACCACTGTTCTCAGAATTTACACATTTAAAATAAGTCTAATCATGCAGAATTTTTCTGATTTTAATACTAACACATTAACATACCTTAATTTATCAATATCACACATGAAATTGAAATGTATAGCTACTATCATCATTTCAATACAAAATTTTAACAAAAAACCTATTAAAGGTTAACCATCATGCATATAAATTTTTGCATTTTTCTGAATTACACACTAATTATGAAAATTCTAACAGTGGAATCACATAAGACTAAAATAACCAAACTAACATGGATTTTCATTGTTCTGATTCACAATTCATTATATACATGTATACTGATAGTTCTAATCATGTGCCAAATTCTAGAGATTTAATTGTTTCCATATCATTTAATAGAATTTCTTCACCAATTAAGCATGCTCACTGTTTTTTAGTTCAGAAAAATCTAAAAATTTACACAATCATCAGAAAATTCCCAAATTTTAACAACAAGCCCTGACATCGATTTAAGCACCACAGAAAATTTCTGTCACTTAAATTCAACAAGGATAACATAAACAGTAATTTACAATATTTGTATCCGTTTAACATGTATTTTAAAAATTTTAATAAATAATACACTTAACGAAATTTTGCAGAAATTACACAACACGCTCCACTACACATATTACATAACCTGTAAAATTTACCATATATCCTCATGCACAGAAATCCGAAAAATAGCTTATAAAGGCAGACAGTCCACTGTTCTTGCCTGAAGAACTCAACGGCAAGGGTATGACCATTTAATCATGTTAATGGCAACATAGGGTGCGCCAACTCAGGATCTTAAGGGCAAGGGATCCCGCCGTTAAGTTCCTATATGTGCAAAACACAGACTGAACGTAAGAAACTTGGTGAAATTGGGGAATCCAGGACTCGAAATAAAATCCGAAAAATTCCTAGGACTTACTAGACACATGTAGGAATGATGTGGATGAGGTACTTGCCTCTTGGAAAATCCACAAGCAACGATTTAAGCCGGAGAGCCCTCCTCGACCAGAGCCAAAGAGTCCTCAAAACTCCCTCGATTCGAGTTTTATGTTGATGCAGAGCAAAAATAGGTGTCGTAGAAGTCCTCTCCAATGTTTAGACTCTCCTCCAGTCATTGTAGAACACTGGATGAAGCCTCCAGTCGCCGGATTTCAGAGCTCAAAGATTGGGGTTTTGCGCAGAGAACTAGGGTTTTGACTCAAGAGCCAAAAGGATTAGATCTGGTCGGAGATGGGGTGTTTTATAGAGCTACGGTCGGAGACGATATTGGGTAAGGTTGGGTTACCGTTGGGGGATGGTTTCCTAAACCAAGGGCAACATTCTGGAGGCGTTTCCGGATCTGAAATCGTAACAGATCTGGGAGGTAAACGTCAACATCAATAGCCGCCAATTCTGAGTAGGCGTCCATCGATGTGGCCGTTGATTTATGGTCAACGTCAACTGATGTTGACGCCAACTAGCCGCCAGAATAGAACTTAAAAATGCAGAAATTCTATGTACACCACACACATATATTTATATATATACAATCTACAATGCACACATTAAAATAATACTTATTCACGCAATGTAAACAAGTAAGTACTATGCACAATAAAGTTTATACATCGATGGCATACATTTATACATACATAAGAAATCATCCAAAGAGGAAAAAAAATCAAGGGCCTTACAAGTACACTCACGAGGATGGGGAGGACTAGGAGTGATCCAAGAGTACCATGATGCCATTGTGTTGTTTTAAATGTCTTAGTTAGTTTTTTATTTCCATTCTATGTAATAGAGTTAATTGGGCCCTACGTTATGGCTTTGCATTAGTGGTTGTAATAGACAATATTTGAATTATCAATGAAAGGCATTTGATTTCATATTATTTCATTGTCCAATGGTTGTTGTCTAATCTACGCTCCATACTTGCTTACTTGCAACTGCCTCACGTTCCGATATTCCGCGTCGGGGCGTGACATAATGTGAACATGTTAATGTGTAAGTGATATGTTAACGTTGCACGTGGTATGTGCAAAGTGAAAGTGTTATCTGATCGTGAATGTGAAATGTGAAAGCCATGTGAAAATAAGTGTAAATGAATGTGAATGTGATAAGTGAAAGAATAAGTTTGTGTGAAAGCAAAGGTAAGAGTGATGTGTTAGTGTGTTCCATGTTAAAAGATAATCATGATATCATGTTTAGTGCCATGTGTAAAAGCATGTTGAGCATGTTAATAGTATCATGTTATAAATGTTAGATTGTTAAGCATGTTAATGATACCATATGTTTCATGTCATCCATGTTTAATGTTACAGCATGAGCATGAGCATGTGTTAGTTAAATTGTTATTTGCTAGTAAGTTAATGTGAATGTGATAGATAGTAAAGTGTTTAACTCGTTAGAAAGAATGTGTGATAAGTGCGTGGTTTGCGATTCTAGGTTATTTGCTGAGTCTATTGCATAGACTCACTCTTGCTAACATTTCAGAGACTTAAAAGCCGAGGAGTTAGTGAGATTTGATGCAGAGCATGAGGATTAGAGTTGTTGAAGACTTCTAGCTTAGTACTTATTATGTGGAATTGATTGTAATTTAGACTTTTGGCTTATTCTACTTGGAGATTGGTTATATAATGAGTTATGTTATGCCATGTTATTTCTTTTGCTTGGACTATATAGACAGTGGTATGTGGATTATAAAGTTGATGGAATAAGAGTTGTTTAATTTTCATTGCAATAGTTTTTTATATTTGTGTATATCTTAACATATGTGACTATCGTTGGGGTCTTCTCCCTGTGATGCCTTATTCTTGTCCGACATAGGTTGGTATAACTGTATCGGGTGGGAGTGGGTCGTTACACTAGAATTTTTTGCGGATTTGAACTTTTAGTCCCTCCTATTTTAGGATCCACAGTGGACAATTCCTAAGCGATGTTTTCCATCTGTCGGCCGAAAGTGACTTTTTACAATTTTGGTTATACCCTTGCTATCTGTGAGGCTTCCCGCATGTCTTTTTACGACTTTCCTCCTTTTGTTTGAAGCATAGTTATTCACTTTTAAAGTCCGACCACTGTATCAGGTAAAGTGTTACTTATTGCGGTTGAAGTATGAAAGTATGTGAGTTAAATTAAACACGTAGTTGTTTTACAGTAGAGAAAAGGTCATTTCACTTACTATAGCAGTAAGTGCAAAAAGTTGATAGCAAGGTGGCACCCATGTGGCACCACCTTAGACGCAATGTGGCGGAGACGAGCAGCAGGCCAAGGGCGATGGGCGGCGACGACCGACAATTAGTGATGACCTGTGGCGACTGACGATGACCAGTGGCTAGGTTCTAATGTATAAATTTTAGTCTCTAAAATAGAAACCTTGGGCTCCAAAATATTATCCTTAGGGTCTAAAAGTATTGACTGGACTTTTAATAGTAAATTGGGCTCTGAAATACAAATTTTGGACTTCAAAATACAAATCTTGGCTCTAAAATACAAACTTGAGCTCCAAAATAGTGATTTTGGATCCCATTGTTGGGCTCCAAAATACAAATATGGACTTCAACCTATAAATTTGGGTTCTAAATATAGTGATTTTAGATCCCACCGTCAGCCATCGCTGTCATCGATCATCACTGTTGTCGGTTGCCGCCATCACCACCTACCGCTCCCTATCTGCCCACCCATGTGGCAGCCCGCATGGCATCCAATAGGGTGCCACGTAGGCTTCCATCTGACTCTTACTACACTTGCTGCACTGCAACAAACCTTCCTTTTTAAAGTAAGACAATATATGAGTTAACATAAACACTTAGTGAGTTAAAGTAAACCGTAGTTGTTTTGAAGCCTTTACGCTATGTGAATTAAAGTAAATGTCTATATAGTGTAAAGTAACAACGAAGATGTACATCACCAACAAATGATTGTATGGGGTTGTTATAAGATCTTCTATTATGACCTACCTTCTTGCATCTAGAAAAAATATACACATGCTCTACTTCTCCCCTTGAACATATTCACTTCTTTCTGGGTCTGCTAGACAACTTCTTTGTTAACAATGACTTGATTTGCATATCTCTTAGTTGAGGTGGACCCGACATGTCAAATGTTGGGATTGGTTGAATGTTATTTTGATATGCGGCTTCACATATATCCTTGTTGTAAAATGGCAATACATATTGAGATACAGGCTCTCTCTTGTAGGCTATTACAGTACATGTATATTTACAAGGAATCTTTAGAAGTTGCCATTGGCCGTAGGAGCAAGATTAATGATGTAGGTCGACAATGTATGCCCTAACATTTTCAATGACTTCATATACGTTTCCATTTGATTCCCATACTGTCAAGATTCATCAGTCATATAGGTTCTGAATGAACACTTTTTGCACTTTTGGACAAGATGGATGGTCCCATGACCCATGAAGATCTTTTGTAATGACCCCAAAAACCCAACCCTCAGCACCTGCCGAGAATCCGATTTCCAACGTTGAACCCTCAGATCCGAGGTCCCAGAAGGGTTGAAACACTACAACAAATTGGGGCTATACCCACATATTTTACCTACAGTAGGGTAATACGTAGGTATATACCACAATTGTACAAGTTAAATGTGTTCGTTGCAAGGTTATGCACATGCTTGTTTTAGCCATATCATAGCACGCTGCCGTCATCACCGGCTGTTTTCGTGCACGACTTGCTCGACTGCGAAAATCGTCGTCTCAACCCTCTAGTGCCGCCTTCGTGTCCACGCCTAAAGCTCTCTTTTGTGCCCTTTCTAGCCCCTACTACCAACCTTGAGGAGAAGGGTGGGTCGTCATCGCCGCCTCTGCTCCTCCATCCAAGGTACTACTTACCAACACCGCATCTCAGTAGCTCCCACATTTCTATCCGTGTACATAGCTCCTGACCACCTAGCTACTTGTCCAACTCATATGGAGTAGTAGAACTAGTCACACACACACACACACACACACACACACACACACACACACAGAGAGAGAGACCACCGCATCATAAGGGCAGGGCCGGGGAGGAATGTTGAGTTATTATTGCATGACATTCATGATACTTAAATGTTTTTTATAATGACATAATTGATGTTGAGAAAATGTAATAAAATGACATGTCACTATGACAAAATGCATAAGACATATACTTTCATGATATCTTATTTGAAGTTTCTTTCTTGTAGGAAATCAAGTGAAAATGGAAGTACACATCATGAAGAAACCTTAAGCAAAAAAGGTTATGGATAGAAGAAATCAAGCAGCAGCTGTCGACAATACCATTGCACCTGTCGACAACAACTGAAGTCCTTCCAACATACAGGTTCTGGAAAGCACAAGAAACCCGTAGCTGTCGACAGGCCTGGACCCATCTGTCGACAACCACTGAAGATGTTCATCAAACATTTTCTGGAAAACAAAGATAACCAGTAGCTGCCGACAGCCTAACCTTTTGTTCAGAAACATAGTTTTGGAAGACAGATACATTGCAGTACCTATCGATAGCCAGTGAGCATCTGTCGACCCTCTTTATACGAGTACGATTATACCAATCCACATCGATATAAAGTGCACCGTCACAGTGGGACATATACCCAACACAATACAGTAAGTAGAGATGTACATAAATAACAAAAGAAAGTACATCGGAAATAAAAGATACTCTTATTCCATCATCATTCACACATTCCACAGTCTATATAGTAGCAATGAAAATAAACCAATGTCCACAATTATAAAAGTCCATATAATAACATCATTGTCCACATATTAGTAAATGAAAATGTAGTCTAAACAAGTAGTCTCCACAAGCACAACTACTCCTCTCACTCGGAGTTGCTCCTCACTATGTCCTCCTCAAGCATGGGGACACCTGTCTCACCTGTATGCTAAAGTAAATATGAGTCTTCAAAAAGACCCAGCAAGCAACCCATTGGCACATCCTTATACATATCACATTCATGCTATTCTTTTAAACAACAAAAGAAGTTTGACATATGGTTTATGTCAAAATAAACAAGTACACATGAATAACCTATAACATGCTTTCTACACATGGTTTCTTAACTTGATTCATTATATCAATTTCAATTCATTCATATCATTTTTCTAAACAACATGATCATGGATCTAAGCACATGGTTACTAACAATCCTAGCATGATGTCTAACACTTTTCACATACTTTTATATCACATAATCACATCTTTTACTTGCTATTTTAACATAAATAAAATAAATTCACATGATTTCACATCCTTTCATATGGTAACACATTAACACATCACTTTCACATAATCACATTGCACATTTACACATATTTCACACTTTTACACATTATTTACCATGACACATAGTCTGAACCACCATAAAGAAGGACACACATATCACATAACACATACCCGTCACCTAGGCAATGTAGTGACGAATCTTGGTAACTACACAGAACCGGGAGAAGCCCTCTCCACCGTAACCAGTGGCACTAGTCCACCTCCATGATTTCATCCTGATGCCCACAGGATATCACATACACATTGAGCCTTCCCATAGAGACTTTTCTACAGTACGGCTCCACAGCCTTCTATGGTAGCAATGTCAATTTCGGCACATATTTCACTTAAACACATTATCACACTTAATCACATGATTAACATCATTTACATGCACTATTTGGTCCATTCACATGCAAATTATTTAAACATATATACTTTAGTTTACAGAACCAGTCATGATTGTCTAACAGTATCAAATCATTCATAACAGTACCTAAACATGCTGCAATTCACTGAAAATACATTCTCTTAATCAAACATGCTTAACATGGCTTTAATACCCTTTATAAGTGCAAATAGTACCTACAGATATCAAAACAGTCTAAAATTTTAACTACAAACTCTACACATGGAATATATCATATGGCTAATTTGTTCAGAATTTTCTTAATAGTATAACTATTTTTAACATTTAATACAGATTACATGCAATTTTAGCAAGATATTACACTTTAACATGATAGATAGTAAACAGTTAGTTCCCATAGATTTAAAACATGTAAGCAGTAGCCCTAAGTTCATGAAAATTTTCTGTAACAATTTCCTACATTAATTCTATTTATTCAGAATTTAATCCTGTCAAATCATACTATTTCTTCATAATAGAATTATATTAAATGAAAACATGATCAGAAATTTGACAAAAATTCATGGTTTGACCCTAAGATAATACTTGAACATCCATAATTTTTACAGCATTTGCAAACATCCAAAAATCTGAAAATCATATCATAGAGATTAAAATCACAATTCTGTAAAAACCAGAAGAACTTGGCGGCAAGGGTCTTGTCGTCAAGGTGGGTTAATGGAACAATCGATTGCCGTTAACTCATGAACTTGGTGGCAATAAGGTTTCCATCAACCTCCTGTCTGTAGAAAAGTGCAGACTGACCACAAAAAAAACATAGAATTTGGGGGGCTAGGACACAATTTAAAAATCCATAAAAATGCCTAAAGTCCAGAGGACATGTCTAGAGATGAAACCCCTAAGTTACTTGCCTTTAGAAAAACTTTAGAAGATTTAATTTGGTGATGAAGCCCTCCTCGGCCAAGCCAAAGAGGTGATTCCTTCAGCCCCGAATCCGATCCTCATGCTTGCACAGATGATCTCCCGGAGTCAGGGGAGCTCGTTCACCTCCAGAAGAACCTTCCAGTCGAAGAAGATTGCTGGAGAAGCCTCCCAAATGCTGGATCAAGCCTCTCAAAGGTCTGCCTTTTTCTCTCCCGAACCCTAGAAATCTCTTTCTAAACTAAATGGTCTTTCCTAGCCGAGATGTCTAGGTAATATAGGCTAATAGTCGGGGTAAACCTAGGTATTAGGAGTCCTGACCGTTGGGAGATATGTTTCCTAAATAAATTCTGGAGAAAATGGGGCCGTTTTAGATCTGGAATCCCAAGCACAATCGGAGAAGTAAACGACCACTTTGCTGCAGTTAACAGGAAATAGGCGTCAATCGATGTTGACATCTAGATCCTCTGGCCACATAGTCAACGACACAAAAGTTGTCGTCAACCTACTCTTAACGTCAAGGGATGTTGACGTTAAACAGGGGTTTCAGGCAGAACACAAAACATCAAACAAACATACATGCATAGAAATAAATAAATATTATATGCACAAAATTTGAGAGCCTTACATACATGATGTCTTTATTAGGGCATCCTCTTCTCATGCACACGAATCCAAAGAGTTGTGTGAGAATAGGACACTACTATATAAAGACTTTATAGACTCCTATTTGCAGTAAGGAGTCTCCACATCAATCCCTAAGCCAAGAACAAGAGGAAGAAGGTTCCTCTATTTTCTCTGCTCCAAGTCTCCAACTTGATCAACAAGGAGATCCATCTCAGAAGAGAAATTGGAGCAGATTCGTCCACAAGTCTCAAGCTTCATCAACATCAGATCTTCTACAACGTGAAGTCTGAAGTTCATCTAGACGAAGGACTTGAAGAGTTCATCCATTCAATTTGCTCTTTCACTCTGAACTCTTCCTGCACTTCAGTTTTCTTTACATGTGTGTGTTGTTGGTTTGAGCGGTCCTTGTGCTCATCCCAAGTGTGTGTGGATTGATTTGAGATCGTGTTTTTCTCAAACCTCGTGTGTGTGTTAGTGTTTGTGTTGAACTTGCTTTATAAGTAGTTTGGCGTGTGTGTGTGTGGACGGTGGACGCAGGATACACAAGTTGTGTATTCCGAACCACCTTAAATCTTTGTGTTTTGTGGTTTGCATTGATCTAACGTTAGATGTATGCTAGGCACGATTACTTGTTCACACATCCTCCATACTGCTAATCCCCTAAACACATTTTACACACACATTTGAGTCCAAACTTGATCCATATCCTTATAAGCTTTTCTACTGTCTGTCTTGATCTCGAAAAGAATGTCTATTTACTATTAATTGGTAGTAATCTATTCTACCCCCCTTCTAGATTACTGTTATAGTTAATTCCGCACACCTAACAATTGGTATCAGAGCGGAGTTTCTCCGATTTCATAGCTTTAATTGCTTGATCTAACGATCAAGGGAGATTCTGTTTGATGGAAACTAAAAAAGGTTTTTTGGCTAAAGGACACTCAGTGTCTTGGCCTCCCTTCTTTGACGGGACTGATTATACATATTGGAAAAACCGAATGTAGGTATTTCTGAGAGCTCAAGACTATGAGCTGTAAAAGATTGTAAGCAAAGGACCCTATGAGCTACTTGCTGATGAGGACACCTGGACAAGGGAGCAAATTCGCAAGGCAACCTTGAATTGGAGTGCCATGAATATGATGCAATGTGCTATGCATCCAAAGGAATACTCAAGAGTCTCCACATGTTCATCTGCAAAGGAGATGTGGGACAAACTGAAACTCATATACGAAGGTACGTCCGAGGTAAGGGAAACCAAAGCTAGTATGCTTGTGTCTGAATATGAGATGTTTAAAATGAAAAATGAAGAAACAATCTCAGACATGTTTGCACGATTTATGATCATAATTAATGGTTTAAAAGGTCTTAAGAAAAAGTTCAGTGAGAGTGACTTAGTGAGGAAGATACTTCGATCTCTTCCATCCTCTTGTCACACTAAGGCCACTGTCATTGAGGACTCTAAAGACCTGTCCACTATGCAATTAGATGAATTGATAGGATCATTGATGACCTATGAAATCAGTTTAAAATAAAAGAATCTGAGGTCAATCCAAGAAAATCTATTGCATTGAAAGCTTCTACAAAGCATCATCAAGTTCCAAGAAAGAAATTGAACAAGTGAGTGATGAAAATGAAATGTCTAGTGAAAGCGAAAATGATGAGATGGCCATGCTGACTAGACAATTCAAAAAATTCCTCAAGTTCAGAAAGAAGGGGCTAGGTAACTTCAAAACTCTTCCTAAAAAGGATTTTGCAAATAAATTCGATACAAGCAAGAAAAATGACATAGTTGTTTGCTATGAATGCAAAAAATAGGGGCACATGAGAGGTGAATGCCCGGAGCTTAAAAGGAAGCTAATGAAGAAGAAATCTTCATACAAGAATCCCAGAGCCATGATGGCAACATGAAGTGAAGAAGACGAAGACGAATGTGATCAAGACAACTCTGATGATGAAGAAATTCATTGCTTGATGGCAAGGAGTGACGACTCTACTGAGGTAAACTCTTCTTTTGAAAGCTATACAGTTGAAGAATGGGAAGAGGCATATACCATGTTGTTTGAAAAAATCTGTGAATATAAATTTGAAAACAAAGCGCTGAAAAGAAAATCAACAATCTTGTGCATAGCATAAGTAATGATGAACAACTTGCAGTCCTAACTAGAGAGATAGAGCTACTGAAAAATGAAAATGAAAACCACTATGTTGAAATGGATTGCATGAAAGAAAAACTTCAATAGAATGAAAAAGGAAAACAAACTTTAAATGAATTTGTTGAAACACTACAAAATGAGAATCAAAAGATTCAGAAGAAAATGGAAGAAGTTCAAAAAGAAATAAAAGGAAAGAATGAACATTTGTCAAAGGAAAGGAAAATCTTGATGTTGTTTTAGGAGTTAAGTCAAACATAACAAGCCATGGACTTGTATTTCAAACTGAAAGTCAAAAGAAACTTGGACAAAAATTGGTCACATCATTTATTCAATATAGTCCAAGTGTAAGTAAACAAGCTCATGTTAAAAACAAAGATCTGAAAACAAACAAAAGAACTTTACTGGTCAACAAGCAACAACACCTGTCAACAGGTACTCAAGGCAGAAACTGAATTGTCGACAGGTATGGAAATCAGTTAACAGATCAAAACCATCCAAGCAGCAAAAAGGACAAAATAATTCACGAGTTCAATACAGTAGTAAAAGAAACTAAACATGATGAAATGCAAACAATTGTGGATTCCTAAGCATTTACTTTTTGGCATGAATGAAAGAATGGGACCCAAAGTAATTTGGTACCAAAACTTCTTTTCTGATTTGTCATTGAAGGAGTGCCTAGCAGCCCAAAATCAAAACAAGTGTCACATCCCGAGAATTATGTAGTGGATATTAATTCAGATAATTCGAGTCGATATTCCGAGACGTGAACAGTCAGTAAATAAGCCTCTAGCTAGCAAGCACTAATTGCGTATCAACACAACATCATCATAGGGCCCAAATATTGAACTCAATGGAAATTGTATTCAAATCTCATCTCATTGTATCAAAGTGAACTAATACAACTCTTAAACCTTGTATAACAGGACTAAGACTCAATAAAAGGAAAAGTACATTTATTCCTCACTTCCTACTACATTGTTCTAACACTCAAAGTAAACTAACTATAGCTAGACACATAGTTGGAACGCTCATCACTCGGACGCATTCCCATCCTCGACTTGCTCCTCCTCTTGAATTTCATAGTCACCTAGAATGGTTAAAAGTAGGGAACGAGCAAACTAGCCCAGTATGATTTATATCTCAATGTGCGGGCAATGTTATAAGTGATTAGCAATTTAGAACTAGATAAGCACGATTGTCAAGATATGCATGTACGATTAAAACTCATTAAAACATGATATGCGAACAAGCTAGATAGAGTGATCATGATAGAGCAAGATCTAGAACGATATAACGGGCAAGATATTATCAATAGTGAGGCATGTAACAAGCACGTAAGATATCACTGAAATATTTGCAATAAATGCAGGATGGCCATATCACGCAAGCAAGCAATCACGCACGAGCACGATCATGTAACACTAATTAGGCACGTAGACACTAATGTACACCAAGGAAAGATCCACCTTGAAATGCACACTAGGACACATGTATGTGGTTATTGTATCTAGCATTCAACACGCAAGTACTCCCAGTGCAGATGCAATGCCAGTAATCATTATACCCCATGGTTAACAATATATTTATGACTCTCCATCATTGGGACTAGACTGGAGCCTTGGACACTCTCCGTACCCGGTCAGCATCTCATTTCATTTTAAATGTAAATACCCACAGTCATTTTATGGCTAATAGGAGTTTCAAGATGCAAGCATGTGTAATGTCATGTTCATGATGATAATGAGAACAAGTGATTAATGTGAACATGATTTTGTGATAACACTAGTCAAGAGATAAATTTGGCAGCATAACGGCACAATTTATACTTTAATTCACTATTTACATTAAATGGCTTAAGTCTAGATTTTAAATCACACTCACGAGAACAAGAGAAGAAAGGAGGTGCACGCTATCTCCAGGGAACTTCAATGGTACAACCAACTCGGTCTTCATGAGGGAATCCACAGAGTATGGAGATTTACGGAGGTCTTAGAGAAAAAGTCGCCAGTCTACCGATACGGAATGACCGGTAGAGAGCTTCCAAATCCCCAAGAAAGGCTGCCTAGATGTGCAAGTGTGTAGTGAACACGTGTCTTAATCCACAATCCATCGATACAAACTTGCGAAAAGCACTTAACGAGATAACATGAGATGAAACTATGCACTTTAACTAAACATTGTTTGCAATATTTTAAGATGATAATTATTGTTTTAACAAGCTAGAACAATAAGATCAACAAGTCACTAGTTGCATGAATGGCAATTAGAATAACGTTCATGTAGTTATAGATTTTTCAATGGGTTAATAGTTTTTAAGCCATTAAACAAACCTCATGAAATGCCCAGAACTAAGACATGCAATTTATGAGCTCAATACCATGTTAAACAGTCCTCGAGTAAGCCTTAAAATACGCGTCTGACACAGTGGATGCATTTCCTAACGGTGTGTACAGTTGATACACAGTGTACTGTGCAGAAGCTAAATCACGTCCACCTAGGTGGTCGCCTTTCACATAAAATCGCGTCGGGGTATCCAGACGCATTCATGAAATTCCTTTAAATAAACAATATAAAAATCTCCGAAAATCTTGGGCGGGAAAGTCATCTGAATCGCATCGACCTTGGCCGTCATGTTTAAGAGGCCTTCTGACAGGTCAACAGCCCACACTTTGAGGCACGGGTCATGCCCCAAATCGCATCGCCATGGGCGGATGCGTTTAAGAAGCCCTCTGAATCATGTCGCCTCGACTGGACGCGATTCAACCTTCATCCCGAAAACACAAAAAATGCAGGAAACATGTGCTCGATCCATGCAATGCTTATATCTTCTAAACTAGGGCTTTTGGGACAAAAATGTCAACATGAAAGCTGTTGGGAACATGGAATAGGAGAGAACTATAGTTTTGAAATAATTTAAAATGGCCTCGGGATGCGTGAATTATCGACAGGAACATGAAAAGTCCCTAACATGCGCGACTTTGGCAAAACGCCTATAACTCAAGATGTACTCATTGGAATTCAATGAAATCAGTTGGAAATGAATTTAGACTTCATGCTCTACACATTGGTATATGGTTTATTAAAGTTTGGCCTGAGATCACCTACCTTCTGGGTTGAAGAAGTCTCATTCTCCAGAAAACCCTCATTCAGACCACTGGTTGGAGAACGCTTAATACACCCGACCTACTGCATGAAAATTGGGCATTCTAGTTGGGTTAGGAACTAGACGTGACCCTCTTTCCAGGGGTATAGGCCTTGCACAACGTGGTTTAGGTTTGGTCTATGTTTGGTCGACTCCAAGATGACGATTTGCACAGGTCGAAGCCGACGCAACGTGGAAGAAGTTGAGCTTGGTGTGGCCGATCCCTACTCCCAGCCGCCAAGAGCTCCTCCACAACCCCAACAAGATTTAAAATGCATCCCCTAGGGTTTTGTGGAGAGTATTTATGCATCTAGGGCTTTTAGATGTCCTATTGCATCAAGGAAGGAAAAGTTGCGGTTTTGGCAAGCCCCTTCATGTTTTGAAGATCTCTCCCTCCATTGGAGTGTCTGGCCATCAAGCAACCCCAAGGGTGGCTAGGCATGAATTGGGTTGCCAGAGAGCATATTTGCATCCATTTACTCTAATTGCCTCTTTCTAATTTCAGCTTATTTAGGGTTGCAAATTTCTATGTATTTCTTGTTTCATTTGATTCTGGGCAAATGTGCATTGACCCAATTCTAATAATGGGTCATCTATACTGGAGTTGGAAGTTTGTCCAACGTGTTTATTTACTTTATGGTCGTGTGTATTTTCGTGTTAATGGTTTTTTTTCTGACTTGTTTCCTAATTTGGATAATGGTCACCGGGTGATGTGCACTTGGTCAATCAGATTTTTCGTTGCACGAATTTCTTCGTGGAACATTTAAGGATAATATTTGAGGTTGATTTATAGTTTTTACGAAACTTTCCGATGTGTTCTTGCACATACGGTAATGGTACATATGTTTTAAACATTCAGATATTATGGAAATTATTTGTTTCCATCTATTTAAAATTAAAATTACTAAATTTTTTCCGGGGTGCTACACCCTCCCCCACTTAAGAGAATTTGGTCCCCAAATTCATAAATAGAAATTTATTGTACAAGCGAGGTGTACTTACTTGTGAATAGCTCCGGATATCTTTTGCGCATTGCTTCCTCGGTTTCACACTTGTCGTCTTCATCCGTGCGTTGATTCCATCTAACCCTTACTAGTGGGATGACCTTGTTCCTTAGTTGGCACAGTTCCCAGTCCATGATCCTAATTGGCCTCTCTTAGTATGTTCCGTCTTTGTTGAACTCCAAAAGTTCATATTCTATGACATGATACGGATCTCGTACATACTTCTTATCAACATGGATATATGGAACACATTGTGTATTCCATCCATTTGTGGTGGTAATGCAGACGGTATACAACTCGCCGACTCTCTCGAGGATTTCGAAAGGCCCGACGAACCTTGGTGACAACTTGCCTTTAATGCCAAACCGTCTGATCCCACGGTTGAAGACACCTTTAAGAATACATGATCACCAACCTGAAACTCCAGGTCTCTCCTTCTATTGTCTGCATATGCCTTTTGTCTTTGTTGCACCACAGCCATTCTTTCTTTGATAAGCTTCACCTTCTCTGTGGTTTCCCTTATCATCTCTAGTCCTAGCATTTGCTTTTTGCCAACCTCATACCAACATATTGGAGATCGGCAACTCCTGCCATAGAGTGCTTCGAATGGTACCATTTGTATGCTAGCCTGGTAGCTATTATTGTAGGCGAACTCCACAAGAGGAAAGTGTTCATGCCAACTACCTCCAAAATCTAGAACACAGGCTCTGAGCATATCTTCAATCACCTGGTTGGTTCTTTTCGTCGGACCATCAGTTTGCAGATGGAAAGCCATGATAAAGTTTAGTTTAGATCCCAAGAAATAGTGCAGTCCTTTCCAAAAGTGGGATGTAAACCTGGGTCTCATCAGACACGATAGACACTGGTACTCCATGTAATCTAACTATTTCTTCACATATAACGCAGCTAAGACATCGACTGTCCACTTGTTCCTTTACTGGCGAAAGTGAGCGGACTTAGTTAAGCGGTCGACTATAACCCATATGCCATCGAATCCCCTCTAGATTAAGTAGTCTGAAAATAAAGTCCATACCTATACATTCCATTTCATGCTGGGATTTCTAGGGTTTGAGTTTACCTGCAGGTCGTAAGTGTTCCGCCTTGATCTTTTGATAGGTTAAGCATCGGGCGATATTCTGCCAACCTCTTCTACATATTAGGCCCCAAAAGCTTCTTTTCAGATCCTGATACATTTAGTAGTTCCCAGATGAATGGTTATACTTGGTCTTGTGAGGCCTCATCATAATCATCTTCTTTGTCTTCGCATGGTCGGGGTACACAGACGATCCCGGAACAATAGTCTTCCATCTCAGTTAAAGAGAAATCTGGTCTCTAGTCTAGATTAGCTTAATCTCCACGAGCACAAGGTCATTGTCTTGGAGTGCTTTAATATCCTCCAATAGTGTAGGTTGTGCTCTCACACTAGCAATAGGCATCCCTTCTTCTTGATATCAGCATCAATATTTAACTTGGAAAATTCTTCTAACAGTCTTCATTCTCCCACCATTAGACTTGACAATGTGATCATTGGCTTTTTACTTAGAGCATCTGCCACCATTTGCTTTACTTGGATGGATGATATTGGATAGTGAAGCGAAGTCTTTGAGATACTCTAACCACCTCCGCTGTCTCATGTTCAAGTCCTGCTGAGAAAATAGATACTTCAAGCTTTTATGGTCAGAAAAACACAATGAACTTCTCACCATATAGATAATGATGCCATTCTTCAAGGTGAAAGACTATAGCAGCTAGCTCCAGATCGGTATAGGATAATTGTCCTAATACTTCTTCAATATCTGAACGCATAGCATAGACTTTCCCATTTTGCATCGTACATAGCGTAGGTGATCCTGGATGCATCAGTGTATACTTCAAAACTTACCCCAGCGACTGGCAATGTCAGTACAGGTGCTGAGGTGAGGTGCTCTTTTAATGCTCTAAAACTTTCTTCACATTCATCGTCCATGCAAAGGATTCTCCTTCCTTGTAACCTGGTCAATGTAAAACTACTTTGAGGAAATCTTAATAAAGCGACGATAATATCCGACAAACCCAGGAAAAGCTCCTGATCTCCGACATAGTTGTCGGCCTTGCCCAGTTCTTTACCAACCCACCTTAGATGGATTCAACGATTCCTCCTTGGATATGATGGGGCCAAGGAAAGACACTTCTCTATCAAAATTCACACTTACTAAGTTTGGCATAGAGTGATTATCTCTAAGCACTGGCAGAGAGTGACCTTCAAGTGTCTTCATGTTCTTCTTTAGACTGGATTAAATGAGGATGTCATCAATGAACACCACAACAAACTGGTCTAGTATGGCCTATAAAATTTTTCATAGTTGCATGAAAGCCGTGGAGCATTTGTTAAAACAATGGCATGACCACGAATCATAGTGACCATTATCTAATCCGGAATGCAGACTTGTGTATATCTTTTCTTTATTCTCAGTTGATGGTAGCCTGATCTTAGATCTATTCTTGGAGAAATATTGTGCACTGGAGATCTGATCAAACAACTCATTGATGTGGGGCAGTGGATACTTATTCTTATTGTCAACTGGTTTAACTGACGGTAATCAATGCATAGCCTCATTGTCCCGTCCTTCTTCCTGACAAAATAGTACTGGCGCTCCCCAAAGAGATGTGCTAGGCCTGATAAAGCCTTGATCTAGTAATTCTTGGATCTCCTTTTTAACTCATGCAATTCAACAGGGGACATACAGTACAGAGCTTTGAAACAGGGGCTGCCCCAGAGAGTAATTCGATGGTGAAGTTTACCTCTCGCTCAGGTGGTATCCAGGTAATTCCTCTGGAAATACATCAGGATAGTCTCTGGCTATGGAGATCTTCTAGAGTTGGTTTCTTTTTTCAGTCTCCATGACCGAAACTAGGAAAGCATCACAACCCGTGATTAGCTTGGAAGCCTTTAAAGGAGGATCTCAAGACAGGGTGTTTATTGTAACGGGTGCCAAGTAGTGAAAGAGTTGGAAGGTTTGGTCTTTTAAAGGGTGACCCTTCTATGACGACAATTTACATCGGCATCATATTCAATTAACCAATCGACACCCAAATGGCATCATAACCCTTCATGTCTAAACATATAGGTCGTTAGGGAGATTGTGTCCTCCAATTATAGTTTCACATTTGGCAAGTAGTGGGTGAGTTTAGATTCTGAGCCAAGTGGAGAGGCTACAGTGATCTTGGATTTCAGTGGTATAGGTTTGACAGGTAGAGAGTTGCAGCAAATGTGGTGGAAATAAATGAATATGCAGCTCAGTATCAATAAGCACAAAAGTAGGTGAGAGTGTATGGAAATGGTACCTTCCACCATACCCTCCTGGTAGGTCAGCTTCAACAACAACATAAGGCGTCCCTGACGTCGTGGTACATTTTGGGCCTTGCCTGGCTGGTCCTTCAGTATAGGATAGTTAGAATACGGTGGTCACGACTGTTGAACCACTCTTATATTTACCCTTATATTTTGTGATAACAAAACTTATGATTAATTAAATATTATTAAAAATATTAATATCATATTTCCTAATAAATATAAATTTGTGGAACTATCACTTTGTGATGTGCACTAAAAAGTAAAATCGATGTATTCAATATACATCAATTTTAGTTCTCAAGTGCCACATCGATTTCATAAGTGAAATAGCGATTCGGTCTCACATCGATTTCATAAGTTAAACAACGATTTGGTCGCTGTAACAATTCGGTAAAGTAAAACAACGATTTGGTCGTTGTAACGATTCGGTAAGTGAAATAATGATTTGGTCGCTATACCGATTGGTAAGTGAAAAACGATTTGATCGCTATAACGATTTTTTTTTTTTTTTTGGCGAATACCTAGAAGAGGTAGAGGGAGAGTGCTCACCCCTTCAGAGAAGGGATAAGGTTACACTCCACCACCACACATCTCCCAGGGAAATTTTATTAAGATCAATGAAACATGAATAGTACATAAGAGGACTCAGGGCCTAATAGAAGGAACCGGCATTTTCTCAGATGGCAGGGTCCCTTTACAAGAGGGGGAAGATCAGCCCAAGAAGACCAGAGATTACAAAGAGCCGATGCAGAACTACCAAAATAGCAAGAGCGTCAGCAACGTTGTGGCCTCCTTGAAAACGTGACATATAGATACGTGGAGATACGGACACGTGGATAGAATATCATGAACAAGGAAAGAAAGCCGCCATGGGCACCTGAATCGACCCTTGACAATCTGCACTAGAACCATAGAGTCCGATTCAATCATGAAATTTGTAAAAACCACGTGCACAACACAAAGTGAGTCCATCCCGAAGAGCAAGCGCTTCTGCCTCAAGGCTGGAGTAAACCTGGGGATAACGGTGAGCACAAGAGAAAATAACATCACCACAATCATTCCTGAGAACGCCATCACCTGCTGCAATACCCGTAGAAGTGCTTGAAAGTGCCATCAACATTGAGTTTGAGCCTCCCGTTGGAGGAAGTAACCACCTAATAATCATAGGAGAGGGGCTAACAACCTGAGGAAGGGAAATCCCCCACTGTGATAAGAACCGAAGTTGTGTTGGCTTCAAGTCTTTTAAAAGAACCAAGGAGGCACTAATAGCATCATGCACTGCCAGTCGAACTTTAAATAGCACTTTCCGACTGGACATAGAAACGGAGTCAAATCTAAACCGATTTCGACCTGCACCATAGTTCCCAAATCACAGCAAGGAACATAAAGCGAGAGCTTTCCCCAGGAGCCAGAAGAACCAAACAAAAACAGGAGAGTTCCTTGCGGCACATTTTGGATCGACAAATTATAGAACTGGAGAAAATCAAAAAGAGATGCCCATACATCCTTAGCCACATCACCATGGAAAAACAAGTGTGCACCAGATTCAATATGGGGTTAGAACAACAAGAACACATGGAACATAGAGGGATACCCACAACCGCAATAATATCATCAGTAGGCACACAATTCCTCACCAAACGCCAAGCAAGAATAGACCATTTCAAAGGGATTGCTTTACCACATAGTTTATCCCAGCCAGTGATAGGGTCACCTTGTGACAATTTGTGCACAGAGAAAGAGGAAAAAACGCCATCAGGGTTGGACACCAAAATCCACCTGTTCGTGTCCCCCTGAACCGCAAGAGCGTTATCTAAAATGAATGCCGGGCAGAAACGACGGGCCAGCAACAAATGATAACTCCCAGGCTCATGTACAACTTGCTGAATAGAAAAGGTTTTTCCTGCAAGATTCCTCCATACGCTGTCTAGAATATAGTGATGTAATGGGACTGAACCTGTCCAAATATCAAACCAAAAACTAGCATTAGAGTCCAAATCAGCAATAAAGACCCGATGGTTGGATGCAATGAAGGAGGAAGCAAGCGCCAAGGTGGCTATCAGCAGCAATCATCAAGTCATAAGAGGCTTCAGAGAAGTGGCTTGTGTGGAGATATCTAGCTTTGAAAAACCTTCCTCACAGTGAATTTTCAGTAATCGCCTTCCATAAGAGCTTAGTCCTTAGTGCATTTGCATATCTTGCAAGGTTAGGACCCCAAGGCCCCCACACTCCTTGGGTAGCGCAATAGATTTCCAGGACACCCAATGCTTCTTCGAGAACCCTCACAAGAACCCCAAAAGAAGTTAGCAAGTAACTTATGAAAGGATTTCATAACCGTGCCAGGGATGGATAAGGAAGACATAGTGTAAATAGGAATAGCTGACAAAACATGTCTTAATAAAATCAGCCTGCCGCCAGAAGAGAGAAAACCTTGACTTCCATGCTTGCAACTTCTCAGCCGTTTTAGAGAGGATATGAGAAATAAACTGCTCTACGTCTGCCAGAAATAAATAGATACACCAAGATATTTGAAGGGCAGGAGGCCCAGAACAAAACCTATGATTTGGCCGATGGACGGCTAAGTGACAAGGAGCCCTGTCAGATAAGATAAAGGAGCTCTTGGCCCATTGATCATTTGCCCAGAGGATGTTTCTAATCCCTCAGAAAAGCCATAAGCCATCTAACATGCCTCGCCGAACCATTGGAAAAGATTAAGGTATCATCAGCAAATAAAAGATGTGAGACAAAAGGAATCGTCTCATAGTCTTATACGCGCCCCACCAAGGTCAACACGAAACAAGGCAGGACCACCTCTGCTAAGGACTTCTGAGCCAAAATAAAGAGGGCCGGTGCAAGAGGATCCCCTTGATGAATACCTCTAGATGACTTGAAGTAGCCATGAACCTCACCATTCAAGAGCACCGAGAACCAACAATTAGAAAGAAGAGGCTCAATAAGGGATAAAATCTGATAGAGAAGCAAATTGTGCAGAACAGCATAGAGAAAGTCTCATTCCAACCGATCATATGCCTTAGCCATGTCCAGCTTGAGGATGACATTACCACCTCTGCATTTCATGCCCAGATGTTGCGCCATTTCCATAGCCAATGAGACATTTTCAGAAATGTTCCTCCCCTTAACAAAGGCCCCTGCTCTTCAGAATTAAAAGGGGCAATAACTGCGCAAGCCTGTCATGGTAACACGAGAGATAATCTTGTAGAAAAAGTTACACAGGCTAATAGGCCGAAAATCAGACAAAACTTTAGAATATCAATTTTCGGAACCAAAGCAATTAAGGAAGAGGTGGAAGAGTGAATCCCTAGGCAGATCATGGCCACAGAAAAAGGCTTGCACTACAGAATATACATCAGGTTCAATAAAGCTCCAGCAAGAAGGGAAAAAATGGCCTGTAAAACCATCAGCCCCGGGGCGCTGTCAGGAGACATAGACATGACCACCCTTTTGATTCTCCTCAACAGAAGGAATACTACATAGAATATCATTTGATTGTATCCAGGATGCAAGGAATAACATCAAGTAATTCTGATTGATACTATGTGAAGCCGATGTGAATGCACTGGAAAAATGGGAGAGGAATAACGTGACAATATCACCTTTATTCACCACAAGAACACCATCATCCTTATGGATTTGAGAAATGACAGATTTTTCCTACGTGAATTCGCATAAGCATGGAAAAATTTAGTGTTCCCATCACCCTCTCTCGACCACTTCAACCTGGACTTTTGCCGCCAAACATTTTCCTGGGCATGAGTACGCACAAGAGTCTGTCGCGCTGCAGAAAGGTACTCACTATTCGCCTGAGAATCATTAGCATCAAACAAGGATTGGGTAACATGAAACTCATCCTCAGTAATCAAACATTATCAGCTATATCTTGAAAACGTTTTATTCCAATCACGAAAGAAATACTTCATGTGCTTAAGCTTCAACACCATGGTGAGCAATGGAAAAGAGGAATAGGGAGCAGCCATCCAGGCTGCCGGGCATCCTCCATAAACTTATTATGAGTAGTCCACATTTGTTGAAAGCAAAATCTAGCAGGCAAACGTTGCACTGGAGGCAAAATAGAAATAATCAGAGGGCAGTGGTCACTGCAAGCAAGATAAATGTTTAATCTGCAATGCAGGACAGGTGATTAACCATTCACCATTCATTAATACCCGATCAAGCCTTGCCCAGATACCATTGGAGGCCTGACCATATACCAAGTGAAACGACTACCAGTGAAACCAGCATCCTCCAAACTACAGCAGCAACACATGCCTGAAAATCTCACCTGGATCGCTCAAAGGCTCTTCTACCACCTCTTTTTCAGCAGGGTCAAGAATACTGTTAAAGTCACCTCCAATTAAGCCATGGACTAACCAATTAGTGGAAAAATCAACAATATGATCCCAGAGAACTCTACGCTCTGATAACATGCAACTAGCATGAACAATAGTGATAAAAAAATCTCGGTTCATGGGAGAACATAACCGCACAGTGATGAATTGATCCGAAGAAAAGACCAGTTGTGCAGAGATATCATGTTTCCAAAACAACCAAATTCGTCGTCTATCATCAGAATTTATAGAGAAGAATCCATGCCCAGCAGTGTCTAATCTAGCAATTTTATCATGAGCTAACTTAGGTTCAATAATGGCCAAGAAAGAAAGATGATGCTGCCTAATAAGAAAATTTAACCGATGGATCGAAGAGGCTTGCCAATACTCTTATGTCCAAATAAGTTCAGTCATAAGAAGGTTACTTGGAGGCGTTAACAGAGGCACTCCTACGAAGGGAAGACCTTGTCTTGACGCCATCCGCCGCCCTCTCAGCCACAGAATCCAATCCAACAAAATTGGCATGAACAACTGAAAAATCTAAGGCATACAAGGAAGGGCTTGAGCCAGGCAAAGAGATGACACGGATGTAAATGTAGCAACCCGAATTTTTAAGAAAAAAAAAATTAAATAATGAATTTAAAACCTAGCTAAATGGATATTTAAATGAAAAGAGCATTAATAAAACCATTTAATGGAAAAGAGTAATGGGCTTTGCTTCATGGACCATCTAGAATTTATTGGGTCAAAATATGAATTACAAGAGAGAATAATAAGAAATACCCTAAATTCGGAGTTTAATTATCTCATAATTGGAAGGGGTTATTAAAGCAATAAAAGTGGCAATTAGAGTTGGAATTGGATTCCTAAACCTACCCCATATAGTCTAGCACGAATTTAGATACTATCCTAAAACAATTAGAGATTGGAAAGCAAGAGGGAAAGGTGGAGTTCGGAAATCTCAGAATTAAGAGGAATTTGAGTAGTAGTAGGAATAGGAACTTGTGTTTATATAAATACACCTCTTAAATCCTCATGGCCGACCCTAGCTCGTGCAAAGGGTTCTTGGACGTGGAGAAGAGGCCAAGGAGGAGGAGAAATCGAGGAGAGGAAGATCCATCAAGCTTCTTCCTTTGTCTTGGAGTTTAAGCCCTAGAAGATAAATCGAGTTAAAGGTAGGCATTCTCACAAGCAAAACCAATCAAATCCATCTATAAGTAGTTCCAATCACCAGGAACAAAAGCCCTCTTGTTTCATAATTTTTCATCGACCAATCTTTTGTTCTTGATTTTTGAAGTTCTGTATACATGATAATCTCGGGTCATCATGTTTAAATCAGATCTCCATGTACAGTTGTTCCATGCCATGAAAATTTTACTGTAGATAATACTTGTTGTTAGGGATCTTTTGCCCTAAAAGCCCTAATTTTATCAAGCATGTTGCTCGAATTAAATCATTCATCTTGTTGTACCTGGAATCAGGTTGCTTCTTGTTCAACTTGTTAGAACTATGTCGATACCATGATACTTTCCAATTCCTAATTACTGGAAGTACCCTTGCATGTCTAGATTAATTTTAAACTGGTTTCATGATTTTTCATAGTGTATAAATTAGTTATGATTTTCTGAACTACCCATGTAAAAAGGCAAGTTTTGGACCGCAATCCAAGACAGATCAGAGCTCTGTCAGACTCAGGCCACGGACCTGAGAACGCGACGG
>CM024761.1:114512684-114579001 GCA_014218235.1 Colocasia esculenta | reverse complement strand
TATACAAGGAACTTAATCCCGATGAACATCAGGAGGCGTTGCTTACACAGCTAGAACTCTTAGACGAACGACGTTTAGCTCAGCCGATCATGTTCTTTCATATCAAAATAGACTCTCAAGGTCTTTTCAAAAGAAAGTGATTGAGCGCAAATTTCAACAAGGAGACAAGGTTTTGAAGCGAATTTTATAAAACTTGGAGGTTCGAGGTCCAAATTGTCAACAAACTGGGAAGGGCCGTACGTCGTTAAGGAAGTGTACCCAGAAACGCGTATAGGCTAGTTAATGCCGATGGTGAGGAGCTCTCTCACCCATGGAATGGGTTGTATCTTAAAAGATTCTACCCCTAATGTTGATAACAACACCAATTTGCAAAAGAATGTTGTTGGCCATATGCCTCACTCCCCCCTCATTGTGGTAAATGACCTCTATGTCCAGCCAGTAGCCACACACACAACACGGCGACCTAAGGTCAATTCCCCTTTGTTTATGGTGTTTCTGCTCAGCCCTCATATAGGGAACCAGAGGTCAATTCTCTTCTTACTCGGACAAGGTCCAGGGGCAAAGGGGAGACTAGCATGTAGACCAGCAAGCAGTATAGATCATATGTATGAAGTATCAAAGAGGGATGGTCAATTCAAAAGAAAAGCAAAAAGAAATGATGAAATAGTGAAAGAAAAATGATAAGAAAATAAGGGGCATGTCAAAGAGTGGCAGTACAGTTCCCCGCGGGACGCCGTTGAGCCTGGTCGTACGCATGCCCCCAATTCAAAAAGAGCAATGACCTTAAAGTCCTTGGACAACAGACGAATTTCACATGTAATATACTCATTGCAAGTCTTACAAGCCAGTAATCCCGACCTCAAGACCAAGTTGTCTCATGTTAATCTTCCTGTTCTTCCTAAAAAGACCAAAGAACCCTTACCTGGTCTGTGTTGGAACATTATATTCAAGGGGCAAGAAACTTTAGTAAGCCAAAGATAAATGCACGCTGCACAGAGAGATATTATTCGCCAAACAAGAGATGGGATGAGGTCCATGGCTAATCACTCAAGAACAAGTGGTGTTGTAACCTCAAAAAAACAAAAAAAAAATAGAAAATAGAAAATCTCAAAAAACCCAAAAAATCAGAAAATCTCAAAAACCCAAAAAAAAAAAAATCGAAAATCTCAAAAATCCAAAACAAATCAGAAAATTTCAAAAAAAAAAAATCAAAAATCTCAAAATCCAAAAAAAATTAGAAATCTCAAATCCAAAAAAATCAAAAATCTAAAAAAAAAAAATCGAAATCTCAAAATCCAAAAATTCAGAAATCTAATAAAAAATCTAAAAATCTAAAAAAAAATCAAAAAATCTTAAATCCAAAAGAATGTGTGTACATACCACTTTTCTTTAGCATGCATTGTTATTTTCCTTTTTTGCTTATTTAATAAGGCTCAGCGCCTTGACAATTATAAAGTCAGATTCATGTTTATTTAAGCGCAAGGGGCTGAGTCAAATGACAGATCTAACCTGTTTTACTAAGTGTGCAGGGACAGGTAATTCTAAGGGACACGCAGGGTTGTACTCAGTACTCTCTGTCTCTCTCTCTCTCTCCTATGTTTGAAACTCATCTCACACTCGTGGCATTTGCAAATCATTCATTCCATAAAGATTGACGTAAAGTAAAATTTTCACTAAGAGATGAACAATATGTACAAAAGATAAAAAAGGGAGGTGGTTCACAAACTCCTCACTGTCCACCACCACTCTCCCCAGATCCCTCTTGTCTCTCTACTGGTGGTGGCATCTCACCACCATCCCTACCACCCTGAACGCTACCCTCACCGCGGGGTGGCGCCTCTCATCCTCCTCGTTCCTCCGCCTGGAGGAACCTGCCAAATACTGTCTAACTGAGGCGTCATTCGCCCCACTAACACCAGTCCTACTCCTACTCCTACTCCTAGCTACCTCTCCGAAGGTCTTCACCATACCCCGGAGCTCATCGATCCTGATCTACTGCGCCATCACCTCTGTGCGCAATCTCACCATCTCCGTCTGGTCCGCTGACGACCCCTACACCCGCAGTGTCGCCAGCTCTGCCGTAGCCTCTGCCACCCTCTGCTCTGCTGCCTCCGCCCGGATGCGTAGCTGGTCTCTCTCACCCCTAGCCGTGTCAATCTTCCCCTATAGCTGATCCGCGCGATCGGTGGTGGTCCTCAGCTCCCTCTCCTACAAAGGAACGGTCTAGTCAATGCCAAGTGTTCATAACTTTCAATGCAAAAGGTCTATCTTACTTATCTGCTCCTCTAGGTCCCTATGTGTCTCCTCTGCGCGCCTGACTGCAGCCACCAGTCGGTCCTCCAGATCCGATTGGGTGCTCTCCACTGCTCTCGAGGAGGAGGCACCAGCAGCTGCGGCACTCCTTACTCTCTCCAACTCTCTCCGCTGCACAAGAAAACGCATGTTAAATCCCCAAATCAGCTTTGAAAGTGGTTAAGTACCGAAGTCTGAGTAAGTACTTACCAGCTGCTCAGCCTCCTTCTGCGCCACCTCGCGGTCCTGCGTCGCTGAGAAGAGCAGGGCTCGAAGTGATCCAGTGTCGCCAGCCACGTCCACCTGCAATTCATGTCCAAGTCATTAGTTCAATTCCATAAAATTAAATTCAATAAGTAGTGGTTTAGTGGTTTTACCTGGTGTCGGGCGCTCTTGTACACCTTTCCTTCATACTTCAAGGCGTATGCCTGGAGGTACGCATCGTCTGTGGTCGCAGTAGACTTGACAGCCTTGCCCCGGCACTCCCAGTTTTGGATCTGTTCCTTTGCCTACTCACGCCAGTCGGTCGTGTCATGGAGCCCCCAGAAGCTCTGACTGGGTCTGCGGAACCGGTCACGAGCAGGGAACTCCACTGCACTCTGCCGAAGTCCTAGCGAGTGCTGGCACAGGAACAGATGCAGAGGTAGAACCAGGTTGAATGCATGCACCCACACCGATCTACCGAACTAAGGGCGGGCCTGAACCAACCAAGGCTGTCCCTCGTTGTTCTCTTCTAAATATGGCTGCCATACCACCTGCACAACAAAGTTCAGTCAGTCATCAAGCAATCAAATCAAACTCTAATCAAAGAGAAGGTTTAGAGCACTTACATCCAAGTGACGGTAGCTGTCTATGGCCTCTTGCAGGCACTCCAACTGGTCACCAAGGCCGCGGGTGTACCAGCGAGAATCCCAACGGCGTGCAATGGGCACGAGGCCTGGCCGTGTGAGGATCCCTCTCCCTAGGACTGGAAGGTTAAGGTAACACCAGACCTGCAAAATGAGAAGCAGATTAGGCGGTAGTTTAAAACAAATCACAGTTTAATTCAAGGGTTAGGAGAAATGTACCTGGAGAAAGGGGAAGAATCCGCTCGTGGAGGTCTGCCGCTCAGAGGCACCTAGGCTGTCGAACTGGTGCGCTAGAAAGGCTGCCCCCAGGCATCCCCCCTACCTCAGCCAAGTCCTCCAGGAGAGGCAGGAAGCGGCAATGGACTGCATCGCCCCTCGTGGCAAACAGATGCCTACCAAGAAACAGGACGAGGAAACGACGCAAGTCCAGGTCTGCCTCCGCTCCTGGCTCGCTCGCCAACTCCCTCTGGCTAATCCTAATCAGTCTCTCGAAGTGCTCATCCACGGTCTCTCCCGCCTTTCCCTGCCTCAAATAGACCTAGGCTCTCCTGCAATGCTACCCGGGGAACTAGGGAAAACCTATGATCTACAGGTAACCCTAGCAACCGCTCAGCTAGCTCCTGGTAACACGGATAGGTAAACCCGCTAACCGGCCTCCCATAAATCCTGAGCCCTATGATTCGGCTCACGTCCTCGAGGCTGGGGATCATGTGTCCCCATGGGAATACGAAGGCGGTCGCCTCCGTATCCCACCTGCTCCGCAGAGCCTGAGTGAGAGTCGGGTCCGCCCGCATCCTCTCCATCCTCAACACCTCCCCGAGCCCCATCTCCTCCACTCTCTCTCTCTGGAAAGGGGGGAAGGCCCCAAAACTAGCGTCCAAGATACGCGGGCCCTCATCTCACCCTACAGGCATGAAAGTTTTGTTAAAACAGTCAGTGTTTTGGTGTTCGGTTCAAGTCGCGACCCCATAGAGGTCGCGACCTTGTCGCGACAGTGCGGTGCACCGCGACCTTATCGCGTCACCTTTCTAGGACGCGATAAGGTCGCGTTGGCATGCATTGCCGCGACATGGTCGCGGCGCCATGACCGTCACGACAACCTATCGCGATGGGTCGCGCTAACGTTCTCAGGACCGGACCGGCCGGACCCTCCCTTGTCCGATCCTCTTTCCCATGGGCGTCACGCCCTACATCCGCCCTCTAGGGGCTCCGTCTACCATTCTTACACATGCATTCAAGGATTAAGGTCAATTTTACTTACCGATTCCATCGCCTTGGCCCTCTTCATCCTCGCCTCTTCTACGTTCATCACCGGGGCCTCTGCCTCTTCCTCCACCTCCATCTCGACGTCGGCCTCCTCCTCCTCGATCGGGGGCGCCTCCGCCCAGTGCGGGAGCTCCGCCGCTCCGCGTGGCGTTTTGCCCGTGAGGATCCTTCGCTGGCGTTTCCTCCTTCCATGTGGATTCTGGGGTGATTAGGTCGAATTAGGAAGAAGTTGGAGAAAGGGAGCAAGACAATGGAGCAAAGTTTGCAAAGATTGCACAAGGGGTTTGGAAGATTCAAGCTTGGAGTTTGAAAAGCAAAGAAAAGGGAAGGGGAAGGCGCCCTTTGCATTTTGAATTGCTCGGTTTGAGTCGCGGCGTAGCGGATGGTCGCGTCTTGGTCGCGGCGTTCCAGATGGCCGCGACAAGAACGCGACCACCCGCCTTAACGCGTTCTGAAGGCGGTCCTAAGGGTTGTCGCGACATAAACAGAGCCCATTGCGCATGCAAGAAAATTCTGCTTTATTCATTCATTAAGTCCATACATTCACTAATTCTTTCCTACAATCAATTAAATGCCAAAATTTTGCCCTAACTACCATCTGATGTCCTCCCTACAATCAATCCAATCATTCTCAAATGACCCCTGAAACGCGCGACATTGTTGACTGTGCATCTTCGTTGTCCAGAGTTCTTCGCACACGTCAAAATGCGCACTTCCTCTAAACTGTCTCACAAACATAAAATCATAAAGAAGAGAACTAGCACAATAGTGAGAATAGGTCATATCCACGGAGAGGCCGAATAGAACTTGATTTAAACTACTTTGACTTGAAATCATTATCGACAATGCGTTAAAAGTGAATGTGTAAACGACACTGATCCAATCCTCACAATCTTGACAAATCAAACTTAATGAAAGAGCAAGCTGAATTGAAATGAAAAGAGAAGTGATATCAATGTACCCTCTCCATTGAGGGATGAAGCAAGTAGACAAAAAATGTGAAATAGAAATTAAACTAAGATCGCACAAAGATGCAACCATAATTCTGAGATGATCTAAAGTTCAAGGAAATAAAAGGATGACATAACCAAATTCCTAATGCTTCCACTGTAGAACAGAAATTAGAACAACCTCTCTCAGACCAACGGACAGAACAGAAGAAAGGAATACAAATAATTGCAATCGTCCTCCGGTTGCCTTTATAGAACACAGAAGAATGGAAAATTTTCATGGGATCAAACCCTTCAGCACAGAAGAAATGAAATAGAACTAATCTAACTATCCACCCAACGATTGAAGTGCAGATGAGAACCTCCCAACTCTGACATCAAAACCAAGAACAGCAGAAGAAATTGCTACCTCTCCTGCCCAACTCACAACAGAAGAGATAACAAAATCCAAATGCACAGCAGCCGAATTCCCTCAAATGCTGAGAACCTCCCGGATGCCAACAGAACACAGAACAAGGAGAACATTGGATCAAACTAAAGCATAAAAGAAATGATAGAAATGTCACTAGATCATCCACCGCAGAAAAGAAAAGAAAACAAAAAACAAATTAACTCAGATCACTTGTAGAAAACTAAAGAAAGATTACACTCACCATCTGAATGAACACAAAGAAGAACAAAATAGAACCCAGCCACAAATCGAACCTCCCCAGATCTGAACACTCCACTGGCGAGCCCTCTCCTTTGAAGAACAGGAAGAAGCTAAGAAATCCGAAATGCCGAATTAACCAACACTCTCATGCTCAACTCAAGAACACTCCTCAGGTTGAACCAGGAACAATAAGAACAGCTAGAGACTAAAACAAAATGCAGAAACTACTAAATCTCTCCCTGGCCGAACCAGGAACCCTTCAACCCTCGCAGCTCTGCTGCTCTGCTAAAACAAAAGTACAGAAAAACTAGAGACTAAAAGAAATCCTCAGAAATTCCTACTTGCCAACCCTCCATAATCCGAACCAAGAACAGATGTTAAAAAAAAAAAATCACAGAAATAAATGGCAGATTAAAACCCAAAACAAATCTCCACTGCTAACTCTCTGAATTCTGGAAGAACAGGAAAGAACAGGAATTAAGAAAATCCCCAAGTGCCGTATTGGCGAATCCCAAGAACAAGAAGAAAGGAAAATTACAGAAGAAGCTAAAGACTAAAAACTCGGAACCAGAGAACCCCCTGGTATCCCCATCCCTCACTGCTCTAATGGAAAGAAAATACAGGAAATAGTAAACTAAAATTCCTAAAAATTCTAACCAGACCCCTTGCACTGAGGACCTTGGGTCCTTTTATAGGCCTCATGGCCTTCTTCTTCCCGCCTTCCACCAGGATCGCTCCGGCTTCAGCACACCCGGATCGCCAGCTCTGCATCAGATGCCAGCTCGGCCGCCTTCACAGCTACTCACACCCCGCCACATCGCACCGCCTCAATTGCCTAGCTGCTGCTCTGCATCTGCTGCACACCGGTCCAGTACGCTTGGTCAGCACCGCCTCAAGCATTTGCCGCCCAAATCTGCCATCTGCTGCACATGCCCGCCACGCACGGCACCCAGCCTCAGATCCATCAGCAGCACACTGCCAGCTTCAGCTCCGCACGGCGCCTCCCCAGCTCTGCACATCTCCGCCTCTGCCGATGCGTATGAACCAGCCCTGGTCTGCGCCGCACCAACCCAACCTGGACACCATCTGGCCAGGCCCATCACCACAGCCACCCAGCCCAGCTACCTTCATTTGATCTCCTGCGTCCAGCTGCCAGCGCACCGCCATCGCCCTCCTGCCCAGCAGATCCAGATCTCTGCACACCGCGCTCAGCTCCAAACCGCCATGCCCTCCCTTGCACAGCACCGCCAAGCACCAGCCACCTCCACCCCGCACCCTTCTAGCTGCTTCCAGTAGCATTTGGTGGCGAAGACAGGGTAAAAAGGTTAAGTGGGGGTATGTGGCACATTCTAGTGAGATGAGAGGCAAGGGCACAATGGATCTTAAAGGGTGGGGTATGGTCATTATGGTGTTGGGTGGAGTATTTAAAAATTTATTAATGGGATGGGGTGGGGTTTAAAATTTTTATTTATTTATCCCTATTTATTTACCACTAAAGATATTTACAAGACTATTATTGTAACAATATTTATTTACAAATGACTTTTATTTTTCAAAGTGAATAAAAGAAATGACTTCTTTAAATGAAAATCTAACAACTAATATGTTCAAAAAAATTATTTATAGATGAAATGAAAATTAACATCAAAATGCACATTATTTATAGACAATGACTGTCTAAATTTAACTAAATGTATGAAATTTAACATAAAAATTTTGTAATTATCAACCACCGCTGTTGGCTGAATCTGTTGGCCCTTTTGGTATGGCAGCAAGTTCACCTAGAGGGGGGGTGAATAGGTTTTTCTGGTTTCTGCAAATAGAGATTTAAACACAGAAAAATTACCACTTGAAACTTTGGTTAGTTAGTGTGATAAGGAGCAGCAGTGCGGAAGCAAATAAACAATCACACAAAGGACACAAGAAATTTATCCTGGTTTGGCCCTTCCCACATGGAAGTCCTACGTCCAGTCCCCAAGCAACCTCTTGGGATTTCACTAACCAAGGGTACAGTCCCCCTCAAGGACCATACAACACCCAGCACCCCAGCTGGTCTTCTTTCTTTCCCGGGAAAGAAGGCAGCCCACTTCTTTTATAGGCTCAGAAGCAAACCTACTGGTACAAACCCCATGCGGTTCTGCTAGACACAAACCCCTAGCTGGGTTACACATTGTATACAGTCCTACAGCTGGACAGAAATCTTTCTTAGAAAAGAAAGATCAAACTGAGAGCTATTACAAGATGAACACTCAGGACTTAGCTCACAGTCACAGACTCTCCCCCAAGATTACAATGAGCACAGGGAGAAAAAGAAGAGAGAAGAAAGGAAGCTTGAAAGCTCGAATGCTTCAAATGCTTGAACACTTCTTCTTGGGCTCAGGCTCTTTCTCTCTTTTCCTTTGAGTGTATTTGGAGTTTAGGTTCCTCACTGGTTGTACACTCCTTCAAAGATTTTCAGAAAAAGCTCTATTTTTATCTTCAGCATTGCTTCATCTTTTATATGCGAGGCTTTGAATAGATCCGTTGGAGCTCTTCTAGACGTTGTTGATCTTCTGCTCATTTGTCTTAATCACCCTCTTGTGATCTTCGAGGTCTGTAAGCATAGAAGAGAGTGTTAGCATAAAAGGAGTGTTTATAATAAACTATGCATACTACTGTGTTTCAGCTCACTTGATAGGAATAGTAGGTCATATATTTTTTTTCTGACAGGAAACTGAGATACGCAAGCCTTTTTGTCAGAAGATATTTGACTTTTCATTTAGGCACGAAAAGCACTTTAAATCATTAGAGAAATCGATGTGAGTAAACAAGTCGATGTGAGAGCAAATCGTTATTCTCACTTATCGAATCGTTATGAAAGCAAATCGTTATAACTACTTCAGAAATTGATGCGGTTACTTAAGAAATCGTTATGAGAATGAATCGTTGTTTTCACAAAAGAAATCATTCTGGCAACCAAAGAAGTCGATGTGAAGGCAAATCGTTATGGTCACTTATCGATACCACTTATCGAATAGTTATGAAGGCGAATTGATATGGAAGGCAAATCGATGTGAGGGCAAATCATTGCGCTCACTTATCAAATCGTTATGAGGCTTATCAAATCGATGTAAGAAGCAAATCGTTGTTCTCACTTAGCAAATCGATGTGACCACTTAAGGAATCGTTATAGCTTCTAAAGAAATCGTTGCGAAGGCAAGTCGATGCGGTCACTTAAGAAATCGTTGCACGATAAAATTGATGTTTCACTTAACGAATCGTTACACGATCAAATCGTTGTGTAACTTATGAAATCGTTGTTTAGTGAAATCGATGTGGCACTTTTGAATAGAAATCGATGTATATTGAATGAACATCGATTTAGCATTTTAGTGCGCCATATTCCATCAATGTGAGACTCAGCATTTTGCTATGAGATTGGTGCGACACAGATGAAACATGATATTCTATAATAATTATATTAATCATAAATTTTGTTAATCACCAAAATATGAAGGTAATAAAAGGGTGGTTCAACAATCTCCCCCTTTTTGGTGATCACAAAATTTATGTGAATTTTCTGATATAATATATAAGGCATGAAGGTTATAGAAAATTCAACAAATTCTCCCCCTTTTTGTCACTAACCAAAAAGGAAGGATCTTACCATGCAAAACTCTTTTCTCCCTTTGAGAGAATTCCTTACCAATGAGGGGTTCAACAATGATGAATTACTCCCCCTTACTCTGTGCTCCCCCTTAGTCTGAGCTCCCCCTGAATGAGAGGCTTTATCTGAGGGAAACTAGCAAATAGTTATTAGTAATACTGAAAATTTTAAAATAAATAGTGAATGCTCCCTCTTCAGATATGAGTTGGATGAAGAGTTGACAGTCATCAGTGCCTTGAGCACCCTTTGTTTCTGATGCTCCAAGGCTATCCTGCAAGCAACTTATTCAGAAGTAGGTACCCAAATCTTTTTGGGTCCTTGATGGTTAGATGTATAAAAATATTATTTAGGAATCCAAACTAAGTGCCTAGTTGTGTAGGTATTTACAGTGTGTCCTAGTTTATTGCAATGTGAACAGCAATGAATATAGATTATTTTGCTGTTTTTATTTTCTTTGTACTGATTTTTTAGAACATAATTTCTGTAAACTTTTTCTTTTACAGAGGCATTTTCCTGAGTCATTTTTGTTTCTGTACAAACTTGGTAATGGATACTGTTCAGAGGTTATAACTTGTTTTCCCTGTTCAGAAGGTTTGTATCCAAGGCCTTGCTTGTTATTTCAGGTTTTGACCCTTTCAAACATAGAGCTAAAGAAGTTTTTCTTTTATTAATTTTCTAAATGATTCTTTTAGGTAGAGATTTTCTTCAGTTAGAGTTTTAATTTTTCTTCTAACTCTAACTTTTCATTATTTTTGCTTTTCAAATTTTCATTCAAAAGATGAATATTTTTAACTATTTTTTAATTGTTTTTCTAGTTACTCCACTTCGGATTTAAGATCAGAATTGGTGTTCTCTAAGCAGATAGTGTTGTTTTTCAGATTTTTTAGTTCTTTTACAACACTTATGTTTTTCATATAGTTCATTAAAGACTTCTTCTAAGTCTTCTGATTCTGACCCTGAATCTATGCAAGAATTAAAGAATGATTCAGAATGTACCTCATCTAGTCCCACCATGAGGGCTATATCTACCTGCTCATTCTCTGATTCTGAGCTTGAGACTTCATCATTTTCCCAAGTAGCTGCCATAGCTTTTCTTTTGAATTTCTTGTGCTGCTTCTTGGGCTTATCAGTTTGACCAATCTTCTTGAGCCTTGGACAATCTGGTCTCAGATGTCTAGGTTTTCTGCATTCATAGCAGACTGGTTCTTTCTCCTTTTTCTCTTTTCTTTGGATCCTTCTTGATCCGTTTTCTTCTTCTTCAAAATCTTCTGAAGCTTGGACAATACTTCATCCATATTACAGTCATCAGAATCTGCATCTTGGGAACTAGAAGAAGAGGTGGAAGGAGCAGCTACAACTTTAAGAGCCTTAGTACATTTCTTCTTAGATGAGCTTTCAGATAATCCCTCCATATTTATTTCATGTGCCATGAGAGAACCTATCAAATTATCGATTGATAATTTAGTTAAATCATGGGCCTCTTCAATAGCAGTTACCTTAGGTGTCCATGAGGTAGTTAAAGACCTAAGTATTTTTCTAACATTTTCCTCATTTGAAAGAATTTTACCAAGAGAGTTTAGACCTACCACTATGGTTGAAAAACGATTATACATCGTAGTAATATCTTCATAAGGAAGCATTCTAAATTGTTCATATTGTGATACAAGAATATCTATCCTAGTTGTTTACTTTATCTGTTCCTTCATAAGTTATCTGCAGTTTATCACATATTTCTTTAGCAGATTTACATGCAGAAAACTCTACTAAATTCCTTTTTGGATAAAGCACACATAAATAGTTCTTAGCTTTAAATTTAGGGATAATTATGCTTATCTACTGCTGTAATAGCGGTAGTACCTTTAGCAGGAACAATGACAAACTCACCTTCCTCTATTACCTGCCACAGATCAAAGTCTGTGCCTCGAATGAAGCATTCCATCCTCATTTTCAGTATTGGTAATCTTCTCTGTCGAAGAATGGAGGTCTGGTGACTGATGACCTTCAGCATCCTTGAGCTGCCATGGATCTTTGCTCTAAGATCGTTGGATCTTCTTGAAAGTTCAGAGACCCGCTCTGATACCACTGTTGGCCCTTTTGGTACGGCAGCAAGTTCACCTAGAGGGGGGTGAATAGGTTTTTCTAGTTTCTGCAAATAGAGATTTAAACACAGAAAAAATACCACTTGAAACTTTGGTTAGTTAGTGTGATAAGGAGCAGCAGTGCGGAAGCAAATAAACAATCACACAAAGGACACAAGAAACTTATCCTGGTTTGGCCCTTCCCACATGGAAGTCCTACGTCCAGTCCCCAAGCAACCTCTTGGGATTTCACTAGCCAAGGGTACAGTCCCCCTCAAGGACCTTACAACACCCAACACCCAGCTGATCTTCTTCTCTTTCCCAGGCAAGAAGGCAGCCCACTTCTTTTCTAGGCTCAGAAGTAAACCTACTGGTACAAACCCCAGTGCGGTTCTGCTAGACACAAACCCCTAGCTGGGTTACACACTGTATACAGTCCTACAGCTGGATAGAAATCATTCTTAGAAAAGAAAGATCAAATTGAGAGCTATTACAAGATGAACACTCAGGACTTAGCTCACAGTCACAGACTCTCCCCCAAGATTACAATGAGCACAGGGAGAAAAAGAAGAGAGAAGAAAGGAAGCTTGAAAGCTCGAATGCTTCAAATGCTTGAACACTTCTTCTTGGGCTCAGGCTCTTTCTCTCTTTTCCTTTGAGTGTATTTGGAGTTTAGGTTCCTCACTGGTTGTACACTCCTTCAAAGATTTTCAGAAAAGCTCTATCTTTATCTTCAGCCTTGCTTCATCTTTTATATGCGTGGCTTTGAATAGATCCGTTGAAGAGATCCGTTGGAGCTCTTCTAGACGTTGCTGATCTTCTGCTCATTTGTCTTAATCACCCTCTTGTGATCTTCGAGGTCTGTAAGCATGGAAGAGAGTGTTAGCATAAAAGGAGTGTTTATAATAAACTGTGCATACTACTGTGTTTCTGCTCACTTGATAGGAATAGTAGGTCATATATCTTTTTTCTGATAGGAAACTGAGATACGCAAGCCTTTTTGTCAGAAGATATTTGACTTTTCATTTAGGCGAGAAAAGCACTTTAAATCATTAGAGAAATCGATGTGAGTGAACAAGTCGATGTGAGAGCAAATCGTTATTCTCACTTATCGAATCGTTATGAAAGAAAATTGTTATAACTACTTCAGAAATCGATGCAGTTACTTAAGATATCGTTATGAGAACGAATCGTTGTTTTCACAAAAGAAATCATTCTGGCAACCGAAGAAGTCGATGTGAAGGCAAATCGTTATGGTCACTTATCGATACCACTTATCGAATCATTATGAAGGAGAATCGATATGGAAGGCAAATCGATGTGAGGGCAAATCGTTGTGCTCACTTTTCAAATCGTTATGAGACTTATCAAATCGATGTGAGAAGCAAATTGTTGTTCTCACTTAGCAAATCGATGTGACCACTTAAGGAATCGTTATAGCTTCTAAAGAAATCGTTGCGAAGGCAAGTCGATGCGGTCACTTAAGAAATCGTTGCACGATAAAATCGATGTTTCACTTAATGAATCGTTACACGATCAAATCGTTGTGTAACTTATGAAATCGTTGTTTAGTGAAATCGATGTGGCACTTTTGAATAGAAATCGATGTACATTGAATGAACATCGATTTAGCATTTTAGTGCGCCATATTGCATCAATGTGAGACTCAGCATTTTTCTATGAGATTGATGTGACACAGATGAAACATGATATTCTATAATAATTATATTAATCATAAATTTTGTTAATCACCAAAATATGAAGGTAATAAAAGGGTGGTTCAACAGAATCTTCTTCAATGCCTCAAGGTATTCCTTGGTCACGTCCTCATCTTCCACTACCTCGGCTTGAAGGAGACCCAATGCACATCCTTCCCAATGGACAATGGCGCTACACACGTCGCGCTCGTCCTGCTCATTGCCCCTCTTCCTCTCTTGAACGGGCGGGTAATGCGATAGGAGAGGAACAACCGTGTGGGCCGCATTGCATTGGAGGTAGCAGCGATCTGGGTTGTAGAGAACCAGTGTGCATCATTGCCCAGTAGTCGCAAGGCCAGTCCGGTGCCCTGAGGAAGATGGATCATCCGGTTGTGCAAGAAACGCGGGCGCATTTCAAATTCGGCCACTGTCATCCTTTTGAAGTGATCACTCCATGCCTTCAACCCTTTTATTTGAGCGGTCTTGCACCAGGTTTAGGTAGACATGCGAAGAGGCCCGCCCACGAATGCCAATGGATGATGAAGCATTGTCTTACACTCCGTGGCCAAGTTCTCCATCGCCTGAAATTGAATGTGCATGCCCATCCAAAGCTCAAGGGCGATGACCGAGCCATAGAAGGGGCCCCCGGTAGCTGCAGAAGTAAGTCCAGCATAGAGATATCCTAAAACCGCCTGGCCAATACTCATACCTTCTGAAACTGAGGCAGTGATGTTGAGATTAGCAAAGGAGATCGCGCCGTCCGTCGCTGGAAAGAGAATAACCCCGCAAATGCAGATTGCGGCCGCCTTAGCCATGGCGATATGATTCCCAGTTTTGCGCTTACATTGAGAGATGGTCCACTATGCAATAGGGAGAAGGTGAACGTGCATCCCGCTGGTCATGGAATGCAAATCAGTCTTCCTCGTAGTAATCTCCGCAAGGATGCTCCACGAATTGATCGGCGCCACAGTGTATGAGATCGCGCGCAAGCTCCTCGCCCCTCTGGTACCGTGGGAGGCCGAGCATTATCTCCAACTCCTCCAATAAGATGGTGGCCTCGAACGTGGGGAAGACAAATGTATGCATCTGTGGATGCCACAGTTCCACGAGCGTCGTGACACTATCCCACATGTGCACGATTTTCTCATATTTCTCGGCAAGGACGAACACCGTGGATAGTCCCCACTCCTTCAATTGCCGGATTGACACGGGCGGCAGTAATTCAAGCATGGGTGTTAACTAGGGCACCTTGGAAAACCTCCTCTGCCCGGGTAAGATCTGAGAAGAGATAGAAGAAGAAGGTTGAGAGGAAGAACGGAGTGAAGAAAGAAGAAAAACAGGGGAAAACATATCAGAAATTCAGATTTTGGAAGAAAAGAAAGATGCTTACTTGAAGCTCCGGGTGCGTGCATATGTGCCCCGGGATGGCGGAGAGTCACTGGAGATCTGCGTGCGATTCACGGGCCGCCTTCGGTCTGGCATATGGGGGGATGTCCTCTTGGAAAGCAGAAAAGCTTCTCTTCATGGCTGCAAAAGAGGGTATTTGAAGAATAGAGGGAGCAGAGAATTAGTTGCGGGATTAACACCACAAACCACCTATTAATCAAACTCTAAGGGGGTGCAAACCCATCCTAACCCCGAAACTAGGTCTTTGGATAAAATTAGGAGAGGTTTTGGAGTCCTAGTGGTAATCTAGAAGTCGTAGGATAGAGATAAACTTGAGTCTTCTGCGTTTTCTGAGTTCGGTCGGAGTCGCGACGCCGCGATATGACGCGACCAAGTCGCGGCATGGCGGGGCGCCGCGACTATGTCGTGGTCACCCAGGGTGTCGCCTCTCTATCTGTTGTGTTATTCCCATGTCTGTGCTTTGTTTACTTACTTTGTTTGATTATGTTTGGGTATATATTGTCACTTTTGTGCTTATTTATGTCTGTTTGTTGTCAAAAAAAAATCAAAAAATCAGAAAAAAAGGAAAAGAGGTCGTCACAGGTAAGTCAAGTAAGTATTTCTTCCCTTACTCCCCTGCATTATTATATGGTATTCTACCTATTATATCACTTCAAGGACTGGCTGGTTCTCAATGTGCTCTGGGATTATAATTCCCCTTTACCAAAAACAGTGATAATCTAGGTGCACATTGTTAATCAATGGATAGGCCGTTGAGTTAAATGAGTTCGGGGACGATGGATTCAGGCCTGCACTGCGGTTGTGGGTAGTCTCTTGACCCGTTCTTATTTGGCTTAACATTATTATCTTTGATGCATTTTCTATTTTCTCCTTTTCTTTGCATTTGTTTTGATGGTTTCTTTTATTTTAGCCCAGCATGCATCATGTAGGACCTTGAGCTTTCCTGACTCATTCCTGACTATTGATGAGCCCTTGTTGAGTGCCCAATCATCCTTCATGTTCCAAAACAAGAAATCGAATTCCACTCCGAATCGGAAGGATTGCCTTCGAGTGAGTTGTTCCCGTCAGTTTGACAAGAATTTCCCTGTCTAGATTCTCTATCAGATTTTCATCATATTCCTTTGATCCGTTTTGGTTGCAAACTGCTCCCAGGATAGAGTCATGAGTTACCTGCCTGGCACGCACATGTCCCTCCAAAACGAAACCTGCATGCCAATCGGATAGGGTACCTCTCAATCGAGGGGTTGATCGTCCTCTTCTTTTTCTCCTTCTCGTCCAGACTTGTGCTTTTCTTTGCATTCTGCTCGAGCAGCTAACTCGGGGCTTTCACAAAGATTCCAATTGCTTGTTGGTTACATCGGGTGTCTCTTTACCTTGGCTCCCACTTTTCAGTCCACTCCGCATCATTTCCGCTCTGCCGTCACTTCGTGACACCTCCACTCCACTTCCGCTTCATTTCCTTGCAAAGTGGAAGCCAAAGAGGGGCAATCTGTAGATACCCGGTTCTAGCCAATGAGTTGAACCACATTTCTTGTCACCTTAGTAGGCCCCTAGTTGGTCACTCACCTTCAGCCCATCATTAGCCTTGTTTTGAGCCCATTAACAATTTAAATTGCCTTGAAATCCCACCCATTATCAATTTGAGAGAGTCCTTGGCCATTAATAACTCTAATTCTTTCATGTGGTTGGTTGATAATTCACAATTATTCGATTTTATAGTCGCGACGCATTGTAACGCCGCGTCTCTGAGTCGCAACGCTTGAGCATGCCGCGACAGTCCATGCATACTCATGCACGTGGGCATACTGTCGCGACGCCCCGCCCTGTCGCATCTCCATGTCGCGGCCCTACGATACGCCGCGACAACAGCTGAGCGCAGTATCCTCTGCAACTACCTCCTATTTATCCTCCCATGGGTTTATCTTTATCCCTAGGGAATATCTCAACCCCTTGGGCGAGATTTGGGCCCTAGGGACTCTCTTGAGGACCCTAAGGACTCTCCCATACGATTTTGGGTGGCCTTTATCTCTCATTTGAATTATTTTTCACTATAATGTGATATTCTCTCTCAAGGGTCTATATAAGCAAGGCATCCCCCTCATGGACGAGGGAGCCCCATTTTTTCACCCCGAAGGGCTGCCGAAATCTCCACTCACCAACACTTAGCCTCGCAGCCACCTATTTCCACAATTTCCTTCACATTCCCCTCCACCAAAACACCCTCATTTCACCATTTATGGAGCACGGAACATGAGAAGGACGACTCCTGCTACCTCGTGAAGCTTTTGCACACTCATTGGGACTGCATCCATGCCAGGGAGTCACCCTAATGGGACTCATCTTCTCACCCTCTCTTCCACCTTCATTTCTACATGCATTTTTATGTTGTTTCTAGTTAGATCACACTCACCACATACCCACGTTTTTCACACACCCAAAGGGGTTTAAAACCACCCTAGGTGCGTTCCTACCATGATTCCCCATTTCCTCTCATTTTTAGAATAGATACTATGCTTAACATGTTATAATAGGGCTTTTTCTTGTCTCTTCTTTGTTTTGGCAGGCACCCAGGCTTTTCCATGAGGAGCTCTTGTTCTCCAGCCGGTTGGAGGATGGGAAGAAGGTCCACACACGACATCTCCCGCACACAGAGAATGCAACAGCGGAGGACGACGCGACAAGAGACGCGTCAGGCTGCAGTGACGCGTTACCAGCATCGTCGCTGTAGGTAAGACTGCCGCGACACTAGGTCCGCCTCCTTTCTCTTTCCATTTCCTAGTTAAGTTAGCCCGTGTCATTTTCTACTTGTTAGGCAACTTACTAGGTGGCGATCACATTCCTACTTTCTATACTACTAGTTGTAGTACATGTTTGTGTTGAGGGGGGGGCACATTCCCCATGATTACAACAGGATGTACACTCCTTTAAAAATCTTCAGGAAAGCTCTCCTTGGTTCTTCAGCCTTTTTTCATCTTTTATATGAGAGGCTTTGAATAGATCCATTAGAACTCTTCTAGTCGTTGGTGATCTTTCTATTCTTCTTCTTTAGACTGTCAGCCACTTGGTGGTCTTCGAGATCTCCAAGCATAGAAGAAGGTGTTTTAGATTAAAGAGTATTTCTGTCAAAAGGCTCATACCTCTATGTTTCCTACTGTCACCCAGAAGTAGTAGGTAAGCACTTTTTGTCTGACAGAAAAGAAGAGATCTAGAGAGATAAGCAAAAAGATATTCTATCAGAAAGATAGAAGATTAAGCAAATGAAATATATTTGACTTTTCATTAGGCGCCAAAATCATTTGAAACATCTGAGTATAAAGAAAATCGATGATTAAGTTGAAATCTATGTTTGAACAGAATCCACGTTCTAATGCAATACATGTTTCCAACAGAATCGATGTTTTCATGAAATCGATGTTTGAACAAAACCGATGTTTAAGTGAAATCAATGTTTGTATGAAATCGTTGTTTGAACAAAATTGATGTTTAAGTGAAATTGATGTTTGCATGAAATCGATGTTTACGTGAAATCGATGTTTGCATGAAATCGATGTTTAAGTTAAAGCAAATCATTATTTTGATCAAATCGATGTTGAAGTTGTAATGAATCGTTATAGCGATCAAATTGTTATTTCACTTACCGATTCATTACAGCGACCAAATCGTTGTTTCACTTACCGAATCGTTACAGCGACCAAATTGTTGTTTCACTTACCAAATCGTTACAGTGACCAAATCGTTGTTTCACTTACCGAATTGTTACAACGACCAAATCGTTGTTTAACTTATGAAATCGATGTGAGACCAAAATCATTATTTCACTTATGAAATCGATGTGGCACTTTGAGAACTAAAATCGATGTATATTGAATAGACATCGATTTTGCTTTTCAGTGCAAATCACAAAGCGATGGTTCCATAAATTTATATTTATTAGGAAAACATGATATTAAATATATTAATAATATTTAGTTAATCATAAGTTTTGTTATCACAAAAATATAAGGGTAAAATATAAGAGTGGTTCAACAATCTCCCCCTTTTTGGTGATGACAAAACTAATGAGAATTTTCTGACAAAAATACTAAAGCATAGAAAATACAGAAAATTCACAGATAATGCATACTATGCATCCTCTCCCCCTTTTTGTCACTAACCAAAAAGGAAGGATCTTACCATGCATTCTCTCCCCTTTTGTTAAAACTTCTTATCATTTGAGGGGTTCAACAATGATTGACATTAATGAATAACTCCCCCTTAGTCTATGCTCCTATCACGCCCCGCCAATTTAGTAGCGGAATAAATCGGGGAGACGTGAGCAAAGTACATAGTAGAGTAAAATGTACAACAGTTGAATCATTCAGAGCATCTAATGAACAATAATTGGAATAAACTCTTTGTTTCATTGAAAATTTCACCAAGACTATTACAATCACTAATTCAGAGCCGATACGTATAGCTCAATGACATTACTACATTGGAAAAGAAAACTAAGCAAAAACTACTAGACTCCATTGTACTAAGGTAATCTCATCACTTAACTCCAGGTCACTCATCACTCCAGTCCTATCCCAACGGTGCGAGTAACGTCATCTAGTTTACCTGAGACACAATAACAAATAACGAAGGGTGAGTGAAATCGCCCAGTAGGACTTAAATCTCAGGATCAAGCATGCTTTAAATAATTAATGCTTTAGAAGGGGAGAGTCATGTAAATTCGATAAAGTAATAGCACGAGTAACATGGTTCAGATAGCAGGTGAATCGAATATAGCACGATGATTAAAGTCAAATCACTATATAAAATGAGAACAACGCAATAGCAAGTAACGACATTATCAAGCAGTAGCAAGCGACATGTATAGCAAGGAGAGAGATAGTAATTGGCCATGTGGAGAGTAAATTGCACTTTGATTGATTTTCATCAATCGAAATAGTATAGCACTTTTGATTAACTTTCGTCAATCGAGATAGTAATGGCACTTTGGTTATCCGTTGATAGCCGAGAGAGAATATAGCACTTTTGTCGTCAATAGACAATGAGAGAATATAGCACTTTGTTTTGATTGTCATAGATTAATCTTGATAGTATGGCACTTGGATGTAATGCCGACATCCTGATCATTTAACTCCCGTGGGCAAATGGCACTTTCGGGCGCTCTCCCCAGGACCAGATCGGGCCCTATTGCGCTAGTATTGGTTATGTTGTTTATCTTTAGATAATCAATTAATGGCCAATAGAGAGTAACAAGAAATAGATAAGATCACTAGATGAATAGATGAGATAGTAGAGTGGATGTGAATAGATGAGCGAGTAAAGTATAGCTGAGATCTTATGCTCATTGCACATGAAACGTCGAGTAACGAGTGATAGTAACAGTTGCACAACACGTGCATTTAGTGTTGGCAGTCGGGTGGAATACACTACCCTTCCGCTGGCCTTGTTATGCACAGGTCCAGAGGTCCGACGTGATTCTAGATAAGAGCGAGAGCAAACTAAGGCCGTTTAGATCTTGCTGATCCTTAGAGAGTGTCATAGGTATTAGCGTACAACCAGCTCGTCAACCATGTGAGAATCCATGGACAAAGGAGACTTACGGAGACCTTGAACAAGGATTCACTAGTCGGGCAGAAGGAGTATCCGACAGAGAGTTCATCGAAGTCAAGAGAAAGTGTGTATATAGAAACAAGTGCCCGACGTTCTAGAGGAGTTCTAGAACAGTGGAGCGTCGGTGTCGATGTTTCCAAAACAACGCGAGAAAACGAAGACAAGTTCATTTTAAAAAAATAAGGCAAGTCAATTATATAATTGGAATATATTACTAGATGTATTATGTGATAATTTCATGCCAAGTTAAGCCATTATGGATGGTTCAAAGTGTGTGCTTGTGAATAAGAAAATCATGGATATGAAAGGTCATGTGATTGACTTTAATTAATTAAAGATACATTCAATATTTACAGCTTCGTTTTTCTATGTTTAAGACAGTTAACAAAATATGGGGTAACTGTAGAACAACAAGACTTGCAAAAAGGTGGGTTTTCATGCAAAAAGACTAGATCACGACATACTCATGTGAGGGTCGCGACGGGGTAAGAGCAGAATGCGACAGGGTCTTGCACAGAACGCGACAGACCTGTCTAATCAAGTGGCCAGAACACGATGATAGCCCCTGTCACGTTCAGAATGCGATGGGTGTTGTTGTCACGACTAGGCCTGAGAATGCGACCTATCGGGCCATTGCGTTCTCAGGTCCTAGGCCTAAGTATGAGCAGGAAAAGGACAGCTCCTTGGATTGTAGTCCAAGTTGCCTTATTTTGATACAGGGTGATTCGAAAATTCATAACTAATTTCATAGTCCATTAAAAATCACGAAACTAGTTCCAAACGAATCAAGACATGCAGTAATATTCATAGTAAATAGGAATTGAATAGTAGACATGGTCTCGACATGAATCAAATAGGTTTATTCACAAGGTGCATGGTACAGTACACAGTGGAGATCAACGAATTAATTCGTAAGGTAGGACGGATGAAAATTAGGGCTTTCAGGGGTGAAAGATTCCTAACAATCATCAGTATCTCCAATAAAAATTCTGTGGCATGGGTTAGAGTATTCAAGGAGATATAAATTAAACATGAAGGTTCGGGGTCAAGAGTACTGCAGGACTTAAAAATTCAATAAGAAAAGATTGCGTGAACGAAAAATTATGAAACGAAAAGGGTTTTGTTCCTGATGCATGGAACAATCTACAGACAAAATTAATTAGATTTTGCTCATGAGAATGCCTACCTTTGACTCCTTTTCTCTTCTAGGGCTAGAACTTTGAAGAACGGGGATGAGAGCTTGAGAGGTTCTTCTCCCCACGAGATCTCCTCCTCCTTGGCTTCTCCTCCTGGCCCAGCAACCCTTGGCAACGAGCTAGGGCCGGCCATGGGGGATTTAGGAGAGTATTTAAGCATTCTCCCTTTCTATTTCCTAATAGGACACTAACTCCTATTAATTCTGAGATTTCCTAATTCCTTCCTTCCTTCTAAGCTTGACAATTTCTAATTGAGTTAGGATGTGATTTAAATTCGTGGCCAAGCAATTAGGGTAGGTTTAGGAATTCAATTCCTACCCAATTTACTTATTTTAATGCATGAAATACCTCTTTTCTATTTAAGTAATATTTAAGTTACGAATTTACGGTATTTTCTTATTATTCCCTATTTAAAAATCCTTATTTTGGCCCAAAAATTTTTAGATGATCCATTTAGAAAAACCCATCACTCAATGGAATTTAACTTATGGGAATTTCCTCTTTTAATTAGGGAATAATAGAATTTCAGACTTATTATATTTTTCTCACTTGAATTTATTCATGGGCTATGGGAGGTCCCTTGGTCCAATTTCGATAATGGGTAATCATTACATGACGTTGGAAGTCTCTCCGACAGGTTCGTTTAATTTATGGGCGTGTTATCTTTCCGTGTTAACGGTTTTCCGACTTAGTTTCCTAATTTAGATAATTAGTCACGTTGCAACGTACACTTAGCCAATTAGATTTTCCGTTGCATGAATTTCTTCGTGGAACACGTAGAAATAATGTTTGGGGTTGATTTGTAATTTTTACAGAATTTTATGATGTATTTTCACACATACGATAGGGGTACATATGTTTCTATTATTTTGATTTAAATAAATTATTATTTCGAAATTTTAGGTATTTAAATTTTTCGGGGTGCTACAGCTCCCCCTGAATGAGAGACTCTACCTGAATGAGACTTGCAAACAGATATTAGTAGTACCATAAATAAATTAGTGACTACTCCCTCTTCTGATAAGAGTTGGTTGAAGAGATGGCAGTCATCAATGCCTTGAGCATCCTTTGTTCCTGATGCTCCAAGGCTATCCTGCAAACAACTTATTCAGAAGTAGGTACCCAAATCATTTTGGGTCCTTGAAAGTTAGATGCATAAAAATATCCTTTCGGAATCCATACTAGGTGCCTTGTTGTGCAGGTGTTTACTGTGTGTCCTAATTTATTGCAATGAGAGCAACAATGAATGTAATTTGTTTTGTAATTTTGTTTTCTTTACGATGCCTGTTTAGAACAGAGTTTTTATAAACCTGTTCTTTTGATAGAACTTGTTTATTTCTGATGCCTTTTTCTTAGGCATTTTGGTTTCTTTTACAAATTTTGGCAAAGGATATTTTCCTGGAATTATGGCTTGTTTTCCTTTTTTCAGATGTATGTATCCAAGCCCTTGTTTGTTGTTTCCAGATTTTGATCTTTTTAAGCATAGGACTAAAGATGTTTTCCTTTGGTTAATTTCTAACAGATTCTTTCAAATAAAGATTTTCTTCAGTTAGAATTTTTCAGTTTTTCTTTTAAATCTGATTTTTCATTATTTTTGTTTTTTAATTCTTCATTTAAGAGATAATTATTATCTTTACTCACCTTTAATTGTTTTTCTAATTGTTCCATTTCGGATTTAAGATCTGAATTATTGTTTTGTAAGCAAGTGATGTTGTTTTTCAAAATTTTTAATTCTTTTACAACACCTTTATGCTTTTCATATAGTTCATTAAAGACTTCTTCTAAGTCTTCAGACTCTGACCCTGAATCAGTGCAAGAACTAAAATATGGGTCAGGATGTACCTCATCTAGTCCTACCATGAGGGCTAGACTTACCTGCTCTTTTTCGGATTCTGACCTAGATGATTCTGAAGTTGTGGCTTCTTCATTGTCCCAAGCAGCCGCCATGGCTTTTCTTTTGAATTTCTTGTGCTACTTCTTGGATTTTTCTGGCTAACCAGTCTTCTTGAGTCTTGGACAATCTGGTCTCAGATGTCTAGGTTTTCTGCATTCATAGTAGACTGGTTCTTTTTCCTTTTTCTCTTTCTTTTGAATCCTTCTTGATTCATTTTTCTTCTTCTTTAGAATCTTCTGAAGCTTGGACAGTACGTCATCTACATCACTGTCTTCAGATCCTACACTTTTTGAGCTAGAAGAAGAAGAGGTGGAAGGAGCTGCTACAACTTTAAGAGCATTAGAAATTTTCATGGATGAGCCTCCAGATAATCGCTCCATATTAATTTCATGTGCCATGAGGGAACCAATTAACTTATCAATAGAGAACTTGGTTAGATCATGGGCTTCTTCAATAGCGGTGACCTTGGGGGTCCATGAAAGAGTTAAAGATCTAAGTATTTTTCTAACAGTTTCTTCATTAGAAAGATTTTTAACAAGAGAACTTAGACCTACTACAATGCTCGAAAATCTATTATACATTTGAGTGATATTTTTCGTTTGGAAGCATTTTGAATTATTCATATCGTGAGACAAGAATATCTATTCTAGTTTGTTTTACTTTATTTGTTCCTTCATAAGTTACCTACAGTTTATCTCCACAACAAACTCCTACTCTCACTCTGAATCACTCCTGACTAGCTCCTCAGAAGAAGTGGAGACACCTGAACCTATATGCCGAAGCAAGAGTGAGTCTAAATAGACTAAGCAAGTAATCCATGCACATTATACATACACACATCATATGCACAATTTACTTTCTAAAAGAAACAATCAACACATATAGCATAGTTTGAACAATTTCTAAATTCTATGCATGCAATTCCTATAACATTAAAGGACATGATACATACTTTAAGTATAAGACCTATCACATGCTCTCTACACATTTCCTTGACGTGCTTAATCAACTTAATACTCATTCAATTTATGCTACAATATATTCATGCAACTTAAGCATGGAATCACACGTAAATGAAGCAATACTCCTTGCATGGATTCTATGTACAGTTTCATGCACTTAACACAATTATAAACATGATTAGCTTGCTGTTTTGACATGGATTTAACATATTCATATAATGTTTCACTAATTCGCATGCTATCATATTGGTTTCACATATTCACATAATCATTTGCACATTTCCCAATTTCACATTTCCCTTATACACAGTCACATTATTCTCATTTAAATGCCGTGACACATAGTTCGAACCACCTCTAAAAGGACACACAATCACATTCACATACCTATCACCTAGGCAAAATAGTGATAGATCTTGGTTAATTGCGCAGAATCGGGAGAAGCACTCTCCACCCTAACCAGTGGTACTTGTCCACCTCCAGGATTTCATCCTAATTGCCCATAGGATTTTCACACACTATGAACCTTCCCGTAGGGACTTTACTACGGTACAGTTTCACAACGCTCTAAGGTAGCAGTGTCACCCATGGCACAGTTTATACACTTCATATTGTTCACATTGTTCACATACACTTGTTTACACTATTGTATTTACTTGTACATGATTTCATGGTTCAGTTTATCTAATAACATGCTACTGTTTACAATGTTAAATAGGTCATAAACTAACCCTAATCGTGTTGAGATTTACTAATTTATTAACAATTACATTAAACATGCTCCACATTGTCCTTTTTCTATGTTAAATCCGAATTAGAACTTACTGTTATTCAAACAACATGAAAATTTTACTACAGATTACTTATTGGTTACTCATCATACACACAAATTTTCACATTTTTTGAAATCATACACAATTTATGAAAATTAGACTATCATTCTACATAATTATCAAATACTCAATTAAGCATGATTCACAGTGTTACCGATGCATTTGACAGTTCTACAACTTCTATCTAGCAGTCCTAATATCACCTAAATTTCAAGTATTTTAACATGTATCACACTTTTATTTGAAATTTAAAACAGACAATTCATGCTTATTGTTCTATATTCCAGAAATTCTAAATATTCACACAAAAATCATAAATTTGCCTAAATTTCATGGCATGACCTGATACATATGTACATCTCATGGAAATTCCCTGACATCCTAATTAAACACAGATCCACATGAACAGTAATTTAATAAGACTAAAACATGCCCAACAAATCATTTCAAAATTTTAATAAATAGTGCAATGAACGAAAATTAATCATAATCATATGGCAGGATCCACTAGAGATACTTAACAATATAGTATGTTTACAATATATCCTCATGTTCGAAAATCCGGAAAATAGATTAAAAAGGTCAGACAAGCACACTATCACTGCCTGAAGAACTCAGCGGCACACTGGTGGCCGCCAACCAGGTCAACGGCAGCAATGGTTGTCGCCAACCTATGATCTTAATGGCGGCAAATGTTGCCGTTAAGTTCCTGTCTGCAGAAATGCAGACAGAACTCACAAAAACAAGGAAGAACGGGGCTTCCAGGACACGAATAAAATCTTGAAAAATACCTAGGACCTACTAGACGCATGTATGAACAATGGTCAAGGGTTACTTGCCTTTAGAAAAATCGTTAAAGGGATATATTTTTTGATGAAGCTCTCCTCGGCCAGTGCCAAGAAGCCCTCTTAACCTCCTCGATCCGGCTTCTGTGTTGATGGAAGAAGTATGCCGGGGTCGGGGAAGTCTTCTTCAATGTTCCAAGTGTCCTTCCATCGATGCAGATCGCCTAGAACCGCACCAGCAAGAGAGATCCGCAGCCTCCAAGTTCAATTTTCACACAGGAAAACTAGGGTTTTTGACAAAATGCCAAAAGGGTTTGATCCGGCCGGAAAGTGGGTAATTTATAGGGTTAGGGGTTAGAGGACGCGTTTAGGTAGGATATATGACCGTTGGAGAATGGTTTCTAAAACAGAGAGTGAAGAAATCACGGGCGTTTCCGAATCTAAAGCGCAACAAGATCTAGAATTTAGACGTCAACATCAAGGCAGCCCTTTCTTGGGAATTTGGAAGCTCTCTATCGGTCATTCCGAATCAGTAGACTAGTGACCTGTTCTCCAAGGCCTCCGTAAATCTCCTCTGACCATGGATTCCCGCATGGCCAACGAGTGGTTGTACCATTGAAGTTCCCTGGAGATAGCGTGCACTTCCTCTCTCATCTTGTTCTCGTGAGTGTGAATTACAATCTAGACTAAAGCTGTTAATGTAAAGATTGAACTAAAGTATAAACCGTTATGCTTCCAAATTTATCTCTTGACCATTGTTCTCATGAAATCATGTTCAATTTACTTATTACTTGTTCTCATCATCATCATGAACATGATAGTATACATGCTTACTTATTGAAACTCTCATTGGCCATTATTAATGACTGTGGCTATCTACATTTAAAATTTCAGTGAGATACTGACCAGGCACGGCGAGTGTCCAAGGGCTCCAGTCTATCCCCAATGACGAAGAGTCATAAATATACTATTAACTATGGGGTATAATGATTACTGGCGTTGCATCTGCGCTGGGAGTCGTGCGTACGTGTTGAATAATAGATACAATAACCACATACACGTGTCCTAGTGTACATTCTTGATGGATCTTTTCTTGGTGTACATTAGTGTCTTCGTGCCTGATTAAGTGAATCGTGTTAAAAGTTCGTGCTCGTGCGTGCTTGCTTGCGTGATATGGCCATCCTGCATTTATTGCAATTAGTGATATCTTGCGTTCTTAAAAGCTATTGACATCAAGTGAAATCTTGCATGCTTGTACAAAGTGATCTATTGCTAGTTCTATCTTATCACCTGTTCAAAAAAAATCTTGTTCTATCGTGATCTCTCTATCTAGCTTGTTTCATGTTTCATGTTTTAATGCGCTTTATTCGTACATGCATATCATGACATTCATCGTGCTTACCTAGTTCTAAACTGCTAATCACTTATATCATTACCCGCACATTGAGATATAAATCCTACTGGGCTAGTTTGCTCATTCCCTACTTTTACCCAATCTAGGTGACTATGATGTTCAAGAGGAGGAGCAAGTCGAGGAAGGGAATGCATCCGAGTGATGAGCATTCCAACTATGAGTCTAGTTATAGTTAGTTTATTTTGAGTGTTAAATTCATGTTATAGGAAGTGAGGGATAAAATGTACTTTTTCTTTTTATAGAGTCTTAGTCCTGTAATAGTTTCCATTTAGAATACAATGAGTTGAGATTTAAATACAAGATTAGTTGAGTTCAATATTTGGGCCCTATGATGATGTATGTTGTTATACATTTAGTGTGTGCTAGCTAGAGGCTTATTTGCCGACTGTTCACGTCTCCAGATATCGTCTCGAATTATTCCGTATTATATTTTGCATTAATTTATATCTGCCGTGAAATTCTCGGGGCGTGACAACTATACACACAATACATCTAAACACTATACATCCAGACAACTAAATAAGGGGCAAAATTCGAGGGCCTTATACCCTCTCCCCCTTAAAGAAACTTCGTCCTCGAAGTTAGACCGACACTACTCAAACAAATGGGGATACTTCTTCTTCATAGCATCCTCAATCTCCCAAGTAGCCTCCTCTCGCGAGAAGTTGCGCCATAATACTTTTACCGATGCAATGCTCTTGTTCCGAGATGCTGAACCTTCCGGTCAAGAATAGCTACTAGTTTCTTAACATAAGATAGATCTGGCTGGATCTCCACTGGCTCATGACTAATAACATGAGACGGATCTCGGACAACCTCCTGAGCTAGATACGTGGAAAACAGGATGAACACTAGCTAATGCGGGGGGTAAAGCTAGCTATAAGCCACGTTGCCCAATCGTGAGAATCTCATACGGGCCAATGAATCTAGGACTTAGCTTACTATGCCTGCCAAATCTAACAACACTTGAGTAGGCGAAATCTTTAGAAAGACATGCTCGCCCACCTCGAACTCTAAATCCTTTCTCCTGTTGTCGGCATAACTCTTCTGCATATCCTGTGCCGCAACAAGCCTCTTCCTAATAAGCTGGATCTTATTCAAAGTCTCATGTACTAACTCCAGACCGATCAGCTGCCTATTGTCAGTCTCCTCCCAACATAAAGGAGATCTACAAGGCCTTCCATACAATGCCTCAAATGGAGCCATACCGATACTCACATGAAAACTGTTGTTGTATGCAAACTCCACAAGAGGTAAATGACGCTCCCAATCATCCTTCCAATCTAGTACACATGCTCTCAACATATCCTCGAGTGTCTAGATAGTCCTCTCGGACTGCCCAGGTCTGGGGATGGAACACTGAACTAAGCTTCAACTCAAAACCTAATGCATCCTGAAGACCCTTCCACAGCCTCAAGGTAAATCTCGGATCTCGATCCGAAATGATCGACTTCGGCACACCATGAAATCTAACTATGCTACTGACATACAATCTAGCTAAGCTCTCAACTGACTGCTTCTTCTTCATAGGCAAGAAATGCGCAGTCTTTGAGAATCTATCTACCACTACCCATATCGAGTCATTGCCCCACCTTGATCTGGGCAAACCCATTACAAAATCCATAGTGACAGCTTCCCACTTCCATACTGGGATCTCCATCCTCTGCATTAGACCAGATGGTCGCTGTCGCTCGGCCTTTACTTGCTGGCATACTAGACACCTAGACACATACTCTGCCACATCCTTCTTCATGCCAGACCACCAAAAAGATCTCTTTAAATCCTGGTACATCTTAGTGTTACCCGGATGAATAGAGAATCTAGACCTATGAGCCTCTGCTAATACATGCTCACGAACATCCACTATATCCGGAACATAGACTCGATGATGAAATCTAATCACTCCATCCTCATCACGAGCAATGCCTGCCTTTCCGACTAACTCTTGGAGTCTAGGGTCGGCTTTTTGCTAGTCGATCACCTCATCTAGGACAGTGGACCGAATGGACAACTGAGCCATAAAAGCCTGACATAATGTCTCTAACTCAATCATTACACAAGCAACATCCTCCAACATCTTCCAATCCTACTGGAGTGATGATCTCTTCCTGCTAAGAGCATTCGCTACGACATTCGCCTTTCCAGGATGATACTGAAGGTCGAAGTCATAGTCCTTGAGGAACTCAATCCATCTTCTCTGCCTTAGGTTTAATTCCTTTTGGGAGAAAAGATACCTCAAGCTCTTGTGGTCAGTGAACACCTCAAATCTAACACCATAAAGATAGTGTCTCCAGATCTTCAGTGCATGAACCACAGCTGCAAGCTCCAAATCATGAGTCGGATAGTTACGCTCATGCTCCTTCAATTGACGAGAAGCATACGCTACTACCCTTCCCTGCTGCATCAACACACAACCTAAACCAATCCGAGATGCATCCGTGTAGATGGCAAAACCCTCTACGCCACTCGGCAAAACCAAAACTGGAGCCGAAGTGAGCTTAGCCTTCAATAATTGAAAGCTACTCTCACACTCCTCAGAACAAACAAACTTCTCACCCTTCCTGGTTAGCTTCGTTAAAGGTGCGGCGATAGACGAAATTCCCTCTATAAATCGCCGATAATAACCCGCTAAACCAAGAAAGCTATGAATCTCCGATGGGGTCCTGGGGATTTCCCAATCTAACACAGCTTGGACCTTCGCTGGATCAACTGCTACACTAGCACTGGAGATGACATGCCCAAGGAAATGAACCTCGTGCATCCAGAAATTGCACTTGCTGAACATCGCATATAGCTTGTGCTCTCTAAGAACTTCCAATACTACCCTCAAATGCTGACGATGTGTGGCTTCATCCGGAGAATAGACCAACACATCATCAATAAACACTACAACAAAACTATCTGAATAAGGTCTAAACACCCTGTTCATGAGATCCATGAACGCTGCAGGGGCGTTGGTTAGACCAAACGGAAGAACCAAAAACTCATAATGTCCATAACGGGTCCTAAAGGCCGTCTTGGACACATCCTCACTCCTAATCCTCAACTGATGATAGACAGACCGCAGATCAATCTTAGAAAAGACTGATGCATTGTGCAGCTGGTCAAATAGATCATCAATACAAGGTAAGGGATACATGTTCTTTACAGTCACTTGGTTGAGCTTTCTAAAATCAATGCACAACCTGAGTGAACCGTCTTTCTTCTTTACGAATAAGACAGGTGCACCCCAAGGAGAAACACTAGGGCGAATGAATCCCTTATCCAACAACTCTTGCAACTGCTTCCTTAGCTCAGCTAACTCCGTAGGTGCCATCCGATAAGGAGCCTTTGAGATAGGAGAGGTGCCTGGAAGCAACTCTAAGGTAAACTGTATCTCTTTAACTGGAGGCAATCTAGACAAATCATCAGGAAACGCGTCTGGAAACTCCTGCACTACATCTATCTCCTCAAGAGTAGGCGACTCATCAGCCTTTGGTACTAATACCATGCTGGCAAGAAAAGTGTCACAACCCTTGCCTACCATTCTCATTGCCTTCATGGCAGAGATGACAAACATTCCCGCAAGGTTCCTTAGCAATGGATGAGAAAACTCATCATCACCAGGAATACAGAAAACAATCTTCTTCCCACGACAATCTAACAACACATAGTGCTCCTCTAGCCAATCCAGACTAAGAATAACATCATAGTCCTTAATCTTTAGCAAAAAGAAACACCCCTCTAAAACTCTATCCTCAATGCACACAGGTAAAGATAGAATACACTTCCTAGTCGATACCGTACCCGCAGGTGTGTGCACAGACAAAGGGACCTCTAACTCCTCAGACTCTAATCTTGACTCTAAAGCTAACTGCCTAGCAAACCGCTCGGAAATGAACGAGTGAGTGGCACCTGTATCAAATAAAACCCGAGCATGCACACCTAAGAACAGAACTGTACCTTCGGTGACATGCTCCGCCTGCTCGGCATTCTCTCTCGCTAGGGAAAACACTCGAGCTTGGGCTCGAGGCCTTCCAGGTCTTCCTGTAGTGTTGATGCTGCTGCTACTGCTGCTGTTGCGGTTGGCGCTCCACGCTGGACTCCCTGCTGAAGTTTAGGGCAGTCCCTGATCTGATGATCCCTGCTCTCGCATTTGAGGCACTTCTCTGCTATCTTCCGACACTCCGTACCACCATGTGTCCTTCCGCAGTGAGGACACTCCTTCTTGCCACTAGGGGAACGCTGAGAAGGTACCTGACGACTGCTGGCTGCCACTTGGCGCTGCGGTGACTGGTACGCTGCCTTCTTCCTATCCTGCCTCCAGAAAGGTGGAGCAGGCCTCTTCTATAAAGCTTTCTTATCCTCCATGTACTACTCCATCTCGCCTTCCTGTCGACATGCCACGCTAAGAGCCTCGTCGAGGGTACGATGGTCAAACGCCACCAATCTCGTCCTCAGTGATGGCTTTAGGCCCATCACGAACTTCTTTGCCTTCCTGCACTCATCAGCAACTATATGTGGTGCATACTTGGATAACTCAGCAAACCTGGCCTCGCACTCAAGTACGGTCATGGAGCCCTGAGTCAAGGTGAGGAACTCCTACTCCATCTTGTCTTGGATATGCTCTAGAACGAACTTGGACCGAAAGAGCCTCATGAACTCGTCCCAAGCAACCTCGACAGCACCGTCCTCGAACCAGGTACGCAGTAACGAGGACCACCACACATCGGCTCTCTCCTACATCAAATCATTCTCCATAAGCACTTATCTAAACAATCCAACCTTAATTTAATTAAATGCTTAAACAAAAAATACATATCTGTAGCATATAGGTGGCCAGGCTGACCTTGTCATCCTCGACACACCTAATCGTCCGCAAGATCTTTTCGATCTCCCTCATCCAGCTCTCCGCAGGCAACGGGTCACTCTCCCCCTTAAAAGAGGGTGGAGCCATCCTCTTGAACCTTTCCATGATGGAAGGTCCACCATGGTCATGTGTCTGGGGAACTGGCGCCTGAGCCTGCTACAACAAACAATACAATTTAACATATATAACACAATAGCAATGTAACAATCATATATTTAAAAGAAAATAGACTACTTCTATCCAACATTGCTAACCTGAGCCTCCAGCTAAGCCTGGAGTGCAGCCTGAGTATGTGCCTGCGTCTGCATAGCCTGCACTAGGCCTTGCATGAATACTCCATAATCAACTGGTGGCGGTGGAGGAAGTACAGAAGGTCCTTAGGGCTAGGGCTTGCTGCTCATTCCTCTCCTCACGCCTAGGCTCATCCTCTCTAGCATGGGCACCACGCCTGCCCCGAGAAGCCATAGCCTGCAAAACAACTTAATCACATTTAGGAACTAAACTATCTAATTCCTAACTATTCTCTTAGCTATGTGGACAATCTATATAGACTTAGCATATAATGAAGATGATGGCATATATATATTTATGTACAATCTCAACCCTTCTCTGATACCAATCTCTGTAACGACCCTCCTTATACTGGTACGGTTAAACCAACCCACGTCGGTATAACGAGCATCGCTACAGTGGGACATTGACCCAACGTATGCACTAAGTTGAGAAGTACATAAATATAAACATAGAACATCGGAAATAAAAGAATTAACAACGTTCTTATTCCATCATCATCATTAATATCCACAGTCCATATAACAATTTAAGAAAACTAAAGTTCACAATTGACATTTAGAAATAAATTACATAATCCCAACGTTGCAAAGGTTCCAATTATTACATACTATGAAAAAGAAAAGTACAACGCTGATATCTCCACAACAAACTCCTACTCTCGCTCTGAATCACTCCTGACTAGCTCCTCAGAAGAAGTGGAGACACCTGAACCTATACGCCGAAGCAAGAGTGAGTCTAAATAGACTCAACAAGTAATCCATGCACAATATACATACACACATCATATGCACAATTTACTTTCTAAAAGAAACAATCAACACATATAGCATAGTTTGAACAATTTCTAAATTCTATGCATGCAAATTCCTATAACATTAAAGGACATGATACATGTGACGGCTCTGGATATTTATGCCCATTAAGGCTCCATATCCAGATCCGCCTCCCGCTAACGGACCGAAGTCTCGCAAGGGATAGCTCACACAAGTGTCCAGTAAGAATATAAAAGACAAACCTCAACAGTAAAAGACACAAGAATGTACATGTGCTCATACATGCATATACAATTTACAACTGTCCCATTATATTATTACATGTCCAATTAAAAAGTGCAACTACCTGGGGTATACCCCGAGAGAGCACAAGCTCACACAACACTAATTACTACACAACTGCTGGTGGTACAAGTCTGACACAATGCCACTGCAAGCCAAACACTCGGAAAGCCCTGAAAAGAACTGTAGGGGAGTGAGCCTCAACAAGTCACAGGCTCAGTAGGGACCACCTAAGGACCACAACAACCAACAAAAGAGACCTCAACCTCAATCAGTCTCACTGGCCACACATATAACCAAACCATTTCATGCTCACAACAATTGTATTTAAACTACAATCAAATATAAACACATTAGCTATTCACAACCTCGGAAAGTAAGAGGAAATAATAGGACTAGCTTCACACCACTAGTTCGCTCAACAACAGTAACGCCTAGGCTACAAGCCTCACAGGCAAATCACAGTCACAACCAAATGCTTAAGCTATAAGCTTTACAAGTGAGTCTTAAATACGTGGGTAACAGGACTACTAACCAAAAGCTGGCCCTTTATACCCAAACCACAATATGTCGGAAATCACACACACCAAGTAACATGATCAGCTACAGCGGGCCAATCCATAACACATGAAAACCATATACGGTAGCCTACCCGAGGGAGGGTGTAGCACATTGAGTGGAAGGTCACACCACACGACCTCCACGAAACACAGTTCCACGTCAACACCAGAAAGACTGGTATACGACGTACCACCACAAATCATTACCCACACGGGGTATAGGTACCTATTACCACAAGGTACCAGCATGGAAACCACAAGTAAACCAGTGTCGTAACAGGTCACACTATAGCGAGCTAAACCACATTTGGTGAGTCAACACTCACTAACCATAACCAAAACTATGCTACCACTCAGGCACACCACAAGCTACAACCGCAGTTACAACTGTGCCAACACTAGGGCACACCTCAAACGAGTCAAACCTCGACTATGAGTCACTAACTCACAAACCACGACGAATAGCAAAGCACGAGTCGGAAAGGAACGACGCCACCACACGGCAACGGACTACTGGCTGATCAGGCCAGTATCCAACCCGGACAACACAACACAAGAACAACCTCTCAGTCTCATAGTCACGGACGAAAGGTCCAACTACCGCTCCATGAGAACAGGTCAAACAACTGTGGAGACCAACCAACACCACAACTGCAGACACACAGCTACAGGTCCATGCCTGGCACCTCTAGGGTCTCTGGCCGGAGCACCCTAAAGTGAGGCACTGGAAAACAGGACTAGCTGGGGACCAGTGTCGACTACTGGTGTCCGTACCCCCAACTACGAGCGCGCTACAAGCGACTGCACACCCACAAACACAAGTCGCTGCCCTACTGCCGTCTTTCCCTCAGCCAGATGTACAACTCAAACACAGGAGTGAGGGTGTCCAAGAAGACGACACAGACCTCGACGGTACAACACAAGTACAGGGACAAACCCGAGCACAACAAACACACGTGCCTGGCTCACAAAGAACCTGGGGTACCCGACTAGAGAGGCATTCCGGAATAGGCACCAGACCACCACACTCGGAAAACTTAAACCACGATATATACACAAACACTTTCTATTACCAATTACGATACATATGCTAGGAATAGCTTATTCCAGTCACCCTGTGACTTACAAGCTAACTTACACAATCATGCATATAAACCATATTAATGATAACACCATGGCCTGTCATCAGTCACAAAGTGACAGTGAAGGTCACACTAAACGCAATACACAATATTCACATAATAACCATACTTAAACTTTACTAATCATTCATCCAGAAGAATCTACAAAAGATTCTAAAGGATCGAGGCTAGGTTCAGATGTGAACCTCATCGCCACAATACCACGAACTAATCATAATAATTAAGATACAATAAGCACAATAACGTACAATATGCCATGCACACACCAACCATGTGCACGAAACCAAAACCCCATAATATTTCACATAAATCTTGTGTGCTAGGATGTAGTGAATCCCACGCACACACGTAAAGAACTAGTAAACTACATAGCCAGTAAGTTGGCCTCAAAAGCCATGTGCTCTAGGAGCACCACAGGTGTTATTGCACCACTCAGTATCGATAAACACAATGCATCACAATACTTGCAACAAGAACATCGTGAAACACACTATACTGATACATGCACAGGTTGGCGGCAACATCGATTGCCGTCCATAGAATATAGACGACAATATTTCTTGCCGTCAATACTAAGTAAGCGGCCACCACCTAGCCGTTTACTCAAAATCAACGGCTAGAAACCTAGCTGTTAATCTCCCAACGAAGAACTCAGCGTCAACCAATGTTGACGTCGAGATCTTCAGTACTCAACACACACAAGACGCACAGAACGGTCCCAGGACAATCACACAAGCAATCTAGCCCTATAAACAGCAGACAAATGAGGGAAAACACTTCCTCTTACATCTGTATACTATAATCAAACCGGAAAAGCAAGATCCAACACTTGGATCGATCAAACCACCCAATCTCCCGGCATGGTAAACCTTTTTCCCAAAAACACGATTAACAAGCAGTCTATGCAAACAGAGCATGACAAGTCAAACAGGAGAAATCAAGGGGTCCAGTCCCTACCTCTGAAACGCAAATAAACTCCTAAAGAACCTCAAATCGCGCCGAAACCTCAGGAGCTTCCCGCGAACACCGCCCTCCAATCCGTCATTCTCTGCCTGATCTGCCACTGCTGCACACATCACGGCCTTCCCACGTGCTCCCGTCGACCGCCAGAAGTAGTGAAGAGGCACAAGGGTACAGGTGGGGGAAGAGGAGGGGAGAAGGTGGGGAAAGAAGAAGGCTCAGGTTGCCCCCAAAAACACAGGCGCCTCAGGTTAACGTCAACCTCTGCGCCGCTAACCAAACCGCCCCAACTGGGCATCCACATTACTCGCCTCCAAGTTCAACAGTAGACATCCACATCGATGGACGCCAAAAACATGTTAATGGCAACACCATTGCCGCCAACACACAGAAGATGTCACACACCTGGACGCCAACCTACTATTGATGTCCAGTGCACTGAGCACCAACACAGATCCATAACCAACCCTGGTAAGGATCCACTAAGAAACACACAACACAAATCACACTGGTCAAGGTGTGACCACGGCATACGCTAAACCGAGGATCCACGAAGATCCGAAAAACGCGTGACGTTACATTACTATCACCTAAAAAGAAATGTCGCCCTCGACATTCAATATAAACCACGGCACACCGGACTATCACCTAAAAACAAAAAAACCGTGTACAGAACAAGAAGGATACTTTTTCTCTGCACTTGCCTTTCAATTTATTTCACACTGCCAGTCTCATTCTATTCCATTCTGCACTTGTCTTGCTTCTCCTTTCTCTTTGTTTCATTTCATAACTGCTTTATTTCACAAATTCCATCTATTAGTCGTTATCTTTCTGTTATGGGCAATTCTACCTTGCCAATGGCGCTTTATCTCCTTGGACTGAACCTAATTTCACATTTTCTGGGCTGTGTTTACAACATTTCTTTCCGGGCCATTTCTTTCTGCTCAAATCCTTTCATTTTATTCCACTACCTTTGGATGTTCTTTCGTGCTAAACCTTGCTTAATTTCTTTTCAGGGCTTGCCGAGTGTTTGGCTTGCAGCGGCGTTGTGTCAGACTTGTACCACCAGCAGTTGTGTAGTAATTAGTGTTGTGTGAGCTTGTGCTCCCTTGGGGTATGCCCCAGGTAGTTGTACTTTTTAATTGGACATGTAATAATGTAATGGGACAGTTGTAAATTGTATGTGCAGGTATGAGCACATGTACTTTCTTGTGTCTTATACTGTTGTGGTTTGTCTTTTATATTCTTACTGGACACTTGTGTGAGCTATCCCTTGCGAGACTTCGGTCCGTTTGCGGGAGGCAGATCTGGATATGGAGCCTTAATGGGCATAAATATCCAGGGCCGTCACAGTTGGTATCAGAGCATGGTCCAGTTAGAATATGAAAAGACATTGAAGTTACAATGTCCCAATACATGGATTAATGTCCACTGCTGGTAGTAAGTCTGTGGTTTTATGTGTTATAAGGTGATTTTTATATGAACTTTTGGCACGCAAACCGTGTGTTTCTGTTTGTTAAATTAGCAGTTATGAGTAGTTGTTGAGCCATAGAATGGTTAGTGGTATAAATTATGTCGTTGCATCAGTGTGCTTGGGTGTAGTTGAAATTTTGTGTTTAAAAGTTTTCAGTGGCAGATATTAAGAAATCAGTGGAGTTAGTTATGTTGGTTAGCAAAAGTAAAAGGCAATTTCAGAAAGATATTTGAAAATGGTGCCCTAGTAAAGAATAAGGTTAACAGAGACAGGTATAATATGAGGTGTCAGTGTGACAATCAACAGAATGTTACCAGCAGAGGATAGTGTGTGTGTGATAAGTTGCAGAAGAGGACCTTGGCAGAGGTATTGTTGTGTTTGAAATTTATGTTAATAGTATTTGAAAAGCGGCTTGAGTAATAATGTGATTAGAGTTTTGGCAACTTGAAAATGATTAAATGAGGCAGACTGGTTTCAGATGAAGTACGGGTACATAGAGGAATAGAGAATTGTGACAGTCCGATAAGGATAAGGGTGTCTTGACAATTAGAGAGTTGAGCAGAGGTGGTTAGTTAAGTAAAGAAAGGATAAAGAAAGATCACTGTATAGTTAGATTTTTCTGAGCACAAGAAAAATACCGGCCTAGCAAGTGGTAGTTTATGAGAATTATATAGAGTCAGAGGCAGTGTTACAGATAAGGTTACTGTTGTTTAATAACTGAGTATAATTTGAGAAGAGAAGAGGTGAAGTTTGTGTTTAAAAGAGATTGAGGATGTACGGAATAAAATAATAATTATGTGAATCAGAATAGAAAGAAGCGGATTAATTAGGAAACAGTTAAGTGGTGCCAGGTTAAGTGAAATAGAGAATCAGGCAGAGTAGGCTATTGATACCAACTGTGACGGCCCTGGATATTTATGCCCATTAATGCTCCATATCCAGATCCGCCTCCCGCGAATGGACCGAAGTCTCGCAAGGGATAGCTCACACAAGTGTCCAGTAAGAATATAAAAGACAAACCACAACAGTATAAGACACAATAAAGTACATGTGCTCATACCTGCATAAACATTTACAACTGTCCCATTACATTATTACATGTCCAATTAAAAAGTACAACTACCTAGGGCATACCCCGAGGGAGCACAAGCTCACACAACACTAATTACTACACAACTGCTGGTGGTACAAGTCTGACACAACGCCACTGCAAGCCAAACACTCGGAAAGCCCTGAAAAGAACTGTAGGGGAGTGAGCCTCAACAAGTCACAGGCTCAGTAGGGACCACCTAAGGACCACAACAACCAACAGAAGAGACCTCAACCTCAATGGGTCTCACTAGCCACACATATAACCAAACCATTTCATGCTCACAACAATTGTATTTAAACTACAATTAAATATAAACACATTAGCTATTCACAACCTCGGAAAGTAAGAGGAAACAATAGGACTAGCTTCACACCACTAGTTCGCTCAACAACAGTAACGCCTAGGCTACAAGCCTCACAGGCAAATCACAGTCACAACCAATTGCTTAAGCTATAAGCTTTACAGATGAGTCTTAAATACGTGGGTAACAGGACTACTAACCAAAAGTTGGCCCTTTATACCCAAACCACAATATGTCAGAAATCACACACACCAAGTAACATGATCGGCTACAGCGGGCCAATCCATCACAAATGAAAACCATATACGGTAGCTTACCCGAGGGAGGGTGTAGCACATTGAGTGGAAGGTCACACCACACGACCTCCATGAAACACAGTTCCACGTCAACACCAGAAAGACTGGTATACGATGTACCACCACAAACCATTACCCACACGGGGTATAGGTACCTATTACCACAAGGTACCAGCACGGAAACCACAAGTAAACCAGTGCCGTAACAGGTCACACTATAGCGAGCTAAACCACATTTGGTGAGTCAACACTCACTAACCATAACCAAAACTGTGCTAACACTCGGGCACACCACAAGCTACAACCGCAGTCACAACTGTGCCAACACAGGGCACACCTCAAACGAGTCAAACCTCTACTATGAGTCACTAACTCACAAACCACGACGAATAGCAAAGCACGAGTCGGAAAGGAACGACGCCACCACACGGCAACGGACTACTGGCTGATCAGGCCAGTATCCAACCCGGACAACACAACACAAGAACAACCTCTCAGTCTCGCAGTCACGGACGAAAGGTCCAACTACCGCTCCACGAGAACAGGTCAAACAACTGTGGAGACCAACCAACACCACAACTGCAGACACACAGCTACAGGTCCATGCCTGGCACCTCTAGGGTCTCTAGACGGAGCACCCTAAAGTGAGGCACTGGAAAACAGGACTAGCTGGGGACCAGTGTCGACTACTGGTGTCCGTACCCCCAACTACGAGCGCGCTGCAAGCGACTGCACACCCACAAACACAAGCCGCTGCCCTACTTTCGTGTTTCCTTCATCCGGACGTACAACTCAAACACAGGAGTGAGGGTGTCCAGGAAGACGACACAGACCTCGACGGTACAACACAAGTACCAGGACAAACCCCGAGCACAACAAACACACGTGCCTGGCTCACAAAGAACCTGGGGTACCCGACTAGAGAGGCATTCCGGAATAGGCGCCGGACCACCACACTCGGCAAACTTAAACCACGATATATGCACAAACACTTTCTATTACCAATTACGATACATATGTTAGGAATAGCTTATTCCAGTCACCCTGTGACTTACAAGCTAACTTACACAATCACGCATATAAACCATATTAATGATAACACCATGGCCTGTCATCGGTCACAAAGTGACAGTGAAGGTCACACTAAACATAGTACACAATATTCACATAATAACCATACTTAAACTTTACTAATCATTCATCCAGAAGAATCTACAAAAGATTCAAAAGGATCGAGGCTAGGTTCATATGTGAACCTCATCGCCACAATACCACGAACTAATCATAATAATTAAGATACAATAAGCACAATAACGTACGATATGCCATGCACACACCAACCATGTGCACGACACCAAAACCCCGTAATATTTCACATAAATCTTGTGCGCTAGGATGTACTGAATCCCACGCACACACGTAAAGAACTAGTAAACTACATAGCCGGTAGGCTGGCCTCAAAAGCCCTGTGCTCTAGGAGCACCACAGGTGTTATTGCACCACTCAGTATCGATAAACACATTGCATCGCAATACTTGCAACAAGAACATCGTGAAACACACTATACTGATGGTTGGCGGCAACATCGATTGCCGTCCATAGAATATAGACGACAATATTTCTTGCCGTCAATACTAAGTAAGCGGCCACCACCTAGCCGTTTACTCAAAATCAACGGCTAGAAACCTAGCCGTTAATCTCCCAACGAAGAACTCAGCATCAACCGATGTTGATGTCGAGATCTTCAGTACTCAACACACATAGGATGCATAGAACGGTCGCAGGCCGATCACACAAGCAATCTAGCCCTCTAAACAGCAGAAAAACGAGGGAAAACACTTCCCCATACATCTGTATACTATAATCAAACCGGAAAAGCAAGATCCAACACTTGGATCGATCAAACCACCCAATCTCCCGGCATGGTAAACCTTTTTCCCGAAAACACGATTAACAAGCAGTCTATGCAAACGGAGCATGACAAGTCAAACAGGAGAAATCAAGGGGTCCAGTCCCTACCTCTGAAATGCAAATAAACTCCTAAAGAACCTCAAATTGCGTCGAAACCCCAGGAGCTTCCCGCGAACATCTCCCTCCAATCCGTCATTCCCCGTCTGATCTGCCGCTACTGCGCACATCACGGCCTTCCCACGTACTCCTGTCGACCGCCAGAAGTAGTGAAGAGGCACAAGGGTACAGGTGGGGGAAGAGGAGGGGAGAAGGTGGGGAAAGAAGAAGGCTTGGGTTGCCCCTAAAAACACAGGCGCCTCAGGTTAACGTCAACCTCTGTGCCGCTAACCAAACCGCCCCAACTAGGCGTCCACATTACTCGCCGCCAAGTTCAACGGTAGAAGTCCACATCGATGGACGCCAAAAACATGTTAACGGCAACACCATTGCCGCCAACACACAGAAGACGTCACACACCTGGACGCCAACACACTGTTGATGTCCAGCGCACTGAACACCAACACAGATCCATAACCAACCCTGGTAAGGATCCACTAAGAAACATACAACACAAATCGCACTGGTCAAGGTGTGACCACCCCATATGCTAAACTGAGGATCCACGAAGATCCGAAAAACGCGCGACGTTACAATACATGCTTTATGTTTCCATTCACATTAAGTATAAGACCTATCACATGCTCTATGCATATTTCCTTGACGTGCTTAATCAACTTAATACTCATTCAATTTATGCTACAATATATTCATGCAACTTAAGCATGGAATCACACGTAAATGAAGCAATACTCCTAGCATGGATTCTATGTACAGTTTCATGCACTTAACACAATTATAAACATGATTAGCTTGATGTTTTGACATGGATTTAACATATTCATATAATGTTTCACTAATTCGCATGCTATCACATTGGTTTCACATATTCACATAATCATTTGCACATTTCCCAATTTCACATTTCCCTTATACACAGTCACATTATCCTCATTTAAATGACATGACACATAGTCCGAACCACCTCTAGAAGGACACACAATCACATTCACATACCTATCACCTAGGCAAAATAGTGATAGATCTTGGTTAACTGCACAGAACTGGGAGAAGCACTCTCCACCCTAACCAGTGGTACTTGTCCACCTCCAGGATTTCATCCTAATTTCCCATAGGATTTTCACATACTATGAACCTTCCTGTAGGGACTTTACTATGGTACAGTTCCACAACCCTCTAAGGTAGCAGTGTCACCCATGACATAGTTTATACACTTTTCATATTCTTCACATACACTTGTTTACACTATTGTATTTACTTGTACATGATTTCATGTTCAGTTTATCTAATAACATGCTACTATTTACAATGTTAAACAGGTCATAAACTAACCCTAATCATGCTGAGATTCACTAATTTATTAACAATTACATTAAACATGCTCCACATTGTCCTTTTTCTATGTTATATCTGAATTAGAACTTACTGTTATTCAAACAGCATGAAAATTTTACTACAACTGCATATAGGTTACTCATCATACACAAATTTTCACATTTTTTGGAATCATACACAATTTATGAAAATTAGACTATCATTCTACATAATTATCAAACACTCAATTAAGCATGATTCATAGTGTTACCGATGCATTTGATAGTTCTACAACTTGTATCTAGCATTCTTGATATCACCTATAATTTTTGGTATTTTAACATGTATCATACTTTTTATTTGAAATTTAAAACAGACAATTCATGCACACTGTTCTATATTCCAGAAATTCTAAATATTCAAACAGAAATCATAAATTCATTTAAATTCATGGCATGACCTGATACATATGTACATCTCACAGAAATTCTCTGACATCCTAATTAAACACATATCCACATGAATAGTAATTTAATAAGACTAAAACATGCCCAACAAATCATTTCAAAATTTTAATAAATAGTGCAATGAACGAAAATTCATCATAATCATGTGGCATGATCCACTAGAGATACTTAACAATATAGTATTTTTACAATATATCCTCATGTTCGGAAATCTGGAAAATAGATTAAAAAGGTCAAACAAGCACATTGTCGCTGTCTGAAGAACTCAGCGGCACACTGGTGGCCGCCAACCAGGTCAACGGCAACAAAGGTTGTCGCCAACCTGTGATCTTAACGACGGCAAATGTCGCCATTAAGTTCCTGTCTACAGAAATGCAGACAGAACTCACAAAAACAAGGAAGAACGGGGGTTCCAGGACACGAGTAAAATCCTGAAAAATACCTAGGACCTACTAGACTCATGTATGAACAATGGTCAAGGGTTACATGCCTCTTGAAAAATCGTTAAAGGGATATACTTGTTGATGAAGCTATCCTCAGCCAGTGCCAAGAAGCCCTCTAAACCTCCTCGATCCGGCTTCTGTGTTGATGGAAGAAGTTTGCCAGGGTCGGGGAAGTCTTCATTGATGTTCCAAGTGTGCTTCCATCGATGCAGATCACCCAAAACCGCACCAGCAAGAGAGATCCGCGGCCTCCAAGTTCAGTTTTCGCACAGCAAAACTAGGGTTTTTGACAAAATGGCAAAAGTGTCTGATCCGGACGGACAGTGGGTAATTTATAGGGTTAGGGGTTGGAGGATGCGTTTAGGTAGGCTATATGACCGTTGGAGAACGGTTTCTAAAACAAAGAGCTTAGAAATCATGGGTGTTTCCGAATCTGAAGCGCAACAAGATCTGGGATTTAGACGTCAACATCACTGGCCGCCTATCTGGGGTTAGCGTCCATCGATGTGGACGCTGACCTCCCCTTAACGTCAACTCATGTTGACACTAACAGAGTTTTTGGCCAGAACACAGAAATTCCATAATATCATGCTTACACTAGATACATACATGTATATATTGCATAATGCATTATAAAAGCACCATATGTACATAATTAAACTATTACATACATATCTACATGCACCACCTCAATTACTCATAATATGTATAAGAATACATACATATGTATATATATTTATACACATAACTATACACACAATGCATCAAAACACTATACATCCGGACAACTAAATAAGGGGCAAAATTGAGGGCCTTACATATTATCTGCCACAGATCAAAGTCTGTGCCTCGAATGAAGCATTCCATTCTCATCTTCAAATATTGGTAATCCTCTCTGTAGACACGCGAATTTGGCTCCACCGTGGGCAAAATTCATATTGCGACATAATGCCACAAATGGCCCTCTTTTTGCCTTAAAAGAGTATTTTTCCCAATCATTTTGGATCACCTCATTCTTCCCCTCGTGCTTCCCCTCAATTTCTGTGGCCCCTTTGGAATTATAGGCATCTGTCACGACGGGTATGGCAACAGCATTATAAAAGGCGTCCGGGATGGTGGATGCGATTCAGGACCTTGTCGTGACAGCGCTAACAGGCGCAACCTTAATGCGACGGCTTCAACGGGCGCGACCTTAACGCGACGGCCATGCAGGGCACAACCATGAAATTTGAGTCATGCATGCCGGATGCATTTACCAGCACGTGCCTAAAGGTAATTGCGCCCAATCCGTTGGACGCGATTTGAAAGTCAAAAAAGGCTATGTCCCAGAAAGTCGTCGCGCGTAGGCCCACAATCATGAGAAAATCATGTAATCGTGTCCTTGTCAACAGACGCGATTTAAAAGGTCAAATCATAATTCCCCGTTAGCAGACAATGCATTTATGAGCCGATTGCCTCAGAAATTGCCCCTAAGGTAATCGCGTCGGTCAAGGCCATCGCGTGTCAAGTCGCGGCAGCCATGGCAGACGCGATTCATATCTCTATCGCGGCGCCCTGACAGGACGTGTTTCAGAGACATGACGGAAATCATGCGCATGTCTCATCAAATTGACTTTGCAAATCGCAGCCTGCCACCCGGACGCAATTCAATCCTTGTCGCGGCGCGCAAGCCCGACGTGATTCAAGTCGCGGCCTGCCACCCAGACGCGATTTAGCTTCTTGTCGCGGCGGCTGTACCCGATGCGATTCAAAGTTTTCACCTCTATAAATTGACCCCCGAGGGTCATTTTTAAAGGGGGTTCCACGAAGCGGCGAAGCCCTGTCGGACTCTCACCTCAACCTCCGGCCCAAGCAGCATCATCCACGTCGATCCGTCCTTCTTCCCCAGAGTCCGGCGCTGTCGTCTCCTTCCATTTCACGCATGAGGCGGGAGAGTCTTCCTCCACGTCCTCCATCAATTCCGGCAACGGCCCATCACGCCGCACCAACATTTGGGGAAGCACCCCCCCCCCCTTTCTTTCCTTTTCATTTATCTCCTCCAGGCCCCACGTGGCCCATTTTACTTCCTTTACACACACACATGCATGCATACCTACATTTTAATGGTTCAAAAACCACCATCCGATGAGTCCTCCTCATTTTATTCATTTCATTTATTCGTTCGGGATTCAATACTACACGTCTTGTTTGGCTAATCCCCTTGTTTTCTTTGTCTTTTTTGTCAGGGTAATCAAACGAGGAAAACGCTCTCTACCGCGGCCGGCCGTGTTCGTAGAGAAGAAAGGACCCACATCATCCCCCGTGCAATTTTCCCGCTCCAAAAGGTACGCTCGTGATCACTCCTTCCATCTCGCACTCCTCGCCGTGCATTTTTCATTCGGCACCCTCGCGTGCCTGGCAATCATGATCACATCTCACCCATCCATCAAATATCCCTTTTTGTGGGCCACGCGTCGTCCGTTGGCGGCGTCTACAAATTGGCGATCATTGTGGGACCTCTTTTTGTGTATTTCCCTCTTTGATTACCCCCTACTTCGTGCCCCACATGGCACTCTTCCTTTTTTCTTAATACCCTGCGACATGTTTGTTTAATTTTTCTTTTTATATATATACATCTCCTGCTTTACTGCCCCTTTTTTTTGTCCCCGGGAGGCCTGTCGGAATCGTGTCCAACACAGAGGATGCGTTTATAATGCATCCACTGCATAGGACGCGTTTCGTTTTGTTGTTGCGGCGGCTAAAGCCGACAGGTTCAGCTTCCTTGTCGCGGCGACCTTAGCCGACGTGTTCTTGTTGTTGCGGCGGCTATGCCCGACGCATTTATTTACTATTTTTTTCTGCTTTCCGTTTTGTTCTCGGGGGCATGTTTGGAATCGCGCCCTAGACAGAGGACGCGATTCACTGCTTGATAACGCGGCCGGCAAACCAGACGTGTTTCTGTTTCTTGTCACGGCAGCCAAATCCGACGCATTTCTGTCTGACAGTCTGTCCTCAAGGACCGACCGCGTCTCTATCAGCCTTCAGTGGCTTCCAGATCTGTGGCCTGGTGACTGGACGCGATTTAGTCAAATCGCGGTTGCTGTACCAGATGCGATTTGACTGACTGACAGAAATGCGTTGTTCTGTCGTTTCTTTGCTATAAACTGCTGCATACAGGGCATATTGCATCGGTCGGGGGACCTCCTTCCCTCATATTCTAGGCTCCACACACCCTTCCGGTGAAGGCAAACTCTCCATTGGGCATTCCATCCCTTTGGACTAGCAAACCTTCTCCCAGAACCCCGTAAGACTCCGTACCCCGTAGATTCCCTCACGGTGGACCGAGCTGGCAGTACCATTTCATTGACCTGGGTTTAGCTATCCATTGCGTGGTGAGGGTGATTCTAATTGTACCCCGAAGTTCTATACTCTACCCAACTAAGACCTCATCTGGAGTGACACAATATTTTTCAATCCATTTTAATTGTGTTACTCCTAAAAACAAACGCTAAGCATTCTAACTTGTTTGGACCATCTTTGATTGATTAATCTTTGTTCAACTTGTTTGTCTACTTGCCTTGTCAAAATGGACCAATATTATCATGCCGATTTTTATTATGAGGACTATGAGGATAATTCAAGCGTCTAATCTTTCCAATCCCATGTCCGTCCATTTCACCACCGTGAGGGACAACCTTCCACTTCCTATGGTTACGTGCGCACACCACGCACCAGCCTATCTGATGTCCCTTCATACCTCACTCCAATCAAAACCCGGCAAGAGCCTTCCCCCCACCATGATCCCACAGTCCAAACTGTCCTGCATGCACTTGATCAACTCACCCCTCAACAACTAAATTTGATCCAATCTTTAGTTGAGGGTGTGACTTCCTCTTCTTCTCCCTCTCCCTCTCCATCTCCCAGGCACCCACCTTTGTACATTCCGGCGACTTCGCCACATTCCCCTGTAGATTATCCATCACTTCGGCCCCCTGGCCATTTGTACTCCCATGCTCCGGTCCGAACAGACCGCCCCTTGGGAAGGCCCACTAATTCAAGGCCACTCCCATGTACTCCCTCACATGCCGAACAGCAACCTACTTCACTCCAAAGTGCTTTTCTCCAGAAATTGAATAATTTGGAGAATCAAATAAATAAGCTTTCAAATTCTACGGGTGACCTCGTTGCCGCCATGCCGGCTCTCCCTCAAATTTATATCCATCCTTCGGAGATACCGTCGTACCGATCGTACAATGTCACGGGCAATCCCTACCTTCATGTCAAATAATTTCTCTATGAGTCTTCTCATTTGCAGCAAGACCCCATCACCTTGTCATATTTATTTAGAAAATCTCTTGACGGCCCTGCACTCGAATGGTTCTACTCTTTGGAGCCAAGTGAGATAGGAGACTTCCGCCCTCTGCACAAAAGATTCCTTCAAATGTATAAAGACCGCATTAGCCCTTATCTATCTATCACGGATCTGGCATCTGAGAAGATGGGGGCCAATGAGGACTTTGTACAGTTTGCTGACCGTTGGAGGTCAATGGCCACCCGCTTACAGCATGAGCTCTCGGAGTCAGAGCAAGTCAAAATAATCATTTCCAACTCTACTCCGAGGTTCAGGCACATCCTGGCCACGAACCAAATCACCTCCACGAAGGAGCTCTACGACCGGGGATGCTACATTCAAGCCCATTTAATGGACTCCCCGATCGTGGAGCTATTTAATAAAATTAAACTGAGAAAGAACATATCAGTGGACGTCATCCACCATCCACCTCACCACCATACAACAAACACCCAGTATATATCTCCACAAACACCCATCTACCACAACATGCTGCCACCCAGGCGTCCACTGATTCGTCCTTTTCGGACTCAGCAATCTCCAACCGGGCCCTACGATGCCCCTATACAAGAAGAAGCTCCTGCGCCCTACATTGCGCCTTCTCCGGCTCCCATGCCGATTCTCGTACCCCCACCACAACTGCCCCCACAACAACCTTCACCTCCATCACAACCTGTTGCTCGGGCTGAAGTTGCCAGTGCCGAACCCATCCAGGAAATCACTTGGTGCTACGATGATGAACCTTCCGAGGTCATGTTCGTACGCCATTTACCTACACCTCCTACACTGCCATCCATTATCATCAAACCTTGCATAATTAAGCCTCCACCCACCATTACACCTCCCATTACGCCAACACCCTTGGCAGCCGAACCTGAGCAAATCTTCCCCTTCATAGCCATTACGCCTCCACAGGCCATACAGCTTTCCACTCCATCCGCCTCTACCACCATCCGACGGAGCAGGTGTAAGTTTTTAAGGAGCAATAAGCTGCGTCAGCAAAAGAAGAAAGACCCGGGACCGAGCATGCTTTTCAAAATCCAAGATTTTATTCCTTGCATGCCGGTTTTTGTCAAAATACCGGGCACATCTACCAAGCGGGAGTCCTCCCCTCCAATCATGGCCATCAAGAGGCCTTCTAAATCTATGCCACTTATACTCGTTGCCAACCGGGTTCATTTTAAAATACTCATAGGGAATCAAACCCTCCAAGCTCTCATGACCCCTCACACCATTATTGTGAACCTTCCCACTCTAGTGAAGGGGTCAGCTTCTCAGATTGTGCTCACGCACTCCAATGCCAAATCATTGGCACAATCTATTATCCAGGGGATGTGCCCCCTTCCGTATCACACGCTATACAATCTTTGGGCACGGTCCCCTCATTATTGCTTCCAACTCCACCGGTGGAACTCCCCACTCCTTCTTTCAGCTATATTGCAAGGGAGTTGCCACTGTCGCTTGAAACTCCGATGGAAGTCAACAACCCTCCAATCATTGAGAGCCGCTCAATCCCTCGGAGAAGACCTAGACCATCTGCCCACTGGGCAAAATTTATGAGGAAGTACTTGAGGATCAAAATATCGATTCCCAAGCGAGAGCCCAAATGCCGAGCAAGGAAAAAGACCAATGGGTCTCCTCCATCTTTTTCATTTTGTTTTCAATCATTGTTTTTGTTTCTCAGCACCTTTTCGTGGGTTCTCCACATTCCCTCCCCACGGGAGGCATTTTATTTTCATCTTTTTTATAATCCATTTTCTTACACCGGGCATCGCTCCCCATTTTGTACCCCTTACTCTCCTTTCCGTGCCCCACGTGGCACATCTCCCTCCTGTGCCCCACGTGACACATCTCCTTCCAGTGCCCCACATGGCACATCTCCTTCCATTGCCCCACGTGGCACAACTCCCTTCCGTGCCCCACGTGGCACATCTCCTTCTTGTGCCCCACGCAGCATGTCTCCATCCCGTACCCCACGTGGCACAACTCCCTCTTGTGCCCACGCGGCACCTCTCCATCTTGCGCCCCACGCGGTGCGCCCTCCTTTCTGGCCCCTCGTGGCCCGCTTTTTCCTTTCTCCCCTCCGGCCCCGCCGGATTCTCTTCTTCTTTCAGGGCACCGCGCCCTCCTTCTTCTCCAATCCCCTCTGGCCCTGCCGAAGTCTCCAAAATCTTTCCTCCACTCTCTCCTCGTCACCTTTAATCGCGTCCTTCGACCCTTCTCACATTATTTTCGGGGTTTTAGCCCCACTCATCCTTTTAATTCCAAACAAAAAATGTAAATCCTTGTAGACCCCGAGTCTCACCCCAACATTCGCCCTCCTTTACCCTCCAAGATCTTACTATATTTTAGTAGTATCGAAAATTCAAAAAAATCCATAAAAAGATTAATATTTCAGCATTGCCATGCCATCACAGCATTTCTGTTATAAGAATTCCACACCAGGAGTCCAAAATTCCCTCCTGGGTCATTATGTTTTGCCCTTAGCATAGGCACTTGCACACACTTGCACGGCGCCCTAAGCCGATTGCTCGTGGTGGACACCGTCATTGTCACAGCCGCGCCTGAAAGGCACAAACATCTATTTCTCCCCTCTTTCGGTCGAAGTATAGGTAGTAGAGGTAGTCTGGGCAAGACAATCGACCCAAGGCACTCCGTCATAAGACGGCGTCCCCAAAAACGGGTAAATCAAATGACCAAATGAAAAATCAAGTCAAATGCATGTGAAGAGTGGCAAAGTCCCCGTAGGATCCAATTGGACCTGGATGTATGCATGCAAAAATCAAAAACCAAATCAGTATAATAGGGCATGTCAAGAGGGAAAAGTGCCCGCGGAGATCCAAATGGACCCGGTCGTACGCATGTCCTTACAATCAAGTGGTCATCACTCAAGATTCAAAATAATTGGAAAAAAGCCCCAGTGCTTAATGAGACTGAACCTTCTGACAGTTGTGCCAAGGAAGGAAGTCAACACCCAACCCCTCAATACCCATACAAAGCTTATCTCCAAGCTTTCTTCCCTTCTCTCTGCCAGACTCAGTCGCCTCTTCAGGCGTGGCTTTAGCAGTAATAATGTCAACCCAGTGCAATTCGCTCGTGGGCGCCACGTTAAAATGCACACCCTACTCTGGGCATTCCTTAATGAAACAGGAGGTAACAAAAGACCCCTCGCTAGTCAATTTTTATAACCACAATGTCGCCATGGCATGGCAATATTTTCTAAATCCAAAAAAATCAAATGCTTCAAAAATCTAAAAAAAAATCAAATACTTCCCAAAACAACAAAAATCAAATATTTCCATGATCACAAAAAAATCCAAATATTTTCAAAATCAACAAAAAATCCAAATACTTTCAAAATCCAACAAAAATTCAAATATTCCAAAAATCCAACAAAAAATCAAATATTTCTCAAAATCCATAAAAATTTTAATATTTCAAAAAAACCAAAAAAAAATCATGATGGTTTTTGCACCATGGCAACGCATTGCCTCTTGTTTGCGTCAGATCGCATCAATTCTTCCAATCATTGGTTCCTCCCATCCTTAACTGCAATCTTCTTAGCCAGAGATCACCTATCCTCATGGTCCAACAAACAAATTGTTTGAGCTATTCTGTCGTTGACTACTTTAGTCATGTTCCATGCTATGAATGCTATTTTTCCATGATGCTATGAATCTGGGATTTGAGTTCCCCTCTATCAAAAACAATGATTATCCCAGAGGATCCTTAGCTGCACAGATAGGCCGTTACACTTGGCATGTGAGGACGATGGACCCATGCATGAAACCCTGGTCCTAACTCAACACCATCGTAACAATATTATCCTTTGTTATTTCTCACTCCTTTTAATCTTATTTTTCTTCTAACCCAGCATACATGCATATTGAAATCTCAGTGGAAAACCACTCTTCCAAGCCAATTTGAGGGTCATCCGCGCCTCAAATCTAAAGCAACCTTGAAATATTCCATTCCGGGTCGAATACCCAACTCCCTTTTATTGTTGCCTCCGAGCTGATTTCCTTATGAATCCTTTGCTTGGACTTATCCTTTTAACTTTTCATTTTTTATCCCAGAGATCCACCTGAGGCAGTGGCAGACGCCCCCGATGGTGAAACCTAACGGATTGTGTCCTTAGGTACTTCCCCGACACTGGAAGTTGATCTCTCCTTCTCTCCCCAAGATCCACCTAAGGCAGTGGCAGACGCCCCCGATGGTGAGACCTAACGGATTGTGTCCTTAGGTACTTCCCCAATGCTGGAAGTTGGTCTTTTCTATCCTTTTCGCCCCAAGTGGCACATTTCCTTTCCCTTTCCTTTGTCCAAGCATTTGTTTCTTTAGGTCTTCTTCCCAGTGGTGACTTCCTAGGTTGTTGGTGAAAGACTCTCATCAGGTGGCAGTCACCCAATGATTACGTGTGTCTATTTTTCACCTTGGCGTCTACTTTTCAGTCCGCTCCCGCTGCGCTCCACTTTGCTACGCTTCATTTCTTTTCACTCTGTTTCACTCCATTGCACTCCACTTCGTGTCTCTTTGCTTCACTCCCCTGCAAAGCAGACGCCAAGGCGTGGCAGCTGTAGACATGCGAATTTGGCTCCACCGCGGGCAAAATTCATATTGCGACATAATGCCACAAATGGCCCTCTTTTTGCCTTGAAAGAGTATTTTTCCCAATCATTCTGGATCACCCCATTCTTTCCCCCATGCTTCCCCTCCATTTTCGTGGCCCCTCGGGAATTATAGGCATCAATTCCATGTCGCGACGGGTATGTCAATAGCATTATGAAAGGCATCCGGGATGGTCGACGTGATTCAGGACCTTGTCGCGACAGCGCTAACAGGCGCAACCTTAATGCGACGGCTTCAACGAGCGCGAACTTAGCGCGACGGCCATGCAGGGCGCAACCATGAAATTTGCGTCATGCATGCCGGATGCGTTTACCAGCATGTTCCTAAAAGTAATTGCGTCCAATTCGTTGGACGTGATTTGAAAGTCAATAAAGGCTATGGCCCAAAAAGTCGTCGTGCATAGGCCCGCAATCATGAGAAAATCTTGTAATTACGTCCTTGTCAGCAGACGCGATTTAAAAGGTCAAATCATAATTCCCTGTTAGCAGACAGCACATTTAAGAGCCGATTGCCTCGAAAATTGCCCCTAAGGTAATCGCATCGGCCATAGCCATCGCGTTTCAAGTCACGGCAGCCATGACAGACGCGATTCATATCCCTATCGTGGCACCCTGACAGGACGCGTTTTAGAGACATGACGGCAATCATGCGCATGTCTCATCAAATTGACTTTGCAAATTGCGGCATGCTGCCCGGATGCAATTAAATTCCTTGTCGCGGCGCGCAAGCCCGACGAGATTCAAGTCACGGCCTGCCACCTAGACGCGATTCAGCTTCTTGTCACGGCGGCTGTACCCGACACGATTCAAAGTTTTCACCTCTATAAATTGACCCCCGATGGTCATTTGTAGAGGGGGGTTCCACGAAGCGGTGAAGCCCTATCGGATTCTCACCTCAACCACCGGCCCTAGGAGCATCATCCACATCGATCCATCCTTCTTCCCTGGAGTTTGGGGCCGTCGTCTCCTTCCATTTTCACACATGAGGCGGGAGCATCTTCCTCCACATCCTCCATCAATTCCGACAACGGCCCGTCACGCTGCACCAACATTTTGGGAAGCACCCCCCCCCCCTTCCCCTTTCTTTCCTTTTCATTTATCTCCTCCGGGCCCCACGTGGCCCATTTTACTTCCTTTACACACACACATGCATTCATACACACACACACCTACGTTTTAGGGGTTGAAAAACCACCATCCGGTGAGTCCTCCCCATTTTATTCATTTCATTTATTCATTCGGGATTCGATACTACACGTCTTATTTGGCTAATCTCCTTGTTTTCTTTGTCTTTTTTGTCAGGGTAATCAAACGAGGAAAATGCCCTCTACCGCGGCCGGCCATGTTCATAGAGGAAGAAAGGACCCACATCATCCCCCGCGCAATCTCCCAGCTTCAAAAGGTACGCTCGCGATCACTCCTTCCATCTCGCACTCCTTGCCGTGCATCTTCCATTCCGCGCCCTCGCGTGCCTGGCAATCACGATCACATCTCACCCATCCATCAAATATCCCTCTTTGTGGGTCGTGCGTCGTCTGTCGGCAGCGTCTACACTCTCCATCAAAGAATGGAGGTCTGGTGACTGATTGGCCTTCAGCAAATCCTTGAGCTGCCATGGATCTTCTCTAAGATCGTTGGATCTTCTTGATGGATCAGAGAACCTTTCTCTGATACCACTTGTTGGTCCACTTATGATACGGTAGCAAGCTAACGTAGAGGGGGGGTGAATAGGTTTTCTTAAATCTGAAACAAAAACTTAAACACAGAAAATTATTACTTGAAAGTTTGGTTAGTTGAGTGTGATAGAGAGTAGCAGTGCGGAAGCAAATAAACAATCACACAAATAACACAAGGACTTTATCCTGGTTTGGCCCTTCCCACATGGAAGTCCTACGTCCAGTCCCCAAGCAATCTCTTAGGATTTTACTAACCAAGGGTACAGTCCCCCTCAAGGACAATACAACACCCAGCACCCCAGCTGGTCTTCTTCTCTTTCCTGGGCAAGAAGGTAGCCCACTTCTATTACTGGTCAAGAAGCCAACCTCCTGGTACAAACCCCAGTGCGGTTCTGCTAGACTTAAACCCCCAGCTAGGTTCTACACTGTAAACAGTCCTACAACTGGACAGAAAACCCCAGCAACTACACTGACCAACTCTTCACACCAGAAGAGACTCACTGTATACAGTCCTACACCTGGACAGAAATCTTTCTTAGAGAAGAAAGAACAAAAGCTGAGAGCTTTACAAGAATGGACTCTAACCCAGAAACTCTTAGTGAAGGACTCTCCCCAAGAATTACAATGACCACAGGGAGAGAGAGAAGAGAGGAAGGCTTTGAAAGCTTTGAAGACTTCTGCTATGAAAAGCTTCTCTTGATTTGGCTCGAGCTCTTCTCTCTTTCTTTAAGTGTATGTGGAGTTGAGGTTCCTCACAGGATGTACACTCCTTTAAAAATCTTCAGGAAAGCTCTCCCTGGTTCTTCAGCCTTTCTTTATCTATTATATGAGAGGCTTTGAATAGATCTGTTGGAACTCTTCTAGTCGTTGGTGATCTTTCTATTCTTCTTCTTCAGATTGTCAGCCACTTGGTGGTCTTCGAGATCTGCAAGCATAGAAGAAGGTGTTTTAGATTAAAGAGTATTTCTATCAAAAGGCTCATACCTCTATGTTTCCTGCTGTCACCCAGAAGTAGTAGGTAAGCACTTTTTGTCTGATAGAAAAGAAGAGATCTAGAGAGATAAGCAAAAAGATCTTCTGTCAGAAAGATAGAAGATTACGTAAATGAAATATATTTGACTTTTCATTAGGCGCCAAAATCATTTGAAACATCTGAGTATAAAGGAAATCGATGTTTAAGTTGAAATCTATGTTTGAACAGAATCCATGCTCTAATGCAATCCATGTTTCCAACAGAATCGATGTTTTCATGAAATCGATGTTTCAACAAAATCGATGTTTAAGTGAAATCGATGTTTGCATGAAATCGTTGTTTGAACAAAATCGATGTTTAAGTGAAATTGATGTTTACATGAAATCGATGTTTGGTTGAAATCGATGTTTAAGTTAAAGCAAATTGTTGTTTTGATCAAATCGATGTTGAAATAGTATCAAAAAATTATGTTTTATGCCACCCACTCTCTGCTAGGGTTTGGTCGCCGCTACTCTTGGGCGGCGATGCTGTGCGTCGGCCTCCGCCTCCATGGGGCTGGCTGGGGGGACCCCGAGTCCTCTCCGGCCTGCTGTTGCTGTTGCACCGGTCGATGGCGTCGCTATGCCCACCCAGCACATAGTTGCATGCCATGCAGAAGCCGCTCCTGGGCGCGATGCGGGCATATTTAATGCGGCTGCGTCTACGTCCAGCCATGCACCAGATGATGGCGTTGCAGCGATTCCTCCTCATAAAACTTTTTCCCAGATCCTTATGGCATTTGTCCAGCCTCCTGCGCCTCCAATCAAAGTTCACAGCCCTGCTTGTACGGATTCTGATGAACCAGCAGCCTTCTTCTCTCTAGAAGAGGTAAGGTTGTCTTGTCTTCCTTTCAAGCATGCTATTATCGCTCGTACACCCTTGGGTAGGCCCTCTTTTCAGGAGATCCGTCTGCATCTAGTCCAGCGCTTCAACTTTGTGAAGGATTTCATCATAAGCGCTTTGGACGGTCGACATCTTCTCTTTCAGTTTCAAGATCAAGATGATTATCTCAAGGTCCTGTTGAAGGATACTTTATTTGTCAAGGGACGGTTGTTTCATTTTTTTCAATGGTCGATGAACTTCTCGCCGGATGAAGATTGCACTGTTATTCCTGTTTGGGTGGAGATGCCAGGTCTTCCTGCGAATTTCTATAATGAACCTATGTTGAGGTCCATAGCTGGTAGTATCAGACAGGTGCTGCAGGTTGATCGAGACACAGCTAGTTTATCACGTACACATGCGGTGCATATTTGTATCCAACTGGATATTTCAAAAAATCTCCCTGAGCGTGTATGGATAGGTATCGGTGCTGGTGGACTATGGCAACCTCTTTTTTATCCTAATCGTTCGATTTTCAGCCAAACCTGTAAGAGGTTGGGACATCCTGCTTCCAAGTGCAAGAAGTCAGCTCCTGATGATGGTCCCTCGACTGGTTATGCCAATGCTCATCCTCCTCCTAAGCGGGTGTGGCATCCTATTTTGGTGGCTTAGGATTTGGAAATTGGATGGAAGGCACCCTTGGTTGCTAATAGTCCTGATAAGCCACTTCCATTGGGCTTGCCTGGTAGCCTGGTGGTGGAAGTTAACAAGGACAATGCATCTGTTTCAGAGGTGCTAGGTTCTCTTTTGGAGGTTCCTGTCACCTCCAATCTGGGTGAAGATGTTGTCGTGGGTGCTTCTGTTGTAAAGGGTGATGGCTGTGTTCATGTCTGTGAAGATGATGTAGTGGGTGCTTCTGCTCAGAAGAGGGATGACTGTGTTCCCATTTGCGACATTATTGTTGGTGCTTCAGGTAATGGGTCAGGTGATGGTGTAGCTCCTTTGCATGCTTGTGCCAAAGGTGTTATTGCTGACCCCGGGGATCACAGCTCTTTGCATGCTTCGTTTATTGATCAGCAACCTGTTGTCACGGAAGAAAGTCATCCTTCAAATCCTCATCCTATTCCTCCTTTGGAACAAAATGCTAATTATGATAGTCGTCCGCCTTTACTGTCACGCCCCGACGCGGAATATCGGAGCGCGAAGGAAGTTGCAAGAAAAGGGTATAGAGCGAGTACTAGACATCAAACCATTGCACATTGAATAATACTAAAGCAAATCTTTCTCATTAATAACTTTTCAAATGTCTAGTTACAACCACTAATATCAGAGCCATTCTATAGGGCCCAGTTACATTGCAATAGAAGGAAATAACTGACTACAACTCTAAGATAACATAATGACTCGAGGGTAATCTTGGCTTCACTCTTGGTCATTCCCTTCCTCCTGAGTGTATGTGTCATCTTCGGTCTCACCTGAGAACACAACATCAAATAATGTACGGTGAGCGATAACGCCCAGTAGGACTTAAATCTCAGGCTCAAGCAGGCTTTAAATAATTAACGCACTTAATGGCAAAGTATCTAAAGATAGCAGATATAAGAAAGTCAAAATATAGGAAGAGATAGCACAATAGTATGAGATCGAGTATAGTTTCCAAAAATAGCACAAGTATCGAGTATAGCACGAATAGCAGGATGGCCATAGCACAACTAGCACAAGTATGGTAATAGCACGACGAGTATAGCACTTGTTTGTCATTCTAGACATCGAGAGAGTATAGCACGTTTTGTGTTTTGATTGTCATATAGATAGTCGAGATAGATAGCACTTGAGTGTAATGCTAAAACACTCTGATCATTTAACTCCCATGGGCACTAGCACTTTCGGGCGCACATCCCAGGACCAGATCGGGCCCTTTATATATTGCCAGGCATTGGTTATATTGTTTATCTTTAGACAATCAGTCAATGGCCAATATAGAGTATCAAGAAGTAGATGAGAGCACTAGATGAATAGACGAGATAGTAGAGTGAACGTGAATAGACGAGCGAGTAGAGTATAGATGAGAGCTAGTGGACATTGCACGTAATGCGACGAATAAATAGGTGATAGTAACAGTTGCACAACACGCGCACTTGGTGTTGGGAATCAGGTGGAACTCACGATCTTCCCGCTGGCCATGTTATGCACAAGTCCAGAGGTCCGACGTGATTTAAGGTAAGAGCAAACTTCTAATAGCCGTTTGGATCATATCGATCCCTAAAGGTGTAATGGGTGTTAGGGTACAACCGGCTCGTCGACCATGTGGGAATCCATGATCAGAGGAGACTTACAGAGGCCTTGTGCAAGGGTTCACTAGTCCGTGAAAGGAATATCCGACGGAGAGTTCACCACAAGCCAAGTAAAGTGTGTATATAAAAGTAGGTGCTCGACGTTCTAGAGGAATTCTAGAACAGTGGAGCATCGATATCGGTATATAAGCAACGCAAGAAACGAATACAAGTCCTTTAAAATAGGGCCATTAATATACTTTATTGCAATAAATTCCCAGATACCATATGAGATATTTTATGCCAGATTTCAGTCATATATGGGTGGTTCATGTGTGTGCATGTGTAAGAGAAATCATAGATAGAAATAAGTCGTGAATATGTATTTTAAATCATTCAATGTAGCTCCATTTTTAAAACAAGTTTTTACTGGGGGTATTTAGAAAGCGACAGAAATAAAATTTTTATGGGTTTCCATCAAAAACCTGTGAAGGCGACATAGGGTTGTAAGGATGGCGACAGGGGTAGGGCAGGTAGCGACAGGGCCTGCAAAGGGTCGCGACAGGGCTGTCTGCTCAAGCGGCCAGAATGCGACAGGGTGTCCTGTCGCGTTCAGAACGCGACAAGAAAGGCGTCGCGATGGGCTTGAGAAGGCGACATGTCGGGCCGTCGCGTTCTCAGGTCCGTGGCCTGAGTCTGACAGAGCTCTGATCTGTCTTGGATTGCGGTCCAAAAACTTGTCTTTTTTACATAGGGTAGTTCAGAAAATCATAACTAATTGTATACACTATGAAAAATCATGAAACCAGTTTTAAATTAATCTAGACATGCAAGGGTACTTCCAGTAATTAGGAATTGGAAAGTAATCATGGTATCGACATAGTTCTAACAAGTTGAACAAGAAGCAACCTGATTCCAGGTACAGCAGAGATGAATGATTTAATTCGAGCAACATGCTTGATAAAAATTAGGGCTTTTAGGGGCAAAAGATCCCTAACAACAAGTAGTATCTACAGTAAAATTTTCGTGGCATGGGAACAACTGTACATGGAGATCTGATTTAAACATGATGACCCGAGATTATCATGTATACAGAACTTCAAAAATCAAGAACAAAAGATTGGTTCGATGAAAAATTATGAAACAAGAGGGCTTTTGTTCCTGGTGATTGGAACTACCTATAGATGGATTTGATTTGGTTTTGCTTGTGAGAATGCCTACCTTCAACTCGATTTATCTTCTAGGGCTTAGAACTCCAAGAACAAAGGAAGAAGCTTGATGGATCTTCCTCTCCTCGATTTCTCCTCCTCCTTGGCCTCTTCTCCACGTCCAAGAACCCCTTTGCACGAGCTAGGGTCGGCCATGAGGATTTAAGAGGTGTATTTATATAAACACAAGTTCCTATTCCTACTACTACTCAAATTCCTCTTAATTCCGAGATTTCCAAACTCCACCTTTCCTCTCTTGCTTTCCAATCTCTAATTGTTTTAGGATAGTATCTAAATTCGTGCTAGACTATATGGGGTAGGTTTAGGAATCCAATCCAACTCTAATTGCCACTTTTATTGCTTTAATAACCCCTTTCCAATTATGAGATAATTAAACTCCGAATTTAGGGTATTTTCTTATTATTCTCTCTTTGTAAATTCATATTTTGGCCCAATAATTCTAGATGGTCCATTAAGCAAAGCCCATTACTCTTTTCCATTTAATGGGTTTTATTTAATGCTCTTTTCATTTAAATATCCATTTAGCTAGGTTTTAATTCATTATTTAATTTTTTTTTCTTAAAAATTCGGGTTGCTACATTTACACCGTGTCATCTGTTTGCCTGGCTCAAGCCCTTCCCTGGATGCCTTAGATTTTTCAGTTGTTCATGCCAATTTTGTTGGATTGGATTCTGTGGCTGAGAGGGCGGCGGATGGCGTCAAGACAAGGTCTTCCCTTCGTAGGAGTGCCTCTGTTAACGCCTCCAAGTAACCTTCTTATGAATGGACTTATTTGGAACATAAGAGGTATTGGCAATGCCTCTTCGATCCATCGGTTAAAATTTCTTATTAGGCAGCATCATCTTTCTTTCTTGGCCATTATTGAACCTAAGTTAGCTCATGATAAAATTGCTAGATATAGACAACTGCTGGGCATGGATTCTTCTCTTATAAATTCTGATGATAGACGACGAATTTGGTTGTTTTGGAAACATGATATCTCTGCACAACTGGTCTTTTCTTCGGATCAATTCATCACTGTGCGGTTATGTTCTCCCATGAACCGAGATTTTTTTATCACTATTGTTCATGCTAGTTGCATGTTATCAGAGCGTAGAGTTCTCTGGGATCATATTGTTGATTTTTCCACTAATTGTGTTAGTCCATGGCTTATTGGAGGTGACTTTAACAGTATTCTTGACCCTGCTGAAAAAAGAGGTGGTAGAAGAGCCTTTGAGCGATCCATGTTAGATTTTCAGGCATGTGTTGCTGCTGTAGGTTTGGAGGATGCTGGTTTCACTGGTAGTCGTTTCACTTGGTATAATGGTCAGGCCTCCAATGGTATCTGGGCAAGGCTTGATCGGGTATTAATGAATGGTGAATGGTTAATCACTTGTCCTGCATTGCAGATTAAACATTTATCTCGTGCTTGCAGTGACCACTGCCCTCTGATTATTTCTATTTTGCCCCCAGTGCAACGTTTGCCTGCTAGATTTTGCTTTCAACAAATGTGGACTACTCATAATAAGTTTATGGAGGATGCCCGGCAGGCCTGGATGGCTGCTCCCTATTCCTCTTTTCCATTGCTCACCATGGTGTTGAAGCTTAAGCACATGAAGTCTTTCTTTCGTGATTGGAATAAAAACGTTTTCAAGAATATAGATGATAATGTTTTGATTACTGAGGATGAGTTTCATGTTACCCAATCCTTGTTTGATGCTAATGATTCTCAGGCGAATAGTGAGTACCTTTCTGCAGCGCGACAGACTCTTGTGCGTACTCATGCCCAGGAGGAAATGTTTTGGCGGCAAAAGTCCAGGTTGAAGTGGTCGAGAGAGGGTGATGGGAACACTAAATTTTTCCATGCTTATGCGAATTCACGTAGGAGAAAATCTGTCATTTCTCAAATCCATAAGGATGATGGTGTTCTTGTGGTGAATAAAGGTGATATTGTCACGTTATTCCTCTCCCATTTTTCCAGTGCATTCACATCGGCTTCACATAGTATCAATCAGGAATTACTTGATGTTATTCCTTGCATCCGGGATAACAATCAGAATGATATTCTATGTAGTATTCCTTCTGTTGAGCAGATCAAAAGGGTGGTCATGTCTATGTCTCCTGACAGCACCCCGGGGCCTGATGGTTTTACAGGCCATTTTTTCCATTCTTGCTGGAGCTTTATTGAACCTGATGTATATTCTGTAGTGCAAGCCTTTTTCTGTGGCCATGATCTGCCTATGGGATTCACCTCTTCCTTAATTGCTTTGGTTCTGAAAATTGATATTCTAAAGTTTTGTGCTGATTTTCGGCCTATTAGCCTGTGTAACATTTTCTACAAGATTATCTCTCGTGTTATCAATGACAGGCTTGCGCAGTTATTGCCCCTTTTAATTTCTGAAGAGCAGGGTGCCTTTGTTAAGGGGAGGAACATTTCTGAAAATGTCTCATTGGCTATGGAAATGGCGCAACATCTGGGCAGGAAATGCAGAGGTGGTAATGTCATCCTCAAGTTGGACATGGCTAAGGCATATGATCGGTTGGAATGAGACTTTCTCTATGCTGTTCTGCACAAATTTGGCTTCTCTATCAGATTTTTATCCCTTATTGAGCCTCTTCTTTCTAATTGTTGGTTCTCGGTGCTCTTGAATGGTGAGGTTCATGGCTACTTCAAGTCATCTAGAGGTATTCATCAAGGGGATCCTCTTGCACCGGCCCTCTTTATTTTGGCTCAAGAAGTCCTTAGCAGAGGTGTGTCTGCCTTGTTTCGTGTGAGCCTTGGTGGGGCGTATAAGACTATGAGACGATGTCCTTTTGTCTCACATCTTTTATTTGCTGATGATACCTTAATCTTTTCCAATGGTTCGGCGAGGCATGTTAGATGGCTTATGGCTTTTCTGAGGGATTATGAAACATCCTCTGGGCAAATGATCAATGTGGACAAGAGCTCCTTTATCTTATCTGATAGGGCTCCATTGTCACTTAGCCGCTCCATCGGCCAAATCATAGGTTTTGTTCTGGGCCTCCTGCCCTTCAAATATCTTGGTGTATCTATTTATTCTGGCAGACGTAGAGCAGTTTATTTCTCACATATCCTCTCTAAAACGGCTGAGAAGTTGCAAGCATGGAAGTCAAGGTTTCTCTCTTCTGGCGGCAGGCTGATTTTATTAAGACATGTTTTGTCAGCTATTCCTATTTACACTATGTCTTCCCTATCCATCCCTGGCACGGTTATGAAATCCTTTCATAAGTTACTTGCTAACTTCTTTTGGGGTTCTTGTGAGGGTTCTTCGAAGAAGCATTGGGTGTCCTGGAAATCTATTGCGCTACCCAAGGAGTGTGGGGGCCTTGGGGTCCTAACCTTGCAAGATATGCAAATTGCACTAAGGACTAAGCTCTTATGGAAGGCGATTACTGAAAATTCACTGTGAGGAAGGTTTTTCAAAGCTAGATATCTCCACACAAGCCACTTCTCTGAAGCCTCTTATGACTTGATGATTGCTGCTGATAGCCACCTTTGGCGGCTTGCTTCCTCCTTCATTGCATCCAACCATCGGGTCTTTATTGCTGATTTGGACTCTAATGCTAGTTTTTGGTTTGATATTTGGACAGGTTCAGTCCCATTACATCACTATATTCCAGACAGCGTATGGAGGAATCTTGCAGGAAAAAACTTTTCTATTCAGCAAGTTGTACATGAGCCTGGGAGTTATCATTTGTTGCTGGCCCGTCGTTTCTGCCCGGCATTCATTTTAGATAACGCTCTTGCGGTTCAGGGGGACACGGACAGGTGGATCTGGTGTCCAAACCCTGATGGCGTTTTTTCCTCTTTCTCTGTGCACAAATTGTCACAAGGTGACCCTATCACTGGCTGGGATAAACTATGGGGTAAAGCAATCCCTTTGAAATGGTCTATTCTTGCTTGGCGTTTGGTGAGGAATTGTGTGCCTACTGATGATATTATTGCGGGTTGTGGTATCCCTCTATGTTCCATGTGTTCTTGTTGTTCTAACCCACATATTGAATCTGGTGCACACTTGTTTTTCCATGGTGATGTGGCTAAGGATGTATGGGCATCTCTTTTTGATTTTCTCCAGTTCTATAATTTGTCGATCCAAAATGTGCCGCAAGGAACTCTCCTGTTTTTGTTTGGTTCTTCTGGCTCCTGGGGAAAGCTAGCTCGCTTTATGTTCCTTGCTGATTTGGGAACTATGGTGCAGTCGAAATCGGTTTAGATTTGACTCCGTTTCTATGTCCAGTCGGAAAGTGCTATTTAAAGTTCGACTGGCAGTGCATGATGCTATTAGTGCCTCCTTGGTTCTTTTAAAAGACTTGAAGCCAACACAACTTCGGTTCTTATCACAGTGGGGGATTTCCCTTCCTCAGGTTGTTAGCCCCTCTCCTATGATTATTAGGTGGTTACTTCCTCCAACGGGGAGGCTCAAACTCAATGTTGATGGCACTTTCAAGCACTCTACGGGTATTGCAGCAGGTGATGGCGTTCTCAGGAATGATTGTGGTGATGTTATTTTCTCTTGTGCTCACCGTTATCCCCAGGTTCACTCCAGCCTTGAGGCAGAAGCGCTTGCTCTTCGGGATGGACTCACTTTGTGTTGTGCACGTGGTTTTACAAATTTCATGATTGAATCGGACTCTATGGTTCTAGTGCAGATTGTCAAGGGTCGATTCAGGTGCCCATGGCGGCTTTCTTTCCTTGTTCATGATATTCTATCCACGTGTCTGTATCTCCACGTATCTATATGTCACGTTTTCAGGGAGGCCAACAACGTTGCTGACGCTCTTGCTAATTTTGGTAGTTCTGCATCGGCTCTTTGTAATCTCTGGTCTTCTTGGGCTGATCTTCCCCCTCTTGTAAAGGGACCCTACCATCTTGATAAGGCCGGGTTTCCTTCTATTAGGCCCTAAGTCCTCTTATGTACTATTCATGTTTCATTGATCTTAATAAAATTTCCCTGGGAGATGTGTGGTGGTGGAGTGGTAACCTTATCCCTTCTCTGAAGGGGTGAGCACTCTCCCTCTACCTCTTCTAGGTATTCGCCAAAAAAAAAATTCGTTATAGCGATCAAACCGTTGTTTCACTTACCAAATCGTTATAGCGACCAAATCATTATTTCACTTACCGAATCGTTACAACGACCAAATCGTTGTTTTACTTACCGAATTGTTACAGCGACCAAATCGTTGTTTAACTTATGAAATCGATGTGAGACCGAAATCGTTGTTTAACTTATGAAATCGATGTGAGACCGAAATCGCTATTTCACTTATGAAATCGATGTGGCACTTTGAGAACTAAAAATGATGTATATTAAATAGACATCGATTTTACTTTTTAGTGCAAATCACAAAGTGATAGTTCCACAAATTTATATTTATTAGGAAAATATGATATTAAATATATTTAATAATATTTAATTAATCATAAGTTTTGTTATCACAAAAATATAAGGGTAAAATTAAGAGTGGTTCAACAGTCGTGACCACCGTATTCCTAACTATCCTATACTGAAGGACCAACCAGGCAAGGCCCAAAATGTACCACGACGTCAGGGACGCCTTAATGTTGTTGTTGAAGCTGACCTACCCAAGGAAGGGGGTATGGTGGAAGGTACCATTTCCATACACTCTTAACCTACTTTTGTGCTTATTGATACTGGAGCTGCATATTCATTTATTTCCACCACATTTGCTGCAACTCTACCTGTCAAACCTATACCACTGAAATCCAAGATCACTGTAGCCTCTCCACTTGGCTCAGAATCTAAACTCACCCACTACTTGCCAAAATGTGAAACTATAATTGGAGGACACAATCTCCCTAACGACCTTATATGTTTAGACATGAAGGGTTATGATGCCATTTTGGGTGTCGATTGGTTAATTGAATATGATGCCGATGTAAATTGTCGTCATAGAAGGGTCACCTTTAAAAGACCAAACCTTCCAACTCTTTCACTACTTGGCACCCGTTACAATAAACACCCTGTCTTGATATCCTCTTTAAAGGCTTCCAAGCTGATCAACCAGGGTTGTGATGCTTTCCTAGTTTCGGTCATGGAGACTGAAAAGAAGAAACCAACTCTAGAAGATATCTCCATAGCCAGAGACTATCCTGATGTATTTCCAGAGGAATTACCTGGTATACCACCTGAGCGAGAGGTAAACTTCACCATCGAATTACTCTCTGGGGCAGCCCCTGTTTCAAAAGCTCTGTACTGTATGTCCCCTGTTGAATTGCATGAGTTAAAAAGGAGATCCAAGAATTACTAGATCAAGGCTTTATCAGGCCTAGCACATCTCTTTGGGGAGCGTCAGTACTATTTGTCAGGAAGAAGGACGGGACAATGAGGCTATGCATTGATTACCGTCAGTTAAACCAGTTGACAATAAGGAATAAGTATCCACTGCCCCACATCAATGAGTTGTTTGATCAGATCTCCGGTGCACAATATTTCTCCATGCGAAGACAAAGAAGATGATTATGGATGAGGCTCACAAGACAAAGTATACCATTCATCTGGGAACTACTAAAATGTATCAGGATCTGAAA